>OY757919.1:81226120-81338620 GCA_963585895.1 Sepioteuthis lessoniana
TTTCGTACCTGAGAGAGATATAACATCCACTCTCAAAATGGGTGGTCATTAATTTCGAGATGAATGTGGTCAGTTTATATGAACTCAGGTCAGTTTTCAGATGTTATCTTCGATAGACCAGGAATATGATTATATAGTTTGCAAATCTTTTCTCCCATTTCAGGTAAACAGAAGCCCTATTTGGTGTCTTTTGTAGTTGTTTCAGGTCTTTACATCAGTTTTGTTGAACACATGTTTCGATTTTCAGGGTGGCTTCCAGAGACATTGGCGTTTCTTGCTAACAATATACTCACTAATTAATGTTTTTTCCCCGCCAGCAGGCAAAACAAGCATCTTCGTGTGCGACCAAGAAAGCCCCTAATTATCGGCCGAGGAACTGCAAAAAAAACCTTCATGTACGATCGATGATCAGAATTCAACAATGTTGTTTACGAATGCAGCTGTTAACCTTTATGTTACTAAGGACTACATTTTGAAAACTATTCTTTCACAGATTCTCATTCTCTCTTGCTCAATATCTATCTGTTGTCTAAATTTCTGAGACGAAGCATATTAAGATAATTAAAAATGTTAGATGAAAAAAAAATCTGAATATGAGAACAAGTAAAAAATTATACATAATAGTAGTAATCCTAGTCAAGTAAGAACATTATGTTTATAAGTCCCAAAAATTCATTCTGAACTGCCCAGCAGGATACGTAGCGTAACGGTTTTAAGTGTTCGTTCCCCAAGCTTCTAAGGAGACAGTCATCTGTAGTTTGCAGGTCAAATCCTGACTCCAGGCGTGTAACAATACAGGAATACTTAACATACTTGGACCTGGTTATGGCTAACGGAATCAGAACAGGCGATCCCCGTGGATTCAATAAAGGACGTAGTTCGAAGTTCCGTGAAGGTTCCCGCGTTTGACAAACACCTGAAGAAGACCGGAGGACATATTGGCAGAAACGTTGTGGAAATAACAATAAAGATGAAGACAATAGTCCAAAAACCCTTAATGATAAAATTCTATCTATGGTGTGGAAGCAAAATACAGAATGTTTTTGATAGTATTTTTTTAAGTCTGATTATTTCAATTTTTTGAAAAAAATAACGCGAAAAATCTAAATTTTCATGATTAGGTCTATTATTCAAGCACTTTTTAAAATTAAAATTCAGCCCAATATGAGTGAGCAAGAAAAGAATCGAAAATAATCTATGATTTGCTTAACGCCAAAACCAAGCCAAAGTTTCTTTGGCTACCGAATACAAAGCAAAGAAAAAAATTGCCGAAAAAGAGCTTTTTAAGGAAAAGGGGGATTGATTGATTGAACAAAAAGCAAAAAAAAAGGATTTTTAACTGCTCTCGCTAGGGCGATTTAGAAGGACGACACGACGACATTAAGAAAGCACGCTAATTAACGGAAGGTCGACGAGAATACTGAGAGGACAGCAATTAAACGAGAAATAAGTCAAGACCTTTTCGCACTTGATTACGCTATATCGGACGTTTTAGAAAACAAAACAAATGCTACGCCCCATGCAAATATTGGTTTGCTTAAGACTGCTATTAAGGAAGAATGGAATTGAATATCTAAAGAATTTATTTTGAAGGCATGCAAATCGTTTCGAAGGTATGTTGATTCAATATTTGAAAAAGTATGATTGCCATATTGAGTAAATTTACTGTTTTGAGCCTTTTTTTCTAATTTTGTTGTTTACTTTTAAAATTTAAAATTAATCTTCATTTATAATAGGTCCGTTTATTATTATACGAGAATATTCCTAATTTTGCTTCCCCATCATCTGTGTGTGTGTGTGTGTGTGTGTGTGTGTGTGTGTGTGTGTGTGTGTGTGTGTGTGTGTGTGTGTGTGCAAAATATTTTAAATTTTAAGGTAGGATAACCATGAAAACAAGAGAAAAAACTCATAATTCTAAGTTTCACATTGCCGATCCCCAAGTGATTCAGTATTTGACATATTTAGGTCAGTCAAACGTGAAACTGAAAATCGTCAAGCCGTATACCTTCTTTTTTTTTATTACCATCCTATTTTATGATTGATAATACTGAAATGTTTTTTTTTCCTGAATTGCTGTGCATTGAACATTGAAAGTATTTAAATTTTTGCAAACGCTTTTAGTGTTAAATCTTAATCATAAATTTTATATATATATATATATATATATATATATATATATATATATATATATGTGTGTGTAGGAATCTTCCATAGATTTTCATGTATGAGGTCACAACAGTTCAGTTTAAGAAGTGAAGCGTTGGACACTGAGGCATAATGATTTTATATTAGTGATAGCTCACTTTTGAGAAGAACCAATCACCAAAGAAGGATTCAGTCATGTTACCCAGATTATCTGGAACAGCGATATATATATATATATATATATATATATATATATATATATATATATATATATATATATATATATATCATATGATGCTTACATGTAACAGCCAGTTCTTAACAGGTTTTTATTCGATTTTCATATAAACTTGAACAATCCTATATGTGTATGTATACGTACAATGTAAATTATTGCTATTTTAAATTTTTTTAGCCTATCCCTGCAGAGGGGGAAAGAAGTCCACTATCGAGTGTTCTGGTATATGATAAAAGGTGGTAGCATCTGAAATGGTCTTATCTATGGGTTAAACAGAACTGTTTGACATTTAAACTGAGTGGAAACAAATGTCTCATGGTATATTCAATTATTTGAAGTAGAATTGTTTGATCATTTAACTGAGTGTAAACAAATGGCTGATGTTTAATTGCATTGTTAATGATACATAGCAATAACTGGAACAATTTAACATTTTTGACTTATGTTTACAAATCATATATATCTAATACATATCTTGAAACTGGATTTACATTAAATAACCTGCTATGGTTGATATGCCATAAAACCAAATCAAATAAAATAAAATAAATCATTAATTTCACACATGCTCATTGTTTGTTTCAGTTTTTGTCTCCGGTGTAGCAAACTGGAGTCAGTTTGACATTGTTTCTGGAGAAACAAGCACCATAGATTAGTTCAGTGCTCCAGACATTAGGAAGTGGCATGCAGTAATGCATGGAACTCATGACGGAGGCTTCTGAAAGAAATATTTCAGCGTGTTTGGGTGTCAATCTGAGGACCATGCAGACGAGTTGGATAAGTCTAATGGTGGTTACGAAGGCATGGCCTCTCGGAAACCTAGCTGTTGATCAGATCCAGGCCATTGCGGTCAATGATGCCACCAAGTCAATTGGGTCCATAGGAATTCACATGAGATCGTTTGAGTTTCTCATCAGAATGATAATACACGAGGACATTGGCTATTTCTCACTCAAGATAAGAAAGGGTCGATTTTTATTATAAATAATGAAGAACAAGTGGAAAAATCGCACCGCAAAACTTTTTAACAAACTCTAGCATCTCCTTCAACTAAACAAGTTTTGCTTTATCTCAGACGAGAAAAAATTCTATCAGCATCGGAAGGTGAAGCCACAGAAGAACCGTTAATTTGTTCTGTACATGGGCACAATATTTACCAATAGTTATGAAAAGTAAACTCCCAATCCACATTATGTTTTTTAGCATGGTTATTAGAGATAATAGCTTTGTATCAATATTCATTTTCCCATAGGGTCTCAATTTGTACGCCTACGCCAAGTGCAAAGAGGAGATAGAACTGGCCTAGATCCTGAGGATGGTTTACTGGAAGATCCTACGACACGCAACAAAATTCTGCGTTATGCAACACAAGAAGTCGAAACCAGTGACTGTCAGAAAATTTCTGTAACCGCAACAGTCGTAATATCTTGCAGCCCAATATAGTAGATTTTAAATCAATCTGAATTTTTTTGTAGAACAGAGCTGAGCGAGACACTAACCAAAGTAAACATCACCAAAGATAAATTTCTAATTAAAGTAAAGAGACCTTCAGAATTTCCTGCAGACTATTCCGAAGTCATCTGGAAGCAGTGGTTGAAGCAAATGTGATATCTTTGAAGAAATTGAATAGAGATATTTTCATCTAATTTTGTTAAATATATCTGACAAAATAAGACGTCATTGATATCTTAATTTTTAGATAATTCAGAAAATTATGTAATCATCGCATATATATATATACATATATATATATATATATATATATATATATATATATATATATAGTATTTTCTCCATGCGTTTCATAAAAATCCAGTTAATGCATGCATAACATATTACTGATAGAAAAACAGATGGTAACTACACAGAATGTTACATGTTGTTTGGATAATTTCTTGAAACAACCTCCATAAATCCCTAACTCTACAGCCACTTACCTTCCATCTGACAAAGCATCCAAGCAAGTCGATGATGACCATATGAAGACCTTCATATGGATGCGCCAATGTTGGAAAACTAACCAGGACTTATATCAGATGTGTGCGGACAAGATATAGACAAAAGGACCTGCCAGAAGATTTTACTTTAGGAACGGATGGTGAGAAAGAGTCTGAAAACCGTTTTATCATCACGAATTGATGCTGATAAAGATATCGATGATATATATATATATATATATATATATATATATATATATATATATGTGTGTGTGTGTGTGTGTGTGTGTGTGTGTGTGTGTGTGTGTGCCGAAAAGCCACAAGTTAAAAGAGAAATTATGCGAGTTTTGAGGGATCCAAAAAATGTAAATTATTCTCAGAAGAAAATTTAATATTTCTAATCTTATTGATCTTTTAAGATAAAAAATTTGTTTTTGTTGTAAAAATGACCCCATGAAGTTAAACATTTCTCTGAAATTTGTCGCCAGAAAAAAAACATATAACCAAGATTTCTTCCAGTGATATATGTTTCCTAGTTTCCATATTAAAAAAGTACAATAAATTTAGTCAGTTACACTGATGGTGTTTTGATGAATCTCAACTGATGTTTGAATTCGTGAAACTTCTGGATATAAGTCAATATGTTTATTTTTCATTTTCCTTTTTATTTATTCTACACCTTATGTTAATTGGAGACTTTTAGTTTATTAATAACTTTCATTGTTTCTAAATCTATTACCGTTTTAGCATTTCACACACACACATATATATATATATATATATATAGTCATCCACAGACAGACCGTTTCGATGTATCAAAACTCTTCTGTATGGTTAGACACGTAGGACGCTTGAAACTGGAATCGAAACCTGCCCAACTTTACGTTAGATTTTGTATCATGCCGCTCAGCCAACAAGCGAACCACATCTGCGCGGGAAGGATAAGGCATTATGCAGTAGCTTTTGTTTGTTTTCGTTTTCATACCTTACCAGATACCCGACTGCTCAATTCGTTCGAAGAGCTTTTCATTATGCGAGTGACACCCCTAAATTCCTTCGCCAGATTGCTCACCACCCATGGGGGAGCGTATATACATATATATATATATATATATATATGTGTGTGTGTGTGTGTGTGTGAGAGAGAGAGAGAGAGAGGGAGAGAGAGAGAGAGTGTGTGTGTGTGTGTTGTAAATTGTGGAGTAAAAGCCGATTTTTTAAGCTTGAAAATATCTCAACAAAGTTCAGGGTCAACTTATACGTTAGTAGTAGAATTTGAATATTAACCACAAAATTGTCAACCAGTGGAATAATTCATCGAACAATCAATATACGCCAATTCCCGAAACTAAAAATGACTAACATAAGCACTTCCAACATCAACTTGAACAAATTTCACAAATTTATACATATGTGTATATAACATAATGAAACTGTGATACAAATTAAAGATCAAAGAAACGCTTCATTACACGGCGTTTTCGATGGACAGTGCATTGCAGATAAACATTAGCCACACCGTCACACCACCAAGTTGGCCAGCCAGATAACAACATTATATTGTTTATCGGAGCCATTTAATGGTAAAACAATAGAATGTGAAATCATAGGAATATAATTTGTGTCGCAATTTTTACTTATTCTATCTTTTGCTTACTGAGTTTATGATAGGGCGTTGTCTGACACAGCAGGTACTCGTCATTTCCGACTTTTTGAGCTAAAAATCATGACGTCGCTTATATCTCAGGGCGGCTGGTACAGCCTATATATATATATATTTGGGGGTTGTGCTGAACAAAATGTTGATATCAAATATCTTTACAGATAAAACGTTAATAAAATACTGAAGTATAATAAATGCACTATCCAATTTTGACGAACTAGACATGCAGGACACTGCTGGTAAAATAGGGACGACCTTATAAGTGATGTACTCCTATGGACCCCTTCACATGGCCGTGCAAGAGCAGGGCCGCCAGCTCGAACCTACAAACAGCAGCTCTTGGAGAATACGGGTTGTAGCCTTAGGGACCTGCCGGAAGCGATAAACGATAGGCAGTGGTGAGGAGAGACGGTCAGGTATATCCGTGCAGATGGCACGATAAGATGATGATGATGATGATGATAAATGTTAAAAATCCTAGAAAGAGGAATGTAATATCCAATTCATCTAGTGTATTATACAGTATTTATCTTAAAATTAATTAATAGAGTATCCCTGCCAAATATAATGCATTCTTTGAAGTGATCAAATAAACTGTTCATCTTTATATAAAATAAATTCCATCCTCGAAATCTAAATTTATTTCACATTTTTCTTGTAATAAAATAGAGTATTAAATTCCGTTTATTATCGATTGATGAACTCAAACAAGTGTGAAATATTAGTCATTATTATATTTATATCAGAGGACAATGATGAGAAACAAAGTAGTTAAAAGTATCGGCATATATATGTTCAGGTCTAACAATTAGCTCAGTTGGCATGTGAATAGAAAAGAATTGCAAAGGGTAACATTTGATTGAAGAAAGAAAGACTATTTGGCTTGAGAGAGAAAATCTCTAGTTTTGCTGAAGAGGTAGAGAAATTATCTTCTTAACGTATCTCATTACCTGGTGGTCTTTTTTTTTTCTTTTTTGGCAGTATATATATATATATATATATATATATATATATATATATATATATATATATATATATATAATATGCTTTTTGTTCATTAGACGATATTTTTCTTTTTCTTTGAAAAATATAATATTTCAAAAAGTTACCAGGCGAATGCAAATTTATCTCCAAAAGTTTAATAAATATTCAAATATTTGCATGTTTAGTAGTTTGATCTAAAAAAAAAAAAGAATATATTGGATTATAAATTTCACGAGCGTGGTTGATATGTTCCACGTGACCAGCATATGAGTGGCTGCTAAGTTTTGTGAGTGGAATACATGAATAAGTACGGCCAACCAATTTTAAAAAGTGTGGATTTTTTTCATTTTATAAATCTGTACGTAATTTTATGAATTTATTAACTTTTTCCCTAATCAAAGCTAACGGGATTTTATAATTTCTCGGTATATATTATCCAGTAGAAAGAGATACCAGGTATCCTTTATTACCGACCTCAACGTATTAAAATACTTAAACCAAGAAATAAAGAATTGGCCTTCTATCAAGGCTGTCGGCTCATAGACCAACAAAATAATTATATAAAAAATCAGAAATGCTGACTTCAGCAGACAATACAAGACTGAACGCTGCAAACAAATACCAACGATATAAAAATAAAATGATATGCAAATAACTATATGAATAAAGATTATACCTAACAAAAATATCAAACAAAAACGTTTTCGGCCTAAAATAACCTCATGGGTTGAGATGCCGTAAATACCAATCAACCAACCAACCAACCAAGAAATAAGTGACTTGAGTGTAGCATTCAACTGCATCCGGTGAGGTTTTTCCAGTTCTAGAGATTTGTAGGAGAGAGGAGTACCCTTTCATTGTTATTAATACCAGGTCCATTCTGGCCGCAGTGGTATTACGCTCTGGGTCAAATAGATTAGCACTGGATAAGAAATATGAAAGCATGTAACTGTATGCAAACAAATTATTATCGTTTAATTGGAATAAATGCAGAAATCATAAACTATGTATAAACCATTTGTATTCGATAAGAATACTTCAAACCATGAAACAGGGCTTGAATTATTTCAATTAGATAAGAATGATCGATATTAAATATTTGAAGAAAAACATGTGATCATCTAATGTTCATATTTAATGCATTTTTTTATGGGGGTTGGATTATTTCTTTAATATCATATCAATATCTTATAGATTATCAAATACCGGAATTTGATTGACTAAAGAAAATTCGATTTTAATAATCATATTTTTAATGTTCTATTTCATTTATTAAATTGTTCTTTTATTTGTCTCTGATCACTTCTTTTCCTTCAGATATTTAATATCAATTATTCTTATCAAATTGAAATAATGCAAGCCCTGTTTCATGATTTCAAGTATTCTCAACTAATAAAAATATTTTATACATAGTTTTATGGTTTCAGTTATTTGCTGTGTGTATATCTCGATTCATACTTTTCCAAATGGTATTAACACAATGAAAAATGCTTACAGTCACGTTCAGTACTCGAACTCGAGTCACCATGTCCATTTTATATTATGGTAACTGTTACGCCAGTGTTAAACTGTTCATAAACAGGAACATTTAAAATGTATTCACACGCGACAAAAACAATCCTAAATTAGTTTGAAGTTTTATTTTATCGAATAGTATTTGTGCTATCAGGAGAGTAGTACATGAAGTATTTCCCTTCCATTTGTGAAGCTGTGCATGTACGCTTGGCACAATTTAAGAACAATGTTCTCAGAGACGTTTCTCTCAATAATGGTTCTGCTGTGTATCTTCTACATGTGTTCAATTGTCTGTTGAAGTCGTTCCATTAAACGAATTCATACTTAACATATCATAGAACACTTTGCTCTTCTAGTTTACCATAGCAAATAGTCCATGTATCTCTTCATGTAGTTTTTCTAAGTGCGCATAAAAATTCGAGCTGCTACAGTTAATATGAGCAGTCAGCTAAAAGCTACATTTTGGGGGCGATACTTTGTAAAGGCTGTCAGCCAGTTGCCCTTTGTCCATCAATCAGTCAAATTGCATGAACGGTAAGTTATCGGGTATTCTGTGGGATTTCAGGTTCTAGGATTTTTGCTGTAAGTTTAGCGTGAATGGCATTTCTAGTGCAATTTCCACATTTTCTATTGAACCCAATTGCAGTCCTGTAACTGCTTTCTCATCCAATCACAGTTGAATTTCTGTAGATTCATCTTTTAACAAAGGAATCCTACAGGTTTATCTGACAAATATATGAACTATGTATGTAGTTTCGAATGTTAATTTCCTCTATGCAGAGCAGCTTTTTAACCACGTACTACCTTTACACACACACACACACACACACACACACACACACACACACACACACACACACACACACACACTCTCTCTCTCTCTCTCTCTCTCTCTCTCTCTCTGTCTTTGTTTCTATCTCTCTCTCTCTCTAACTCTTTCTCTCCCACACACACACACACACACACACACACACTCTCTCTCTCTCTGTGTCTTTGTCTCTGTCTCTCTCTAACTCTTTTTCTCCCCCCACTCTCTCTCTCTGTCTTAGTCTCTGTCTCTCTCTCTAACTCTTTCTCTCTCTCTCTAACTCTTTCTCTCTCTCTCTCTCTCTCTCTCTTTCTCACACACACACACACACACACAAACACACACACACAAACACGCACATATATATATATATATATATATATAGAGAGAGAGAGAGAGAGAGAGAGATGTATTGCAATAATGTTCTGATAATGTATACAAGAAAAGCATTGATAGTTATTGATTCAATCGGATATATATCTAACATAAAATGCACATTTATTTCATAATTCAGACAAATATAATTGGTAGAACTTAAAGCAGATTGAATAGCATAAACGTGAAGCTGTTTTCTCTGTTACCAAGCTTTCTCCATCAACCATTCTTTCGTTCTTACTATGAATAATATAGGATGAACAGTTTTGAAAATAGACTTGCAATATATATCGTTGTAAGGAAAGTCTCTTTCGATAGAATATTGTCGTAAACAAATAAATCCTTGCTATTTTTTTAAAAAGACAACTGTCTGTTTTTTCTCTTGAACAAAACATACCTAAATGTAATAAAACGTTTCTTTGCGTTTTTTAAAGAATATTAACGTATATAAACAATAGGTAGGGGTATAATTATCTATGGGTGATATGGTATATTTTCTCTCTCCCACACCTGTCTTTTATACTCCGTATAGAGATAATGGTGTATTCAATTTTTTCCCCAAAATAAGCAACTAAACCAGGTTCGTTTTTCTTCAGAAAATTGTCTTGAGGACATTATTTTTTCATCTGGTACAACGCTACTTTTCCGCATATATGAGTGCATACGATAAGTTTCCAGACTTTCTTCGTATGGGCATTTAAAATTGTCGTAGACACTTGAAATTTCAGTATGTTATGAGACGACTGACCAAAGTTGATGATTTCAAGTTCAAACGAACAGCTACAGCAGCAATTGGAATACACCCTACTAAAGCCTTATTGTCAGAGCGAGTGAATTTCAAAAATGCAATCTGGACGTGAGGACACTTTAGAAGAACGATATGCAATAACATTCAGTTTTAAACTTGAAAAAATACCACAAAAACGTATGCAATGCTTCAGACTGCTTTTGGAGCACCTTGCACGAATCGAGCATCAGCTTTTGAGTGGTATAAGAGATTTAAGGAAGACAGGGAGTATGTGAAGGATGATGAGAGGTGTGCGACGAGTAAGGAAGTTATTAAGGCAGAGTTGATTGGCCAAAGGGTTAGGAAAAGGGTCAGGGTTACTATTTTGAGGTTTTAAGGACGTTCAGGAAGAGATTCCGTCGGAGGACACAGCACTCTTCAAATCGGGTCAGTGGCATTTCCACCAGGACAATACACCAGTCCACAACTCCATCCTTGTCCCAGACTATTTGACCAAGATGGGCATCAAGACAGTTCCTCAGCCTCCCTATAGTCCAGACATTTTGCTTATTCCCTAAGCTCAGAGGCTGTCGTTATGAGACAATTGAGGAGATGAAAGAGGATGTGACGAAGGTCATTGACACGCTCACACAAGAGGACTTACATGGGGCCTTCCAGAAGTCGTTGGAACGGTAAAACAAGTGCATTGCAGCTGGAGGAGATTATTTTGAAGGGGACTAGAGTTTCATGTGTGTACTATCAATAAAAGTGCCCATACGAAACAAGTCTGGAAACTTATCGTATGCACCTCGTATATAGAAAACTCCTCTAATGAATTGATCACCACGTTAGCCGATAAGTGTATATGTAAATAAATTTTTACGTAAAAAAGTCCTTTAGTTCCGCTGAGAGGGACGATAATCAGCTAGGTTTCGATCCCAGTTTGAAGCATCTTGCTGTGATGCAAAGAAACAGTCTGTTGATGACAATTTACCTATATGTAGAAAAAGGTAAAACGGAAGAAATATATTTGTTGGTATATTTGATGATTATTTTATTTAACGGTGCCGACGCGTTTCGACTTCAAAGTTTTTGTCTGAATACAAAAATACTTTATCAACATTATTTTGAGTGCAAGAAATAACTATAACTGATAATTTTTTGATTGATATGGAAGTCTTCACCCGGACCAATACACGAAGACTTCCAAAATTTTAATTCAGTTGGATTCGATTCATTTTCCCCGCATGTATATACATATTGAAGAGTGTATATTTAGGCAGTAAGTTGTTATTCTAGCTAGTTTTGTTAAAGACAATGGAACTCTGTTCATTATTTTTAGAATTTTTTTTTCAAATTTCCTTGAACTTTTTCTTGCGTCGGGATCTAGGTGGTAAAGTATGGTCAAAAGCGCTTGGGCAGAAGATATGGGACAATTGGTTTACCACCTAGATCTCGTCTTCCATCGTCTTTAACACACACACACATATATATATATATATATATAGTTTGATTTTTTTTTGCATTACATATCCACCTTCGTTAGCTATGTAATGCCAATGCCACTCTGGTAGAAGAACAGCAGTAATGCTATTTAGCCCCTAGCAGTAAGAATAAGTGGGTTATTTATGGTTATAAGTGGGGTTTTTCCCTTGAATATGTCCGAAAGTGAACGTCAGCGGAAAATGCAGATCGAGACCTCAGTCCAGTATTTTAGCAATTACACCACGAGGGCTCAGCTCTCTCTCTCTCTCTCTCTCTCTCTCTCTCTCTCTCTCTCTGTATATATATATATATATACTCAACCCCGCCGCTAGAGCAGGATGCGACACACGCTCAATATCCTAACTGGAGTTTTAGAGGGTTTAATTCAGGGTTTTCCACCTCCTATACCGGTTGTTATATCAATGTCAAAGAACCCTGAGTGCCCAATGAATTGGCCTTAGCCAGCCAAAGAATTGTTGGATTCATAACTTTATCAAGTTTTTTAGCGCTATGTAAAATAAAAAAAAGGGAAAAGCCAAGATTCGAAATCAGTTCACCAAACTCATTTCTCAGGACAATAACCAAAATTGCACACACACAGACACACAGACAGACAGGCACACACACACACACACACACACATATATATATATATATATATATATATATACACGATGACCGTTCGAAATATTGTGAGCATCACCAGGAAAGAACAGATACACCTGGAAATTTTTGTTGAGGCAACACACAAACACTTTCCTTAAAACAAGAATATATATATATATATAATAATGATAATAAATGAATATATATTATATATATAATTAATCCATGGAAAATATTGTTCTGCAACCTAATTTTTTATGAAGTTTATAACAACATTCTTAAGGCAGTTAAGAAGATGGATAAAATTGAAAATCGAAAATGCGATAAAATACAAACAAAAATAAAAAATGCGACAAAATGCAGACAAAAAGCCGTTAAGATTTTATTTATGTGTGGTTGTAAGTATGTGTATATATATGGGTGTGGGTGTATGTGTGTGTGTGTGGATGCGTGTTTTTAAGTTAAGTCAGGCCAGGAACGTAAAGCGTTGGTTATAGCGGGATTTGGATAACGAATGTGTATACATTTGTTTCGATATATTGATTCGTCGACAGTGGGACAGATTATCATCACTGCAAGTTGTAGGGAATGAGTGAGAATCTGACTTGTAAACGTGTATGGTGGGCAAGAGTTACAATAGGTATATGTAAGGTTATATTGTGTCGTAAATATGTTGGTGTAATATATACGGGGGGTGTATTATAACTGACGAGCAACACTCTCATAATATTATATATATATAGATAGATAATGATATTGCAACACACTCAAGGTAGTTATAGATTTTGACCGGGTTTAATCATGCCCAATGAATAATCTTCATATAACCCTAATTTTGGATCCAATACACGTATAAATCTCTGCATATTATTTCCTATAATCCATTTATAAGACGAGGACATTCCATTTTTGATCAAACTGAAATTCATATTCAGACTGATATCATTTCATTTTCCGTCAGTACGCATATATATATATATATATATATATAGAGAGAGAGAGAGAGAGCGAGGGTAAGAGAGGGAGTGTGAGAGAGAGATCGTTTGATAGATATCTTTTTATGACTCTTAGAAATCATCATGAATTTAATCAATATATTTTTATAGTAGAAATTAAATTTATTGTCATATATTGTGAGGGAAAATATAATGTCAGGTTAATGGGATTTTATGCACCGTTTATGCATCGTTTTGGAATAAAATCGATTCTGTCAAACTTTCTTGTGGGAGCTGGGAAAAAACAGTCAGTTTATTGAAAAAAATACATAAATTGTTCATCTCTATAATTTTAAAGTTGAAATATAATGTAGAAAATTTGTTTCAATACATTTTTTAATCCTCAGCAATCGCGCCGAGAAATTCGGTTATTTATATATTTATTTATTTTATATAAGATATTTAATTTTTTTTCTTTAGAAAAAGACAGCAGAAAATAACATTTGTGTCATATCTGAGATTGCCAAAGTCAAAATAATCCACCTTATTCCGAGGAAGTCCCTTAGGCGAAGTGGCTAATGTGCTGGACTGCGAGGTTGCAGTTTGAGAGTTCAAATTTTAGTTGCTTTTTACGATCACTTTTGAACTCACACTCTCGGTAAAGACATGAACTCTCTTTTTCACTCACTTTTATGTTAAAATCGTACCATTGCTATTCTTACACGAAAATAGCTTTGGTTTGGTTTGGTTTAGTTTTATGGCACATCCATATTTACCAACCCCTCCGCTCGGGCAGGATATGACACAAGGTCAATTTTTAAGCGGAGTTTAACAGGTTTGAATTCAGAGTTTTCCTTCTCCTAGACTAGTTGCCTCACCAAGGCTGAAGAACCCAGTCTATCCTAATATATACCCATTGTTGCAGGGAGAATAATTGGATTCATACCTTTCCCAAGGGTATTAGTGCTATGTGAAATACAATTAGCCTGGTCCTGGATTTTAACTTGTGTCGCCGTGTCTATTTCCTGCGACGTTAACCATTACACCGCGGACACCTCCTCTAGTTTTATTGCTCATCAACCATTATAGGTTATTATACCATATATATATATATATATATATATATATATATATATTGTGACGGTGAATACATATTTATCTCAGGACGGGAGTTTATTTTACGCACGTGTGACGTCAGGGCAGTCTGGCACTTGACCCCTCGCAAAATAAGTCCTAGTTAAGATACATTTTTCGGGCATATGGTAACTGGCAAATAATATGGGGGTTAATTTGGGGCCATACAAAGCCCGAAGCAGGCAAGGGGGTTTCCAATTCACTTTCCATATGTCACCAAATCCTTTCGTCTTCCTATCCCCTCGGATAAAGGGAAACATGGACTTACAGGTTAAGATAAAATATTCTTCACTGCAGTCGGAAATTCCAATTTCCCGTATAATGTATTTTACGGCGAATAAGACATTTAGCGAGAATAAATTGATGCGAATAAAGCTGAAACAGATATATGCAAAAGAAAGCAACTTGACAGATTAACAACATAACGAATATAGTTCAACATAAGGGAAGATTTAAACTACAACATTTTGATAGGTGAGGACCAAACAACTATTTAAGGTGACGGCTATATCACCAGCTGACAGTCTTAAACACAAATGTCTCTCTCGATAGTTCTTTTCTTCTTTCTTCTTTTATTTCAAAAATTATAAAGGTAGTTAAATCCGATCGTTCGTTTACAGTTTATGAAATGAATTTCTTGTATTTCTTTCCTTTTCTGAATACATATAAGTTCCAATATTTGGGAGGGTTAGGAGGAAAATCAGTTTAAGATGTACTTAGCTTTTAACGGGTTTACTTCGCAGATTCCTTTCTTTTACGGGCGAGCGGTGTTCTGTAGAACCAGGCTGGAAGGCGCCTGTTATCTTCTGTCCAAGATTCTTCTTCACTTTTTGACCCGGAGCGGCTTCCGTCGGTTTCTGTCTCCAAACTGAATTCTTTATCCCTATATCCTCTGACGAAAAGGGTACTACATCCGGCACTAAGGCCTCGGCCAATCATTTGGTTCCTTCCCCCTTCTCCACCTCATTCGGTCATGTTACTCAATGACCAACATTCCTTCTCCGTCCACCCGGTTATGGAGTGCAGGTTGTTTGACCTTTATTTCTAACTTGGATTCGTTACTTCGTTCAACAGGCTAGCCGTGAGGAATTGACCGTCATTCATATCCCTCTTTTAACGGTTAATCTTTGGGGCCTGTTAATTCAACTACAGAA
This sequence comes from Sepioteuthis lessoniana, assembly GCA_963585895.1. Lineage (NCBI taxonomy): Eukaryota > Metazoa > Mollusca > Cephalopoda > Myopsida > Loliginidae > Sepioteuthis > Sepioteuthis lessoniana. Next base: position 81,241,827 of record OY757919.1, read on the forward strand.
GGGTAGGGGAAATTGATCTTACTTCTCTCCTCTCAGTGGCATACCACGTGACAATATATATATATATATATATATATATATATGTGTATATATACATATAAAGAGTTTCTTTTTAAACAATTCAGTTTAGTATAAGTATAGTTTTTGTTGATAAATTTGAATGATAAAACAGTTATATTTCAAACAATTCAGCTTAGCATAAGTACACAGTTTAGTTCTATTTAACTCATAGATATGATCCTATCAGACGCTACCACTCCAGGCCAGAGTGAACCTGGGAGCGATGGCAACAAAGGGGTACTCTGCATGGAAAATATATAGATCTTTCACGTCTCTTTCCGTTGATTATGGATTAATAGGAATCTAACCATCCTTGGAGAAAGATAAACTCTTGAACTGAAAATCCCCTCCTGCCCACTAAAACTATACAACCACCTCAGATGTGGTTTGGTTTGGTTTGTGTTCTTAGTTTGATAGAATATCAACTTTCGAGGGTTATTTAATCCCTAATGCATCCTTGCAAAAGAACAGTATTGTCATTATAAAACAATATCTGGATGGATTAGCGAGTGCGTACTTTTAGCAAAGGTATTAGTCCAAAAGTGAACGTTCGGTTTGGTTTCTTTGTTTAATGGCATATCAACCTTTGTTGGTTATTTAATGCCAAAGCCATTCTCCTAGAAGGACAGTAGTGGTACTATCTAACCCATAGCTGGGAGGATAAGGGATTTCATACTTTTCCTAAGGGTATTCATCCCGAAATTAAACGTAATAGTGCGACTGGGATACAAACTCGCTTGCTATGATTTCGCAGTCCATCACTTTAACCATTACACCACGAAGACCCCCAACCCCGTGAACGTTCGAACTAGCTTACTACGATGTTGCAGTCCTGAGGATAAGCCATGATGACACGGGTACCTATCTCTAGAATGTGTTGGATTGTTGTACTTTAAACTCAAAAAGTCTTCAGTACGCATTTTTGCTTTTCCTAATGTGGCGTCTCGCTTGGGATGCCTATTTTACAAACGAATGAGCTACTACACTGACTTATAACGTTACTATGTATCCTGCTGCAATAGCCTCGGTCAATTTATCGGCAAAATTACTTACATACATGGAGATAATCCCAAAATTAGTAAGCTTTTATACCATTCTTTTGAACATTGTTTAATAGATAAAAAGCATTGAAGAACATTGCCATTGAATTAACGATCTATCTACGATCGGCACATGACATTTAAAGCAATATGAAAGAAAGGTGTAAAATCAAAAGTCTGAGAGATCATCAATATTTAAAAAAAAAACACAGTTAAAACGTGTTGTAGTGAATTCTTATTACGCTCGCTTTTAAGTTTATGCTCAGACTAATACACTTGGAAAAGGTGAGAATACCTTTACTCACCCCTTCGGTTATGAGTTAAGATTCAAATCCTGGACGAAATCATTTGCTTTTTACTTCGTGCGTATATCTTTTTAAAATGATGAAATACATTTCTTCTACCCTCAACTATGCAGAAATAATTGGGCAGACTGGGTTTCGTTAAGGCAACTAATTTCGGAGCTGGAAAATTCGGAATTCACACCAGCTTTACTCCTTTAAAAATTGTCATTGTGTCAGCACTTATTCGTGACGGAGGATTTGGGTAAAAAATAAAAACCTGCATGCAGGCATGTCAAATAATTCTAAATATTCAGCAGCAATAGGACACTTCACAAAAATGTAAGTTCCTCACAAACTTTCATATCCTTTAGAAATTTCACAGATATATTAATAAGACAAAGAAATTTATACGTACAGACTTTCATTAACTCTTTTTACATTTAATTATATTACCTATCCTATTGTCTATTTTTTTTGCATAAAATAAATTCTGTTTTCAATTGCTAGAAATGGTTTTCAAATTAATTTTTGAGAGAAAACAACCTTTCTTCAATCAGAACTCTAATTTTATCCGCAGAATTGTATCTCTGACGTTAGTACATCGATTAGACAACTACAAGCATCTATCATTACGCCTCTAGAAAATATTCAACTGTAAGGAGAGACTTCTACAAGTATGTGTTCGTTGAATTACATGATATTTGTAATTTCAAGCATTTAAATGAAACTGATTTAAAATAACTGTGTAAACATATACGTGCGATATTTTCTCAACAAGCGATCTAGCTGCATTACATCTGTGCGTAATGATATACGGCGGTTGATAAGACTCTATGTTCGTGTGCGCGCATGCGTAAATATGGACAACGAAAGCCATCCATCATGGCCGACAGTCAATACAATTGGCACGTGAGGCGAGTCACCTAAGGTATAAGCAAAGCGCTAAAGCCTCATTCATCAAAATCTACCACTTATGGCCAATGTTTAGAAACGAAGTTAACGCAACACATGCATACATGCACACGCAGAAAGAAATCAGTAAACACACGCGCATTCACCCAATGATATATTCACGCAAATGCCTGGTAATTCATGAATATGCAGACCACAATTATAATTATATATATATATATATATATATATAATTGGATGCGACACAAGGTCAATATATAAACGGAGTTTGAATGGTTCGAATTTAGATTCTTACTTCTCCTAGACTAGTTACCATAGTGGTAACCACTAGTGGGTAGAGTGTCCGCCGAAGGTCCGGGAGACCTGGGTTCAATCTTAGGTCGCGTCATACCAGACTTTTAAAAATGGTACTTGGTAACTCCCTGCTTAACACTCAGCAATATAAGGTACGTATCAAGGATAAAGTGGAGCAATCCAGGGAAAGTAGTAGTGCCATCCCTAACACCTCAGTGTAGTAGCTATTGGAAAGGGAGCCTTCTGGTCACCCTTGACTACGGTCGCTAATTTTACTTTTATAATATATATATATATATATATATATATATATATATATATATATATATATATATATATATATAGCAAAAACTGGAAGTGAATCCAACAATATGAAAATATACAGCGATGAAACATATCAAAGTCTTTAAAGGATGTTTTTAGTTTTAAAAATATTTGCCAAAGTGTAATGTTTCGGCGTTCAGACCTTCATCAAGGCATATAAGTTTTTAAATGAAACGAAAAACGTAAGAACGTTTTAAAATATTCTATTTCCGCAGGAAGCCTTCTGTTTCAAATTTTTATGACGCAATTAGCGTTTTAAGTGTATTTATAAAAACTCCTCTCTATCTATCTACCTGTGTATCCTTATATATATATATATATATATATATATATATATATATATATATATATATATATATATATATATATATATATATATATATTATAACAGTGTTGGTTGTCAATAAATCACTTCGTGGATTTTTGTCGAAGCAAGTGAAATAATTATATATATATATATATATATATATATATATATATATATATATGCGTGTGTGTGTTTGAGTGTGTCGGTGTGTATGTGTTGGTACGTGTGCTTGTGCTTGTCTACGTGACTGTGTGTGAAAATTTGAATAATTCAGTTCGTATCAACCGGTTGAAAACATTCCATGATATATCTCTCCATCTATTTTAGTATTAGCCTTCTTCATTCTATCTGATTAATTGGACTATTTTTTTATCTATTTGTCTTCAAAAATATAAATAAACGATGAAGCCCCATTATTTTAAAGAAAGAGTTTTGCAGCTTTTCAGCACCAATAAGGAGAAAAATTGAACTAAAATAATTATAGGTTTTGTACCTTAGACACGTGGAATCTTACCCCTAAGTTTTTAAATGGTCACTTTGACTATATAAAAATTCTTTCACGCAACTCCAGTTTTCTAAATATTTTAATCAACATGCCAGATTAAAAGCTCTCAAAATTAACAAACCTAAATGTTCCCCTGGAATTCAAAACAATAATTTTTCAAATGATAATACATTATATAGACACATCATTTTACCCAACAATTCAAACACAAACATCATCAGTAAAAACCTAAAAAACCAAGAATTAAAACAGTAACACTTCAAAGACAATAAGAAATTTAATTCATAATAAAAATAACAATACCAACATGGAATTAAGAGGAGGGGTGCACCAAATTCCATATCTAGATTGTAATAAAAAATAGGGTGAAATATCCATCGTGATAAATAAATGGATTTACAATCACACGACAGATTAAGGAAAAGCAGACATAAATAACGGTTTTTGTAAAACATAGACATATTAGAAACAAATCGCAACTTTAATTTTAAAAATTCAAATAACATACAAAATAAAAATAAACGGCGAACAATTATTGAATCTAGTATCATTTCAAATCACCACACTATCAAACAGAGACAGTTTTTCAATTTGTCTCCTTATTTGGTTAGATTGGCGCTGAAAAGTTACAAAATCCATTCATTAAAATAATTTGAACCCACAGTCAATAGCTGATGATGTTTTTGCTCTAGTAATTAAATGACCGACTCTTTTCAAGTCTTGGGTAGCCGTTTCTCGTGCCTTACATGAGAGTTTTTGCAATTGCTCCTTTCTTTTTATTAACTCACTCGAGCACCAGGTTCACTACTTTAGAAAATTAAAGGGTTGGTAACAATCTGTCCATTAAATTTGCCTAATTTCCTTTCAATACAGTAAGTACGTCATTGCCAATTGTGGGTGATCTGCTTGCTGAATGATTTCTGGATTAACTTTCAATAGAATTCCAGCCATATTTGAAGCATCGATATCATTTTTTTAATCCAGTTTTTTCTCCTCGATTCACCGAAAAAAAAACATTCATAAAGTTTCTACTTTTTAATTGCAAAATTTCAAGCAGATTAAACACGAATATTACACAATGTCGAATCAGTTGTGTCAATACTGCTATATGGATGGTCCACGTGGACACTGATAAAGTGTATGGAGAAAAAGAGCAATTACACCAGAATGCTATGAGCTGTTTTGAACAAGTCCTGGAAGCAACACCTCACAAAATAGTAAGGATGAACTCACAAGCGATGTACTCCTATGAATCCCTTCACCTGGAGAGGCAATGGTTGGACAACCAGTTAGAACTTATCAACAGCAGCTCTGTGCCGATACGGAATGTAGCCAGGGAGACCTACCAGGAGCGATGGACGATAAAGAGGAGTGGCGAGAGAGGTCAAGAGATATCTTTACTAATAGCGCATGATTTGGATAATGATGAGAATGATTACACATTGTATAATATCAAAGTGGTTTTGGTCACTGTTTAACCTTCTAGATTCAGGTATGTACAATGTGTTATCTCCCTATCTCTCTCTCTCTCTATATATATATATATATATATATATAATGTGTCCGTACAGATGTGAATTTACTTACAAAATGCAATAGCTTCTACAGCATGCTAGCATGCATGCCAAGCCCATAATTAAGAGAAATGTATCCAAATATATTTCAACGCCACACACCCACACACACACACACACACACACACACACACACACACACATATATATATATATATATATATAGAGAGAGAGATAGAGAGATAAAATGAGGGAGAGAGACAAAGAAAGGAATGAATGTTATATTGAAATTAAAATGTACATCGTTCGTAAAAAAAAAAAAAAATTAAAACAGAAGTAACTCGAGTAAGAAATGGAAATATTCAATACACAAAAATGTTTAATACAGAAAACTTATTGATCAAATATAATAACATTTTAAAAATTCTTAAAAAGTTGGGGAAAAAAGACAATTAACTCATGATTCTCAGTTTTATGCATCGATCATAAGAATTGTTAAACTCATGTTTTAATTTTATATTTTTCTTATATATATATATATATATATATATATATATATATATATGTGTGTGTGTGTGTGTGTGTGTGTGTGTGTGTGTGTGTATCAAAACAGATGTATGTTGTTCTAATTACTTTGTGAGTATGCATGTCGTGAAAATTTTAAATATGCCAAAAAGATGGATTTACATCGTGCATAACTGAAATTGAAAATTCCCCAGTGTAACGAGAACGGTAATGAACCTTCAAATTGGAAGTGAGTTGTTGAGACATTATAAAAATAGAAACGTATTATAAACAAACGCATTTTGATATGTAATTAAATTTAAAACCCTTTGATGCTAAATATATGCAAATCAGTATGGGTAGTACAAATACAAATTGCAAGGGACTAAAACAACCCATTATGCAGTCTGAACATGTAAAGGAATTACTTTTCGACCTTTTGTCTCTAAGATAAATCTTATAATTTATCACACGCACACACACACACATATATATATATATATATATATATATATATATATATATGCATGTATGTGAGTGTGTGTGGGTGGGTTAGTGTTTGGTTGTGTGTGTGTGTGTGCGAGTGGTCTGAGACTTAGTTGAACGTAAAGTTGGATGGGTTTCGATCCCGGCTTCGAGCGTCCTACGTGTCTAGCCACACTGAAGAGTTCTGATAGAACGAAAAAGTCAGTATGTGGATGACAATATATAAGCTCCCCCACGGGGTTTAGCACTCTGGTGAAGGAATTATCGGCCGCCGCTCGCATAATGCAAAGCTCTTCGAAAGAATTGAGCACTCTAGTAGCCGATTGGGTATAAAAAATGTAAACAAACGGCTGCTCCTGTTACTACATAATACCTTAAATATTCCCTTACCCAAACGTGGTACGCTTGTAGGCTGAGCTTTCTGAGACTTAATCTAACGTAAAGTTGGATGGGTTTCGATCCCGGCTTCAAGCGTCCTGCGTGTCTAGCCACACTGAAGAGTCCTGATAGAACGAAACAGTCTGTCTGTGGATGACGATATATATATTTATATGAGGGTTGTTTCAAAATCTTCTGATCATCAACCAGAAAGAATAGACATAGCAGGACATTTTTGTTGGACCAACACACTACCGCTTTTCATAAAACAAGAAAAACTAATAAAGATTTCTGCTTCTATTTATCTACATGTAAAAGGTGTGCTGTCAATTTAAAATCTGCATATGGCTTATAATTTTTTGAACAAGCCATACACTAGTCAAAAATAATTTGGACACACTCAAATATTTTTATTTTTCATCCTAAAAGTGTTATTTTAATGGAACAAGTTGAGTAAGACAATGTTTTTATTTATTATACAAAATACAAGCCTTCCCCAGTAACTTTGATTTTAGTATGAAAATTAATTTTAAGGCGTTTTTTTTTTATTTGGTACTGAACATGATTAAAATGCTTTCCAAAAGTTACATTTCACCACCAATTAAACTCATATTAGACTAAATTCTTTTAAATTACCGCTTGCTAGATACTACCTGTATTTTTCAGTGCAGAGGACAATTTCATCAGCTTGATAGAAAACCAACTGCTCCAAACATAACAGTAAAACTGTATAAATCACATGAAAAAATATGCAACATCCAACGTGAGGAGAAGAGTCAGTGAAGCTGGCCTATACAGCACGATGGATGTCAAGGAATCACTGCTGAGGAATTATAACAATGTCAAAAGGAACCAATGGTTCAAGGTGCACAAAGACTGGACAAAAGTGCAGTGGAATACATTCCTTTTGACTGATCAATCAAAGTTTAAAATTTTAGGTCAAAAATTAAGGTTTTTATTCGTCGAAAAGTTAGTAAGAGAGATGCAACCCCCTGTATCATACAAACTGTGAAGCATAGAGGAGGTCCTTTCATGGTGTGGGTAGCTTTTGTTAATTACAAATCTGGGGATTTGCACCCAATGAAGGGTGAATTGAATTAGAGTGGCTATTGCAGCATACTTCAGCATCACGAAATCCTTTATGGAACGTGGCTTGCGGCACTAGTATTTGTACACATGCAAAATAATCACCAAAAACCTACAAGTACATTAAAAGCAAAGAGGAACAGCACGTCCTTCAACTGATGTCTTGGCGGGGCAATCAGCGGATTTAAATTCCATTTAATAGAAGTGGAATGAACTTGACCATTAAGTCTGAGTTAAGCAATCAACTATTGTGGCTCAACTCTGGCAATGCTTGCAGGAAAACTAGACTGAAATATTTTCAGGTAACCTCCAGTTTTGGGGGAAATCTGTGAAGCAGTTATAGCAGTCAAAGGAGGTCATTTTGATGAGTCAAAAGTTTAAGAAGTTGTTTTTTTTAAATTTGTATTTAATGTAGCTCAAAAAGACGTATATTTAGTAAGATAAAAAAAACGAGTGTGGTGCTTGATTTGTTTCATCAAAAATAACACATTTAGGATGAGGAATAAAAATGTTTGAGGGTAGCCACTTTTTTTTTACTGGCAGTGTATTTGCATAACCAAAATTGCACATGCATAAACTGCCAATAATGCAGTAAAAATTATGCATAGCTTTATTTTTATTCTATTTTATATACGTTTAATAAAATTAAAATTGTGCAGTTCAGAAAATGCCTTTACTTAATAAAATGACGTAAATATTCATATGATCTTTACTTTATTTCTTCTCATTTGCAAACTAAAATTATTTGTTTACTGGTATAGTCTATTGTGCAAATAAATAGAGTTAGATAGTAATACTTGAAACCATTTAACTCTCTGCAAACAATAATAGCAACACTTGAAAATATTTAATTAAAAATGAGCATTTGGTCATTTGAGAATTTTAGCTACAAACTACTTGTTTAAAACTCATATACTATATATTTGTGTATAAATAGGATTTGGCCTACAAGGGTTGATATGACATCATCATCATCCTCATGTCGTGCCACTAGCACAGATATCTCTGATCCTCTCTCACCATTTCTCCCAATCGTTCATCACCTCTGGCAGGTCTTCAGGTCTACATCCCGTATCCTCACATAGCTGCTGAATGTATGTTCGTGCTGGTCGTCCTGCTTTTGCCCGGGCATATGAGGGGGTCCATAGGAGTACATCACTTATGAGCTCGTTCCTGCTTCTCCAGCAGTGTCCTGCATGTCTGGTTCGTCTAACTTGGATAGTTTTCGTGATAGGAGGCAGGTGGCAGTATAGTTGGTGTCTTGTGGGGTGTTACCGCCAGGACTTGTTCAATATTGCTCGCAGCATTCTTGCATAATTGCCGTCTAGCTTATAAAACCCAAACAAACAACCAAACCAAAAAATTAAACCATGTGACTGTATTCAAATTATTGTCATCATTAGTTATTTCGCTTTTAAGAGTTTTTCACACCAGCGTTAAACGATGGTTTTCCACTGGACTTTCTGTGACAGCAAGTTTCTGCAAGTCTCCTGGACTGTTATTAGTATTCTGGCTGATCTCTACAACGCTGTAATTTGGATGACCGCCACGTGTCTTCTCATTTCCAAGTTCTTCAGTCCCCGTACCAATCCTTTAGTGATAATACCGAGCGCACCAATTACAATCGGTATCACTGTCACTTTCATGTTCTAAAGTTTTTTTCAGTTCTCTAGGAAGGTTTTGGTGCTTATTTCATATTTCATTTTCCTGTGATAAGCCAGAACGGCAAAGTCCACCATTCAGCAGGTCCTTAGTTTCTTTTTGACTATCACTAAATTTGGTCGTTTGGTGGGAGATGAGATGATCCGTTTGTATCTCAAAATCCTAGGAACTTTTGTGGATCTCATTTTCCAAGATGGATTCTTGGTTGTGCATATACCATTTGTTCGTTTGACCAAATTTAAATTTCTTGCACAATTCCTAGTGAATCGCCTTCTTCATCCATTGGGGTGTAGTCTTGTACTTTTGTTACGCTAACTGACATAATTAACTTATTGTGTGGTTTATCGTTTCGTGTCAATCACCATATACTCTCCATAGGCTATTTGGATGCATCTTTACTGTTCTTGCTTTGGCATAGTTATTTCTTATGGCGTTGTTATATGCTGCTATCAGAAGTGATTATGTTTCTCTCTTAAGTTTTTCCTTTTGAATTCGATAAAATCCTTCTTTTGACCCGCCCTTCAAATCCATTAGATGTCACTCGAGATTTGTCCGATGAATTAGATTAGAAACATCAATTTTCATTTATTTTATAGCCCAATTGTAGTACTTTACATATTTGCTTTAGTGTGAGAAAATTGTCTTTTACAACGCACGAAGTATCCAACACCTTTTGTCCTTTATTCCTTCAATTCAAGCCTTTTCAACGATCTTAACGCAGGTCAGAAACTATTGTTTCAGTGTAACTTATTTTAGTTTCTGCTCATTTTGAGAAAGCAAGTATTTAAAGCCTTTTCCTTTTCTTCTAGTTCCCAACTTAGTTATATTTTCATGAGCCGTCTTTATCGTTCGATGATATCTGCAAAGCTCCTTTGATATTTCCAATGTTGACATTCCTAACTTTGCTATTATCTGTTTGTCAGCAGTTGCTAGTTCCTTCCTTTGACTCATGTTGCAACATATATCACAAACAGAAAGGAAAATAGAATCTCCGTGGCATGGTGACTGGAATGCAGCCTTGAAGAACGTGAGTTCGAACTCCAGCCATCCTATTACGTTCACTTTTGGACCATTACACTTAGGAAAGATATGAATCTCTTTATTCCCCAGCTATGTGTTAAATAGTATCACGCTTATTCTTATACAGGAATGGTTTTAGAAATTAAAAAGTAAAATATTAGATTTCAGGAGTCTTAAGTAAATATAAATCCGATCTAACTAACTCTAAATATCAACAAAAAATAATCATTAAAAATGTCAGATAAATTTGTTAAACATTTATGCAAGATGGAAATTTAAGAGTTCAAGTTAGACAAATATTAGTTCAGAACGCTTTGAGCTATTGAGGTTTATTTAATTCGCTTAATATTTTCAGACAGGCTGAAGATAGATAGATAGATAGATATCAAACACTGTGTCCCCAATAATTTCATGTTATTTTCGAAGCTTTAAATGACTTATCAAACTCCCGTCAATGTATATACATATATATATATATATATATATATATATATATATATATATATATATATATATATATATATCCAGAGAGGGAGAGGTAGTTGAGAAATGTACGTAAATATGTTGAATATTGTTTATGTACATATGATTATGAAGAGACCTGATGTCTGTTGAATTTGTGGTTGTGTCACAAAGTTAGCAGATTGTCTTGAGCAGATTGTCTTATTTCTTATATTTCTGAAATATTTCCGCGTCATTCTATCGGCGCCCAGAAAATTCTTAAATTTGAAAGAAATCCGTCCCTCCACGTGGCACGTATACCCAAATATATAGTGACATGAAAATAGAAAAAAGTTTAGCTGCAAGAATTTTTTTTTTGAATTATCAAAAAAAATGATTATATTTCAGAGAAAAAGCAATACATAGAATGAAATCTTGTATGACATGATTCATTAGAAACGTTCACATAACTTGTCTTGTCCTTGGAACTGGGTACTCAGATATGACACACCAAATATGATATAATGTAATTTTAAAATAAAGGAGAGGGATAGGTGGTTCCTGTTGATATGATTGAATAAAAATGAACGGTTGTTTATTATGTAAACACACACACACACACACACACACACATATATATATATATATATATCTTTCCGTAAATATATATATATATATATATATCTTTCCGTAAATATATATATATATCAATGTATACATGTCTATAAACATACATGAATACACACTTCATGTGTGTGTGTGTGTGTGTGTGTGTGTGTGTGTGTGTGTGTTTATATTTAAACCGGCTTATTGGCCTCGTAGGTGGAGTGTCCGCCAAAAGCCCGGGAGACCCGTGTTCAATCTCAGGTCGCGTCATACGAAAGACTTTAAAAATGGTACTTGGTACCTCCTTGCTCAACACATAAGGTATGTATCAAGGGTAAAGTGGAGCAATCTAGAGAAAGTAGTAGCACCCTTCCTTATAACTCGGTGCAGCTCGCACGGATTTCCTTACCTCTCTCTCGCAATTCGTCTCTATCATTCATCGATTCCGGTAGGTCTTCTGGGTTGCATCCTGTGTCTGTGCAGAGCTCTTGTTGATAAATTCTAGTAGGTCGTTCTACATTTGCGCGTCCGGGCGAAGGGGTGCATAGGAAAACGTTGCTTAGGAAAACGTCACTTTCACTCTACCTATATATATATATATATATATATATCATTAAAAAAATATTTACTAGAAAAAATCAAACCGACCTAGCGTGGCACTTGATTTGGCCAGAGAGGAAAAAGGGAGAAGTAATCCCAGACAATACGGTACCAAAAGGCTACCACCCACTATTTGTCGAGAACTACTATTAGGCTCCTCAGTACGAATTCGGAGACCATACTGTAAAGGCAGAAAAGAATAGTCAGCGGAAAGGTTTTGTCACTCGCTTCTTGAAGAGCCTATAAGTATTTCAAACAGGCAAGAATCTTCCCAATTAAATAAATGTAAAATAAAACGAAAGTTTACTACTGAAAGTATACCAAGTTAAACAACTGAGAGAAAATTCAAACCGAGAATTCTGCTGAAAAAATAACTTTACGAAAGACCCCAAATCAAATGAAAACTGAACATTCTGACAAAACTGAAGAGAAAAAAAAATTCTGATAGGGCCCTATCAATGTGTCAATAGGACTACACTGCTTAACTGAATTGTTTGAAATAGAACTGTTTGACTAAACTGAGTAGCTTGAAACAGAAATGTTTTTGACAATTAAACTGTGTACTCATGCTAAACTGAATTGTTTGAAATATAACTGATTATTTGTATAAAATGGATTTGGCATTAAATAACTCACATAGGTTGATTTGCCATAAAACCCAAGCACCCAACCAACCAATTTTCCCTATCATCCATCGCTCCTGGCAGGTTTTCTAAACTTCAGCACAGACCTGATGTAAAAAGTTCTTGCTGGTCGGTTAACAGTGGCACGTCAAGGTGAGATGTCAATTGAAGATCGTCATTTGTAAGTTCAACTTAGCTTCTCCAGCTGGGTCCCGAATGTCTTGTTCATCTTACTAAAGTTTTTTTAGAGATGGGAAGTATATGTCCATACTGATTTTTTTTTTCGATGAGTTATGCTTTCAGGATATGTTCAATATTAGTAAGATGTCCAACTGTAGTCGAGGATGACCCAAAATCTTCTTTTTCCCAATAGCTACTGCACTGAGGTGTTGAGGAAAAGCACTACTCCTTTCTCTGGATTGGCCCACTTAACCATGATCAGTACCTTATAATATCTGTAATTAAGAAATGAGGCATCAATTAACATTTTTTGAGTCTTTGGAATGACTCAATCTGAGATTGAAACGAGGTCTCTAAGACTTTGGTCGAACTCTATTATGCCAAAATTTCGATTGCTATCGACTGCGATAGAAGTATATATATATATATATATATATATATATATATATATATATATGTGTGTGTGTGTGTGTGTGTGTGTGTGTGTGTGTGTGTGTGTGTGTGTCCATGCTCCCCAGTGTGTCGGTTATCGTCGTGGAAATTAGATTAGAATTTTTTATCTCTCCATCTACTGGTAAATAGTGGAACACAGTTCTTTAACGTTAAGCATACAGTCTATAAGGATTGATTTGATTTCAAACCAACATTCTCTCCCTTAAAATGATCTCGTTTCACATCATTCCTTTGACGTAAAGGTTGTGTAAATATTAACATTCACACACTCGCATTCAAACGCCCATATATATATATATATATATAAATCTGTGTCTTTGAGTGTGTTTTTGTCTGTGGAAATAACAATAGTTTCGGATGGCGAGAAGGAGGGTTACGAGACCCTTTACTATCTGCACGACTTTATGATGATGATGATGACAGTGATGATTATCATTATAATGATATATTCTCTGGTCAGATGGATCCCCACTTAATAGTAATTGGTATTGTAAGCATGTACTTTGAGCTGAAATTTGACGCTGATAAATCTTGATTTCTTTGGTGGGTGATTATTTAGTAACAGTAGACACTTAGCTATACTGTCAGAGTAATCAAAGTTTAACGATTAATATGAACTACCAAAAGGCCATTGTTTGTTGATTCAATCCTCCCTCTGCGCCAGCTTTTTATGTGCCTAATTCTTCTACGCTGTAAGCGCGTCAGTACTACTGTGCTGTTGCACTTCCTGGAATCTCACGAGATGCTTGAAGAAAAAGCAAGTGTGTGTAAGTTGTCGATCATATAACTCTATAAAAGTTACCTGAGATTCCTACAACTCCTACAGGAAAAATTTGCAGTATGTACAAAATGAGAAATTCATTGGAGAGCTTCTTTGCCCCAAAGACTATTTTTTGACAATATTTTTACTTGGTGTTTAGAATAAGTTCTTTTTTTCATGGTTCTTGCTAAATTACAGTCAAAGTTTGTTTCGAGCAATAATTACATTGATACATCTGTAGAGCAAGCTGGGATTCCCTGTTTTTTTTTAAGTTGAATGGAACATGAAGCTATCCGGTGGGATAGCATAAAAAGGCTAAACTCAGTAAAACAGCCGGGTAATCTGGTTAAATGATGAAAATGCACATGGTTTGTTGGGCTTTCACTCGTTGAAAGATAAGGAAAAGTAGTTAAGGATCCTAGATGTCATAAATAATATACCAAAGTATTTTCAATGTACGTTTATACGGTTTTGTTCCAAACAAGTTTGGAACAAGCCGCCGCGAGCATAGGCCTTCATATCAATGCACACAAAACTGAATATATGTGCTTTAATCAAACAGGCGACATTTCCACACTAGACGGAACCTCTATGAAACTGGTAGACAAATTCACCTACCTAGGAAGCAGTATCTCATCAACCGAAAAAGACATCGACACGCGGCTAACAAAGACATGGACAGCAATCGATAAGCTATCGATCATGTGGAAATCAGACCTGACCGATAAAATGAAACGCAGTTTCTTCCAGGCAGCAGTCGTATCGAGACTGCTGCATGGATGCACTAATTGGACGCTAACAAAACGGCTGGGGAAGAAGCTAGACGGCAATTACACAAGAGTGCTGCGAGCAACATTGAACAAGTCCTGGCGGCAACACCCCACAAGGCACCAACTATACGGCCACCTGCCTCACATAACGAAAACTATCCAAGTTAGACGAACCAGACGGGGACGAGCTCATAAGTGATGTACTCCTATGGACCCCCACATATGGCCGAGCAAAAGCAGGTTGACCTGCTCGAACATACATACAGCAGCGATGTGAGGATACGGGATGTAGCCCTGAAGACCTGCCAGAGGCGATGAAGGATAGGGAGAAGTGACGAGAGAGGGTCAGGGATATCAGTGCTAGTAGTACGACATGATAATGATGATGTTGATATACGGTTTTAAAATTCTTATATATATAAGAGTTCTATTTCAAATAATTCAGTTTAGCATGAATAAAAAAATTAGTTCTATTTGACTCATAGATAGGACCCTATCAGGTGCTAACCCTGCAGCCAGAGTGGACCTGTGATCGAGGGCATTTAGGGGTACTCTCTGTTCCCCTAAGCTCAAGCATTACTCGAGCCTCACCATTAGATTGTTAATTGTCATATCCAGGACACTCGTTGGAGGGGAAATCTTACTAATCTATAGAGCTGCAGTCAGTGTATTTTGCAGCCCCAAACCAATAGGCCATCTAGGTTACTGGAGTTGATTGCCGAAGACACAAATATTTTAATACTGCTTATAAAGTTTCGTATTAAAAAAGGAAATATTCAGATATTTTTTTTTTGTTACCAGAAAGAATAAATAAAGGTTGTTAGACCATGTCACATACCTAGGTTGTAATATCTCATCTACTGCAAGCGATGTCAACATATACATAGATTACTATTTATAAGTTATCGACTGTAGGGAAATCCAATCTTTCTAATGAAATAAAACAGGATTTTTTCCAGTTTGTAGCCATGGCATTATTATTGTATTGCTGTACCACAAGGACTTTAACGAAACCCTTGGAGATAAAACAAGATGTAAACTATACAAGAGTGATTTGAGCTATTTTAACAAAGCCCATAAAACAGCAGCTGAATGGTCAATTACCTAACATCTAACAAACTATGCAAGTTAGACCTTCAATTGCTGGGCACTGCTGGAGAATCAGATATGAACTCAAAAGTGACGTTTTTCAGTGTACTCCTACGCAGGAACTCACCAGTGTTGACTGACAAGCATAGACTTATCTTTATCAGCTCTTCGTGGACACAGGATGCAGTCTAAAAGACAAATCAGGAGTAATGGCGATAAGGATGGGTGGTGAGAAAGAGCCAAGGGAATTCACACTCTCAGCTCGACTTGAAGATGATGATGATAAATAGCTGCGCACACGAGAGTGTCAGAGAAGATTTGAAAACCCCAACTCGGCTTTTGAGCAGAGATACGTTAACTAGACAAAACCAGGAATTCGTGCTCTGGTCAAATAATTTCATATCAGTTTTTGTTAGCAAGTTCAGAAAATACAGATTCTCATATGAAAGCCTGCTTGAAAATTACGAAGATTTGCAAGAAATATGTTTAAGAAGGGGTTGAATGCGCAGTATATTTTTAGTGAACTCTGGTGGTGGTATTCTATTGCCAGTTTTGACCTCTGGGCACGTGACTTAATTCTGTTACTCAACAATCAAAGGAAAGTAAATACATTAATGTATTCATATTCAGGCAGAAGCATCATCTTGATGGAACTTCGAACTGTTTAATATCAACAGGCAGGAGTAGGTAATGTACTGATTTATAGATTGATTTTAATGGCATGTGAACTTATCTCGCGTTATTTAATGCCAAGTGGTTTGAAAATTGCATTCATTCTGTGTTCATATTTCTTCTACAGTTGGTTCTCAAGTGTTTTTGGACACAGTTATCAATCAAATATTCCACAATAAAACGAACAATTCGCTCACAGTTGTACGATTTTAAGTATTCCTATATAATACGATTAATTGTTTTGTTTTAACTCATTATGTCTATTAAATATAGATGACCATTTGTTTCCTCTCAGTTATATAGTTTCAAGGAAGTCATGATAATTCTTTTAATGCTCCGGATGTGACTGAACATCGAGAAATGGCAAAAAAGTAGGAATCCAAAATTTATCGTGCTGCAAAACTAGAGCCTCATAGGTAGATTCAGTTTTGTGTCACATACGTGGCACCTGTTTCTCGAGGAATACCCAGCTACAGAAGATTGTGTATTGTATGTATTTACTTACGGGAACGCTTGGTTTTAAGTAAAATCACACATAAACACAGACTCATTTATATATATATATATATATATATATATATATGCACGAGGGAAGGGGACAAGAAGTAAGGGAAGAAGAAAGAATTTTTTTTCATCCAAGATAAACTTCGGAAGCCATGAGAAGCAGCGTGGAGGACGTAAAGGCGGACGAACAAAACGACTGGTCAACGGCATGCTTAACCAGGTGCTGGGCGGACGAATCCGACGGGACAACGGTCAGTATCAAATAGTTCGATCGTGTAACTACTGCGGGTTATCTTTTAGGGTGGCTTTATGGATGAGAATAAAATACAGCAATTGAAAGATTTCCATGACTCACATTCAAACCACATGTCAAAACAACATAGGCTTTCGAGTGGATAAAAAAAGGGGTTGCGTCCTGTAGAGTCTGGAACTTTGGCCCCAGTGTTCAAAAAATTAGCTACAGAACTCAAACTGAAAAAAAATACTAAAATGTAAAAGCACACAAATAGCAGTATTAAACATTAGAACTTTAAATACCGTAGGCTAACAACCGGAGCTGACAGCTTCTGCGATAGATCATAACATAGACATAATATACGTACAAGAACACAGATACCTTCATAGCTGGTTGGGAGAGTGTTTGCGCTTTATGGCATATCAACCTTTGTGAGTTATTTATTGCCAAATCCATTTTTATACAAATAATCAGTTCTATTTGAAACAATTCAGTTTAGCATGAGTACACAGCATAATTGTCAAAAACATTTCTATTTCAAGCTATTCAGTTTAGTCAAACAGTTCTAATTTTAAAAAATCAGTTTAGTATTAGTATAGTTTTTGTCATAACACAGTTAAATGTCAAAACAGTTATGTTTCAAAGAATTCAGCTTAGCGTAAGTACAGTTTCAATGACAAAACAGTTCTATATCAAGCAATTCAGTTAAGCATCGGTAAGAAGTTTAGATGTCTAAACAGCTATATTTCAAGCACTTCAGTTTAGCATAAGTACCCAGTTTAAATGTTAGTACACACTTTTAATTGTCAAAAACCTTTCTATTTCAATTTATTCAGTTTAGTCAAACAGTTCTAATTCGAACAAATCATTTGAGCATAAGAACGCAGTTTAGTTCTACTTAACCTATAGATAGAGCCCTGTTAGGTGCTACCACTAAGAGTGGACCTGGGAGCGATGGCAATGAAGAGGTACTCCGCACTCCCAAAAGCTCCAGCATTATTGGAACCTCACTATCAGATTGTTTAGTGTCATATCTTGGACGCTCGTGGAGGAGTCTTACCGACTGAGCATTATGCAATATGTGCGGCCACCTACCACTGATCACGAAAACTATCAGGTTTAGACGAACCAGACATACAGACATGACTGGAGAAGTAAGGAAGGACTCGTAAGCGATGTACTCCTGCAGACCCTTTCACATGGACGAATAAAGATTGGACTACCAGATAGCACATACCAACAACAGGTCTGTACCGATACAGGTTTAAGCCTGGAGGACCTCCCGGGAGTGATGTACGATAGAGATTGGTGCCCAGAGAGAGTCAGGGAAATCTGTGCTAGCATTTCAACCTGATGATGATGATGATATATATATATATATATGACTAGTAAAGTAACATATATGACTAGTAAAGTAACATCATTACCCAATATTTTTTACCAATTTTGGAGTAACATATATAGAAAGAAAATACATGAAAATCCAGCCTTTGTCAATCAGTCATGTCATAGATAATCGATTAAATTGTGACTTAGGCGATACAGAAAAAATAGTCAGCTTTCTTATAAAGTCACACTGACGCCGTCAATCCTAGGATAATATTAGACAATCTTTGCTGAGGAGCCACATTTAAAAAAGGAACCTGCCCCTATTGCATAAGGACTAAAGTGCTGGACTGTAGCTTCAAATTAAGATAGCTTGAACTCCAATCGTATCTTTACGTTAATTTCCAGACTAATGCCCTTTAGAAAAGTATGAATCTTTTTTATCTTTCAAGCAATGGTTTAAATAGTTTCACTGCTGTTATTCTACAAGGATTGCTTTGACATCAAATAACCCACAATATTTGATATGCCATTCAACATAGAAACCAAATCATAACCCTTTTTAAATGGAAGCTTAAAACCAGCCGACGACAATTCATCAGTAATGTTTTTTTTTATCATTGAGCTTTCCAGAAATCAGCTTCTCCTTGTTTTTATCTTTTTCCCCTAAGGAAATCACCATTAGAATTAGGCATTTTTCAAAAATCACCATTTAGAATTATAAAAAAATTTGGAAGCTTAACTTGGAGCCCGTTGGTTATTCCGGGTATTGTGCAGCTCAATTATAATTAAAGGGATAGAATTGCGTTATAGGCTACATTACAAGTCAAATCTAAAAAATAAACGTTGTCGATTGGGTTCTAATTTTTTTTTTAAATCAGTGCAATGAAGGCGCAGCAAATATTAATCAAAACTATACAAAAACTGTCCGAAGAGGGTTGTTTTTTTTTAATTTTCAAGATCTATCAATGATTGTTAGTCATTATCAAAAGTATATAACTTCAGAAGAAAAATGTATTTCTTTAAATGTTGAACATTGAAGATATTTTTACAAGAGAGGGCCTCCATTTTTCAAAAGAAATATGAATCAAAAGATTTCTTTGATATTTCCGGCGAGAATTTTCTATTCTAAAGGTATTCGGGATCTTAGTTGAAAAATATATGGTTAAATATTTCCATTTGGTTTCATGACTTCATTGATTTCCTCTGATACGTAATTTCTCTGAAGACGTAGAGGTCTTTTTCAAAACAGAGTCTTCATGTTGTATAGTCATATGCAGATTCATGCAGAACACAACGACACAATGATAATGACGACAAGGCAATGAAGACGAGCGACACAGAAAAATATACCTCTCACTAATATTTGAAAGGTTGTGTGTGAGAGGGAGTTGGTGACCGAACACAACTGCAATATATTGACCCCCACTCTTATGGCCATGAACAGTGTGTCTTTCTCGTTCTCCGGGGCCACTCAACCGGAGGCCCGAAGGCTCAGCTTTCTGCTGAGTGTTGACTTTCTCTACCACATCTTGTGTCAAACTTCTGGTCTCCAAAACTCACTGACTTCCTGTCGTAACCGAGTTATATAATAGTTCAATCGCCCACTCAATATCTTTGGAATGGCATGTTTGATCGTCATCAAGCGGAAATAACTATCATGCAGTTCACAGGTCACTCTCTTCCGGTGCATCAGTCTATGACTGTACAATGGGATTTTACCTTGTCCCATATCGTTAGCCAAGCCCGCCTACGCGATTTCTTCCTATAACTGCAATCGGAATGTGTCACTTCCTTCCAGTGCATCACTTTGGAATGGCATGTTTGACAGGGTTGAAGGTCAATATACAACATACTAATCATGACCTAAGAAATGGGGACTAAAGATATGCCTAACAAATTGAATCGAGTGGCTCATTTTGTCAAACTTTGAAACAAAGAGTGATGTTTGACTTTTTTTTTTTTATTCCAGAGCCTTCTTTCGTAGAAAGAAATGACTTTGAGAAAAAGGTAGAAAAAAGTAAAATTTAAGAGTATTAGATTAGATGTTTATCTTTATGGAAATAAGCACCAAGTTTATAACGATATCTTTGTTTTGGCTTAGTTTGGTGTTATGGCATATCAACCATTGTAGGTTATCTAATGCCAAATCCTGTTTATAGATATATATTAAATACGAAATTTAAACACATTTTGCGAGTTAACATTGAGAAATGACTCTGAGCTCATAATTTTCTCACAGTCAAATGGTTTCAATTATTTCTGTCGAACACAATCCTATTTACAATTAATCATTTGTTTGCAGACAGGTAAATAGTACCAAGTGTTGCAATGTGCCTCTGACAATTCAATTGAACATCAGTCACTTGTTTACTCACTGTTCAAGGATCAAACTGTTCTATTTCTAACAACTCAATTTAGCTTTTCATCTGTTTGCTCACAATGTAAATGTCAAGCCGTTCTACTTGACCCATCAGGTAGTACCATTCAGTTCAGAGTGGATCTGGGAGCAGTAGCGATGAAGGGTACTCAAAGACTGAAACCTCACCATCAGATTTGTTAGTGTCGTATTCATGACATCCTTTGATTGAAGTCTTACCCTTCTGCTGAAGTGGAGTAAGCGTATTCAACATTCTAAGTTGACTAGGCTGACAACGGGTATATATATATATATATATATATATATATATATATTAGTAATGTTCAGTCACCATCTGAAGACAGTGCATGTGAATTATTCACGTATAGTATATATTAGTGATTCCTTATAAATCTATGGAAGTGCTCGATCTATGGCTATTTTTATATATTTTCTGCCCAGGTTTATATAATAAAACTCACATACAGAGCGTATACACTGCAATTAGAAGGAAACTCAAACCTGGTTAAATTGTCATTATAAATTTATTTCAAGAATATCATTATACTCTCCGTCTCATTAGATGACTGCACATGTCTGAATTGAGCTTGATAAACAGGTGAAATTTTGATTTATGTAAGCTTGTAAACTAAACAATTGTCTTCATATCGTTTTCATTTACTTCTCATACATATGTTAATTCCCTCAGCTAATGTGGTGTAGACTTAATAAAATAAAAAGAAACTTTTTCGGCAGCCACCAGGTGCCTTTAACTAACCCCGAAATTTGTCAAGGAGAATTAACTACTCCAGAAGGCTGCCGAAATACTAATATTCTTCGCTGAAATAAATTTATAATGATAATTTAACCAGGTTTGAGTTTCCTTCTAATTGCACTTCATACGCTCTGTATGTGAGTTTTGTTATATAAACCTGGACGGAAAATATGTAAAAATAGCCATAGAGCACTTCTATAGATTTATAAGGAATTACTAATATGTACTATACGAGTATAATTCTCACCCACTGCCCTCGGATGCTTACTGGATATTCCTAATATATATATATATATATTCCTAATATATAGATAGATAGATAGATAGATAGAAAATATATAACAATAGCCATAGATCAAGCACTCCCATAGAATTATATGAAATTTCTCATATATTCTATACGCGAATAATTCACACCCATTGTCTTCGAACACTTACTGGATATTACTAATATATCGCTCCTTTCTACTAGTTGAGCACTTCGTGGAGAATTTCATCAGAAAGAAACACAAAACACCAGGAACACATAGAAATGGACAAATTCACTCCAGAATACTCTTTGGAAAATATCCCACTCCCATGAAAATATAAATTCATTCTATCCTTGACGGAAAAGATCGTAAAGTTCATCAAAAGGATGCGATGAAAGACCCACTTCTATCATAACCCCTCAGACTCACAACGGGAGCAGAGACTAGGTGGGAGAAGGTCGAATTCACAGAGGACACCACCCAGCAACCGTTAACTAGACCCGTTTGAGGATTACCTGTTCGGACTAATACGGTAAATCAATTTCAGGAATACGAGAAATGGAATCTAGCCGAGCATGAGGGGAGATAATGAACGAATGAAGAAATTCAAAAGGATTTGGGGTCAGAGTGGATAAATCCAAGAACATATACCAGGTTATCCCAAATGACTATGAGCAAATCCTTTATAATAAGATCAAGGAATCTTATAGAATATACTATAGTAACACACCTGCACTATTTAACAAAGGTACTGCTAAATTCGCTAGCAAAGTACAAATTCTAGATAGTTTATGGAAAAGAGAAGAAAAATGTGCTTACATTTTATCTAAAGACCATAAGTAGAACTCCCAAAATAGGAAACAGTCTAGACTAATTAATCTCACCAAGACCGAACTAGGCTTGGTAAGTAAGGATTTAATGCAGAGAATTACATCTAGGTCACTAAGTAGCCCAGTGGAAAAACTATCTAGATACTATCGATTGGTTTAAAAACATTAAGAACAAAAAGAGGTCCACATTCATCTAATTCCATATCATAGAGTTTTACCCGTCCATTACAAGATAATTGTTACTAAAAAACATGAACCAGGCTGGCTAATATACGGACATCACTGGCAAGGAAGCCAAAATTATTCTAGCATGTTGAAAATCTATTCTATCCGATAATTGTAGAACTTGGGTGAAAAGTCTCGTGGACAACTTCGATGTACCTATGGGCACGACTAATCCCAGGAGCTGACATAATAGGGATTTATATCTTGGACACGTTGCGTCGTATTGTCAACTTAGAGCATGTTGGGCTTTACCAGGATGACGGAATTATCTTCATCCCGACAGTAATAACCCCAAGACCTCTAAAATACAAAATAAGATTATTAGGGCATTTAGATTACTAGGTCTACGATTTGAAATAGCCTTAAACTTAAAGATTGTCGACTTTCTTGATGTCACACTTAATTTAAATAACGGTACATTCAAACCTTTTAGTAAGAACAATTTCGCCCCCACCTACAAAAATATTGACTCTAACTACCCAAGATCGTTATGGAAGCAGATCCCTCATGCCGAAAGATTAACAGACTATCTTCATATAAAAAAAATTGGGGAGAGCAAATGTACATATGGTGAAACGCTCAAAAACTGCGGATTCCAAGGTAGACTGGAGTATGTGAACCCAGTGAACTCTGGCTCAAATGGTGAAAGTAATAGTAGTGGGACTCATCAAGTTAGGTGATATAATATAAATATTATTATATAAATATATATAAAAAATATAAATAGAAGAGTAATCTGGTTTAACCCGCCATTTTGTAAACTTACCAACATTAAATACTTCCTGAACCTCCTGGATAAACACTTTAATAGGGACAATCCATAAAAAAAGTTTAATAGGAACACAGGAAAATTAGTTACTCTTGTACAAAGAATACGCAAAGTATCTTAAATAACCATAAGAGGAGGTTAATAGACGAATTAAAGAGAAATAGTGGGGGAGCAGATGTGGCGTCTTATAACTGTCAAAGTAAAGGGGTATGCCCCTTGGGCGGACAATGCAACTCAGAAAACATCGTATACCAAGCGTGCATTCCCCCATGGAACATAATGATGTGGAGAGGGTCTATATAGGTATCTCCGCAGGGAATTGGAAACAATGGCTGTATAAACACAGACGTTCTTTCTTCAATCCACGACTTAGAAACCAAACAACTCTATGTAAATATTGTTGGAACCTTAAGAATCAGGGGCTACCCTGACAAAATAAAGGAAAACAGTCAGACAGTATTCAACCGTGAATAGCTTTAATGGTAGACGTAACTTGTGTATTGGTGAAAAAAAATCTGTATAATTAATTTTAAAGATCGTAGACTATTGTTAAATGAACGTAACGACCTTGTGTTTAAATGTACACGTAAAAATACATTTAAATTATCATGACTGGGGCCACCGTGTCTAATACTCAGGAAAATTGCAGGGATATTAATACTGGATGACTTTTATTGGAAATAATAACATTTATTTCAGTAGTTAATTATATTATATGACGGGGAGATTAATGTAGAGAAGGAGATTCTTGAAGATATTAATTCAAAATTAGGGTTTTTTATTTCTTTAGTAGTTAATTTCCCTTGGCCATTTTTAGGGTAAGTAAAAGGCAACTAGTGGCTACCGAAAAGTTTACATTTATTTTTTTTTTATTAAGAAGGAAATCTAAGACCACGTTAGCTGAAGGAATTAACATAAGTATGAGTAAACAAAAAAAATATGAGGATAATCGTTTAGTTTACAAGCTTACATTATTCAAAATTTCCACCAACTATGAAAAATCTAGCATATGTTCAAAGTAGGATCGGTTAATTTACAGGAACATCCTTTTTCTGGTTTCCTTATTTTCTAACACTTTATGGCTTAAACCATTTTTTATTCCATACACATCTTGATTGTAATCCATGTTTGCTGTTTTTCAACCTCAATTTAAACATGAGCAGCCATTTAATGAGACTGATAGTATAATGATATTCTTCGCCGAAATAGATTTATAATAGCAATTTAACCAGGTTATGATATTACTATACCCCGTTCAAAAAGAAAAAAAAAGGATTACTGCAATATTACTAGAATAGATTGGCACAATTCAAATATCAATAAACCGCATGAAAATTTTCTGTTCAGCAAAACACCACGAATCATCAAATCAAAGCAGAAATAGAAAATCTTTCATACCAAAATATTATCGCTTGATTTTTTTCCTGACATTTTGACACAGACATTGCATTTCCTTTCATAGTGCAAAAGAAACTACACCATGAGAATCTTCAGAATATAATGTTATCTGAACTCTACTGTCACAAGATTAACAGTATTTTCATCAGATAAATATGATCGGAGATGTATGAAAAATAGATAAAATTTTAAACGAAACAAGCGCCTCAAAATTAATTGAAAGCATTTAGAAACATCCATTGAGCAATTTCATTGTTGGCTTATATTATTTATCATCAACGATGACAATCTTCTGTACACACAAATCATTATACCTGCAAAGATGTATGTATTCA
Source organism: Sepioteuthis lessoniana (assembly GCA_963585895.1). NCBI lineage: Eukaryota > Metazoa > Mollusca > Cephalopoda > Myopsida > Loliginidae > Sepioteuthis > Sepioteuthis lessoniana. The sequence goes on from OY757919.1 coordinate 81,267,404, forward strand.
CACAAACCCTTCGCCACAAACAGGATGCGACACAAGGTCAGTTTTTAAGCGGACTCCAGTTGGTTTAGATTCAGAATGTTCCTCCTCCGAGACTGGTTGCTGAACCAATTCTTAAGAATTATGTGTTACATATTGTTTACCCATATCTGGAAGAGAACATTTCAATTAATGCCTGTCCCAAGTGTATTTGTGTGCAGTGAAACGCATACTGACATGCCGAGGGTTTGAACTCGGGTTGCTAACTCCATTTTATAAGATGATATCTGATACGATTATCTAGTCTCCTAAACTTACGGTATGAATAAAAACATATACCTATTTAATAGATAGATAGATAGATAGATGAAATTAGAAACGACGAAGTTTAAGCAATCTCGTCCAGGATTTGAATTCAAACTAGTTTTGGACAGGATTTGTAATCGAGACGATTCCATTTTCTACGGCGATAACCATCAAGCTAAGTTTGCCATCGACATTTACAGTATTTGCTCCACACACACACACACACACACACACACACACACACACACACACACATACACACACACACACAAACACACGTGCACCTGCGCAAACATACTTTATATTTATGTTTCCAAAGAAGTAATATGATGGTAGAATGACTCCGTCAAACTTTTAATCATGATTCATGCGGTGCCTCTTGGAACTTATTTTACACACGTCTTAGATAAGTTAAACCATACGAAGTATTTAAGCCAATTTAAACGTGGATCGAGTAGGTTCAGCATTTGAAGGATCTCTCAATGCGCTACTTCAAAATTTCTTTGCCCCACTGCTGCTTTGGTTTGTCGTCTAAATCAAACTAATCTTTCTTCACCAGAGCTAACCATTCACACAAAGCACGACGTCCAACCGTGCCATCTCTATACACTCCATCAATCATCTTTCTTCTGCCGCTGTGTAAATTTGAAAAATAGCAAAAAACCTTCGAACACGTTTATCTTTCTGCTGTCGTTTTTCTACAGCAGAGATAAAAAAGACTGATCATTTAAAATCAGTTCAAAGTCATGTATCCAGTCTTTATGTATCTTAATTAACGATGACTACTATGCCAGTGATAACTCTTCATAGCTTGGAGAGAGGAACATGAAAACACAGTTCCTATAAGAATAAGGATTATTCATTTATTTGATATCTCTCTTCGATCTCTGATGCCATGGAAGCATGAAGAAATATATAACGGACACCATGTACTTCATTCGTTTAGTAAAAGGGTTTGTCTAGTATCTTGGGTTTGTTTCTCGTTCTTTGTTTATGATAAATTTCTGTTTCTACGCACTGCTACCAGCTGAAAAGAAAAAGTTCAACAAATACTCCAACCTTACTTTCGCCTTGTGAGTTTCATGACCAACCTTCGTCACCACTTAGACCTTGTTACTTTGTTCTGGAGTGATTGATAAAGCGTATCATGTTACAACTAACACTCTGTAATAGATGCTTATTTCTGCCTACTACTAGATTGTTTTTTCGTAGCCCAGTATCATATGCTTACAAAACTAGACTCTAGCTGGTGTTCGAGTTTGTGTTTTTTAATACACGATTTTTTTTAAGGAATGGCAATGTCATTTTTTCAGAACTTTAAGAGATATACGTCATAGATTTCGTGATTTACATCAAGGTTTCCTAGCATCGCTGAACTAAATCCTACAGTCGGAATCCGTATCTACGTTTTCTATCGCATTCTCTTTCGAGAGCGCCTCGTAGTCTTAAAGTCCAAAATCCAATTAAATAAACAATATTAAATCGACGGGAAATGCGAAAAAACATTTTTAACGAACATCTCCCGAACATTAAATTCATTGACGATAATTAGCAATACTGTACGAGTGTAATCAGTGATCAAATAGTCAGGCGAATTTAATTTGAAAGTAGAATTCAATTTTAAAAGGAGAAACAAAATCAGTTTTCCTTGGGATACTGGAAAATTTACTTAGCGTTTTCCACTCTTTCCCGCTATTGTCTGGTTCATGTGAAATTCTTTGGTAATACACGAGCGAACATTTACGACATTCTCGGTTCGCTAAGCATAACAACAGAAGCTAATTGTAATAGTTCGTCTTTAAATGAGTGTCCGTGTTTGTCTGTCATGAAAAGATAGAAAAATGAAAGAAATACAGTTTTTTACTGAAATGAAATTTTTTTTCTTTCGACAGTTGGTTACGATTATACTTTCATAACGATTAAGTTGAAGATAGATATAATCCTAACTTACTTGTTTTTAATATTATCTATCTATCTATCTATCTATCTATTTGAGTTTTTCTATCTATCTATCTATCTATCTATCTATCTATCTATCTATCTATCTATCTATCTATCTATCTATCTATCTGAGTCTTCACATCTATCTGTCTATCTATCTGAGTCTTCGTATCTATCTATCTATCTATCTATCAATTTGAGTCTTCGCATCTATCTATCTATCTATCTGAGTCTTCATATCTATCTATCTCTATATCTATCTATCTCTCTATCTATCTATCTATCTATCTATTTGAGTCTTCACGTCTATCTATCTATCTGAGTCTTCATATCTATCTATCTATCTAAACATATTTTAATCTAGCTATCTATCTATATATGTATCTATCTTTCTCAAGCTATTGCTACGTCGTAGTGAAAAAAAAATTTTTTAACCTTTAGGCAAACATTGTTTGACTAAAACATAATTCTCAGAACACATCACACATTCTTTTTTCAAATTTCACGTGGCTTACACTTGCAAATCACAATACATTTATGACAGACGTCTGTTCAATCCTGGAATCCAGTTTGATTTAGCACCATTTCAAATAGTCTCAAAACAAATATTTTTGTGATATCAAAAGGATTTTTACAATGAACCAATTTCAAATTATGCGGAGTTTGAATTCATGGAAAAAATTTTTAAAGAAATTTTATTTTAAAAAGAAATGTATTTTGCTTTTTAAAGAAAAAAATCGCACTTAGTGACTGAATAACCCTGATAGATAGATAGATAGATAGATAGATAGATAGATAGATATTCATTGGAGGGCCCTAGCTCAATAAAAACGTTTGTTATGAATAAGCATTTAATATTAAGAAATTCAATAGCACTGGAACCCTGTATCTAGTGAAAAATCTTACTTGTTTTGAAAATATATACACTGTAGAAAACGCTGATTCACTAATTAAACGGCCATCTTTTTCTTGTTATACAAATTTTCCCAAGGTTTTTCTGTTTTGTACATTTAAACATCCATCGTTGATTTAATATCACTAATATCATCCCTCAGTCCTGATGATGCTTCATTAGAACCGATACGCTCTCGCCTCGACTTTGCTTCTCAATAAATATCTCCTTCTCGGAATGCCTTGTTATCAATTTTTATCGATATATTATCGAATTACACTCAATTTTTTACTTCCATTGTGGTGCACCAATTTTTGACCAGCAACATATTCTAGTAATTGTTTCAGTCGTGGTAATAATGCCTAAAAATAACCGTTATGACAATATATTAGAGTAATTGAAATGATATAATGATGTAGTCTTTGGTTTTGATGAAAATTAGATTTTCAAAGGTGTCCATATTTATTAGCGATACAGCATATCTTTAATTGTTTAATCATTTTTTGTTGTCTGCTTCTTTGATTACATGCGTACGCTGTTTATGTATGTGTATATAGGTATGTAACAACAGCCCAGCAAAGGGCACATCATAGCGATATTATTTTAGACTAATGCAAATAACGTAACCTACCAAAGGGAATAAATAGTCTGTACAATCTCTAGATCGAACTGGCCGAATGATAATTTTCTGTTCATTTGTATTCGCATTGAATATCATTTTCAATCATCCATATATATGGAAGATAACTATGAAATTATAACATGAAAAAGTTGCGATATCAGCTATGGTACAAAAATATCTGATATGACAAAAATTCACTTGTAATCGTCCAGCAAGGACACATTGTGCTCAGTTAAATGAATTTTAACACTCTACCCCTCAGGTTATAATTGTTCCATGTTGTATTATGCATAGGTATATTCTTTCTTTCTTTATTTCTGCTACTGTTTATTCAAGTGTGAAATATGTCTACGTTGAGTAAATATCTATTATATATACATATAGATTCTTTCTTTTTTTCTTTTTTTTATCTTCTGTTTATTCATGTTTGAAGTAAGTCTACTTTGCGTATATGAGTTCCAGTCTGTATTATATATACATTGAGATTTAATTTTTCTTTCTTTCTTTCTTTCTTTCTTTCTTTCTTTCTTTCTTTCTTTCATTCTTTCTTTTGTTTATTCAATTGTGAAGTAAGTCTAGGTTGCGTAAATGTGTTCCATTCGGTATTATACATACGCATAGATTCTTTCTTTCTTTCTTTCTTTCTTTCTTTCGTTTATTCAAATGTGAAGTAAGTCTACGTTGTATTAATGCATCCCATTCTGTTTTACACACACACACACACACACACACACACACACACACACACACACATATATATATATATATATATATATATATATATATATTCTTTCTATCTATCGATATTTACTTGTTTATTTAATCTATTTATTTCTTCTGTTTTTTTCAAGTGTGAAGTAAGTCTAGATTGCGTAAGTGCGATCCATACTGTATTATATATACATATAGATTCTTTCTTTCTTTCTTTCTTTCTTTCTTTCTTTCTTTCTTTCTTTCTTTGACCCACTCTGTTGGGGCAATAGAATACAGCGACTAAGTCTCTGCAGAGGGGTAAGACTCCCCCTACAATGAGTGCCCTAGATATGACACTAAACAATCTGATGTTGACGTTCCAGTATTGCTAGATCTGTGGGGAAGGCGGAATAACTCTTCATTTTCATTGCTCCCAGGTCCACGCTGGTCCGGAGTAGTAGTTCTTGGTAAGGTCTTATCTATGGGTAAAATAGATCTTTTGACCGTGCTTACGAGAGTTTACTGTTTTAGTATTTAAAATGCGTATTTATGCTAAACTGAATTGTTTGAAATATAACTCTTTTGACATTTAAACTGCGTACTTAAGCTACACTGATTTGCTTGAAATGGAACTGATTTGATACCTAAATTGCATACTTATGCTAAACTGAATCATATGAAATTAGAATATTTTTACATTTAACTTTGGGTATTGCCCAATCGGCTGGGATTGTAGAATACACCGACTGCGCCTCTGCAGAGGAGTGAGACCCCCACCAACAAATGTCCTTGATATGACACTAAACAATCTGATTGTGAGGTTGCTTAAGCTTTGGGGAATGCAGAGAGCCCCTTAATTGCCATCGCTCCCAGGTCCACTTTGGCTCGCAGTGGTAGCACCCGATAGTGTCCTTTCTATAGATTAAATAGACCTAAACTGCGTACTTATGCTAAACTAAACTGTTTGGAATATATATTATGCTTAATTTAATTCTTTGAAATAGAACTGTTTATTTTTGTAAAAATGGACTTGGCATTAAATAACCTACAAAGGTTGATATGCCATAAAATTCAAATAAGTATTTCTCTCTCTCTTTCTTTCTTTCTTTTTTTCTTTCTTCTCTTTATTCAAGTGTGAAGTAAGTCTACATTGCGTAAATGCGTTCCATTCGGCATTACATGTACATAAAGATTTATTCTTTCTTTCTTTCTTTCTCCTAATTTTTCAAGTGCGAAGTAAGTCTAGATTGCGTATATGCGTTGCATTCTGTATTTTATATACATATAGATTCTTTCTTTCTTTCTTTCTTTCTTTCTTTCTTTCGTGTAATACTTTGTATTACCAGAACATCAGCGTTTTTTTTTTATCATTCTAGTGGCACAAACATACGAGACCAAATAAAACACACACACACACACACACACACACACACACACACACACACACACACACACACATGTTCATATTCCCAGATTCCGTTCTGTGTTGATTTTATTTCATTTTATATAATTAATTTTTGGTGGGGATGTACAGACGCGCCCGTATGTGCATTTGTGTGTACACTAGTGTGAGTGAAGTCAGTCTATTTTTTTACATATACAAATATGTCATCTAAGTAACTTAAATAAGAGAAATCCTTTTATATGTTTTGGTAGATACGTTATTCAGGATGGATTCAAAGGATAAGTATATGTTACCCACCTCAATAAATCGTGATAATTTCTCTGTTGTTTCTTTTCTGTGCTGTCTTTTTTTGTTTAATGTTCTTTTTTTTTTCATTTCTTTATCGCTCTTATTTTTATCACATGGTTATATCATCGAGGTATGTTGTGCGAAACGGTTGATTGCGGCATGGTGTCACTTCCGCATTCACAAGAAGAAAATAGTGGAAGGATCGTCTGTAGTGTGGAAATTGGATCAACCACACAGGTTTTCTCATAAAAATGAACTCTTATTTATTTCCTGATTATTAATTGGAGATGTGGAATTATGACATGTCAATGATAGCATAACGTTTTGTTTTGCATTTGAGTGTCTCAGAATATATGCAATCCATTTATATAATGATTATAAATTACTGAGACAGGCACAGTGGCTGTCATTTGGAACATGTCCAGTAAAAAATACATCCCTTGAGCCTGAGTCATCAAATCATTGTTTTTTTTTTAATTGTCATTATATCAGTTTCCAGGACATGGAATATTTTTGGCGTTTGTTGTTGCAGTAATAAAGCATTATCATATTAATTAGTTGCATCTATTTTGAGACTGTTTTGAAGGATTTTGTCTCAAAATAAGTAATGACGAAAAATAGTTTTTCTCTCTTGTCCAAGGCACTGTGAAACAGTTGTTATAATATAATATTTTCAAATCTGAAACAGAAGAAGCACAACATTTTTACTATTTAAGTTTTTTTTTTTTCAATTACATAGCAAGTTCGAGGTACTTATCCTTCTAATTGCTTTCTTTCAATTTTACTCTGTGGTCCACTGGGACAGCAAAGTTTACATTTCTGCAACTTCTCTTTTTTTTTTATTGGTTTTTATAAGATCTAGTCGTGTGGTGGAGATTTGGTGATACAATTGTATCGCAAAATCCCAGAGGAGTTTGTGCATATCATTCTCCAGACCAGATTCTAAGTTGTGCATATACCATTTGTTCGTATGGTCAAATTTCACTTTCTTGTGCAATTCCCCGTTGATCACCTTGCCCATTCAATCCTGTCAAGTCTTATTGTCTTTTTGAGCTAATTTGCTGCATTCGCTTATTATGTGATTGATCGTTTCGTCTCTTATCTCCACACAACCTACATATGCTGTTTTATTGCGTCTTTTCTATTCTTTGCTTTGGTTTTATTGGTGCTGATGGCGTTGTTTTATGCGGCTATTAGAAAAAAAATCAGTTTCTCTTTTAGGCTTTCCTTTTCTTAGCCACATCTACGTTTATTCTTCTGTGTTTTTTCGCTTTTTAGTCATTTGAAACGTCCATAGAGTTGTTCTTCTTCCCATTTTTCATTTGGGGGGTGTCCTCGTGGTGTAATGGTTAAAGTGATGGACTGCGGAATCGTAGTAAGCGAGTTCCTACTCCAGTCGCGCGATAACGTTCACTTTCGGGCAAATACCCTTGGGAAAGGTATGAACCCTCTAATCCTTCCAGCTATGAGTTAGATAGTAAGTACCTCTACTGTTCATCTAGAAGGATGGCTTTGGCATTAAATTACCTACAAAGGTTGATATGCCATTAAACAAAGAAACCAAACCATTTTTGATTTCTGGTTATTTCCGATTGGTTGTTCTTCGAGTTGTCAGTATTGTTTCCTTTGGCTGTAATCAGTCTTCCTCTACGCGTTTCTATGTTATCTTCGAGTCGTTGAATCGATGCGATTGGCATTTCTCTCTTCTCCTTCTTTTCTTGACACATATAGTCTGTCAACGTCATATCTGAAGTATAATGCCTTATGCATGTTGATCTGTTTTTTGTCCTTTTGTCTATTTGTTTAAGTTATTCACTGGCCAACATCAAGAATGGTCCCTAGTAACTTACAACGGATATAGCTCTGGTATTTATACTTTTGATAAAGATCCTGCTAAATAGTTTTGTCTCGAGTATCTTTCTTTTCTCCTGAGGTACTCTTTTTTAATATTTTTCTTTCTTCTCTAGTTGCTTGATGGTATCCGCTTCCAGTATTCCCCAGTATTTCTAGATATTCTTTTCCCCGAGCGTTCAGTTATTTTTCTTGGTAAATGTCTTCACTGATTTGCACCATTAGTATTTTCCACATCATCGGTAGAAATGATTTGGGTCTATAGTTGTTGGGGTGGTTCATTTTTTTATGGGTCTTTCTGGATCAGTATGGCTTTACTCTTGATCATCTATTCAGGTATATCTCTATCTTGTAGACATCTATTCATTTCAGTAGACAGTTTGTTTTTGATGGATGTGAATTTTTTTAAACAAGAATCAGTGTATTCCATCAAGACCTGGAGTTTTCAGTTTCGTATTTTCGGAGAGTTGCTTTGAGTATATTTCCCCTTTAGAGCCTTGTCCAAATATTTGCAACTCTTTTAAAGTTTTTCCTATCAGCGTTAGCTGATGGTCTGTCACTGGAGTTTGAGTGACAACAAGTCTCTTAAAGTCTCCATGACTCTTCTCAGTATTCTGGCAGTTCTCAATAATAGTGTAGTTTGGATGGTCTCCACTCGTCCGCTAACTTCCAAGTCCTCCAGTCCTTTTAATAATCCTTTGGTTACTGTACCAAAAGTATCAATTACAATTGGTATAAATGTCACATTCATGTCCCATAGTTTGTTTTTTAACTCTCTAGCAAGGTCCTTTGAGAGTTTTTGTACACCAATGTTACCTGATATTATTTTATTGGAGTTTAAGTGACAACAAGTCTCCTCAAGTCTCCGGGATCTTTCTCAATTTACTGACTACACACTCAATAATTCTGTACTCTGGATAGTCTCCACTTGTTCTCTTATTTCCAAGTCTTCCAGTACCTTTACCAATGCTTTGCAAATAGATTATAGTTATTAAATTCAAATAATTACTTAAAACTGTATAATTATCAATATAAGTATTAGCATTCGATTGAGATACTTGTAAATGTGAAAATTGGTGCAAATCACTTGAATTAGATAAGAATAATGAGTAGAATGTTCGCTCATGGTCTGGGAGACCGGGGTTCAATCCCAGGAGTTATACCAAAGACTCAAAAAATAGTACTTGATTCCGCCATAACACTCAGAACTATAAGGTAAGGATCGAGGGTTAATTGGGGCAATCCAGGGAATGGAGTAGCACTCTCCCCGACATCTCGGTGTAGTAGCTATTCAAAAGGGAGCTTTCGGGTCATTCTCGACTAACTTCGCCAACTTTACTTAAATAAGAATGCTTGATAACATATAATTGTGTCAGAAATCCTTTGAAATAACCATATGAAACGTGATTCCGTAAGCTTTAGTTATGAAATAAGGCCAGACTGGTTACACATATCATGGCACCTTTTTCATTTTAAAATTGGAAATCGTTTTTTAACATCCTTATTTATTGTGTCAATTGTAATCAGTCAACTTTGTAACTCTTACTTTACTCTCATATCATTTACCGTTCATTTACAGACCTGGCTTCTTAGATGTATTTGAAAAAATGAAATCGGCCATTTTGATGCTGTTTTAATACTTATGACTGTCTGAATATCCCAAAAAATAATTCAACAGCTTTATTTAACCCTTACTTTTCATATTTTATTATCTACAACGCATAAGCAATGCTATCTTATATTGCTCGTTATTCCCAAATAATACATGACAACCATCTTTGTTCATTGTCCTTGAAAACAAATGATGTATCTAAAGGAATTGTCAATGGTACGTCTACATTGTTTTCTCATCTTTTCGAGGCCGAATTCTACGTTATGTGGAAGTTTTTAGGAGGTAAATTTACTGAGAAATAAATAAACAGAATTCTTCCTATAATGGTGGCGAGATGCCTTTTTTTTCAATGAAAACATCCCAGAAGGTAAGTGACAGGATTTCTATAGGGATATTTAAATCTGCATTGACATTCCTTCAATTTATGCACCGAATTATATTGTAAGAATTTGGTAAGAGTAAGTGGAAAGGAGAAACTGGGAATATGCAGAAGGGTTAGGCTTAATAAAAATCAAATGAATGTAGAAAAGGCAGGAATATTGAATGGAGGTAATGGCTAGCAAGAATATGTGTAAAGAAAAGTGAAATGAAAAAATCTTTGAAACAAACAAAGAAATAAAGAGATAAATGAATGAATGAATGAATGAATAAAGAAAGAAGAAAGAAAGAAAGGAAGAAAGAAAGAGTAACACTGAAGGAAAAGAAAATGACATAAAATGTCGAGGAAAAATGAACGTAAACGAAAACAAGAATATTCTTTTTAATATTAAAAACGTTCAACGACAAATGAAAAAAATAGTGGAATAGAAAGAAAGAAAGGAAGAAAGAAAGAAAGAAAGAAAGAAAGAAAGATCAATTTCGAGTGGAAAGTTAATAATGGATTCCAGAAAAGAGGTAGAAAGAAAGAAAGAAAGAAAGAAAGAAAGAAAGAAAGAAAGAAAGAAAGACCAATTTTGAGTGAAAATATGATAATGGATTCCAGAAAGAAAGAAAGAAAGAAAGAAAGAACGATCAATTTCGAGTGGAAAGTTAAGAATGGATTCAAGAAAGAAAGAAAGAAAGAAAGAACGATCAATTTCGAGTGGTAAGTTAATAATGGATTCTAGAAAAAGTGGTAGAAAGAAAGAAAGAAAGAAAGACTGAATATAAAAAACACACAAAAGTGAAGAAGGTAAAAGAAAATAACAAAACAAGTTTAAAAAAATAATAAATGAAAAACCCAAGAGAAAATATGAAAAAGCAAATATTGTAAGGTTAAAGAAAGAATGATAAATAGACTGAGAAAAAGAGACAAAAAGAAAAAAACTATCAAACAAAGATCTATCCCTCAATATATTTGTCTATCACTCTGTCAGAATGTTTCTTTAATATATTTCAAAAAGAACGTGACGTAACGGTTACTTCCGTCGAAATTATATTCAAATCTTGCATGAAGTTGTTTGCGTTTTCACTACACGCTAATGTTCTTAGTAAAGCCAAGAAGTTTTCAATCCTTCACATAGGTTTAAATTGTAACCTTTAGGCTTGGTAACCGATTTAGGAAAATAAAGAACCCTGAAATAAAAGTCAAAGTAGAAGCACGGAACTGGCAGCTCTACTTAAATTCGGTCAAAATCTAAGTATATTGTCAAGAAATTTTTTAGAGGGCATTATGGATATTGTGGAGGATTAGATGTAAAGGATGAGGAAATGTAACGCAAAATTGAGGCACAGGAGTTATCTGAGTAGTGTGGTAATGAAAGTTTATGCTGAAATTAATTATAAAGAAAACAAACAATTAGTAAAACAAATAGCAGGATTATTTACATTTTTTGTCATGATGTTTGGACAATTGTCCTCGTCTTTATCACAATGTTTCGGCCATTGTACGCTCCAGCCTTCTTCAGGAGGTTGGAATGTCGAACTTAACCAATTATTTCGCTTACCGAGGTAGACTGTTCTAGTTCCACGAGCCATGTTTTAATGGATGTCATTTATCAGTTATCTCCTGTTAATTTCCCCCCTGAAACTTCTCCACTGCAAAGGGTATGAGTTCAATACCCGGTGAAGGCAGTGGAGAACTTTTAGAGGGAAAATTACAGGAGATAACTGATAACTGACATCCATTAAACATGGCTACAGGAACTAGAACAGTCTACCCCGGTTAAGTTCGACATTCCAACCACCGAAACGTTGTGATAAACATAGCGACAAAGGTGAGAACAATAGTCCGAAACATGTAAATAATGTACATAATACCTCATCTCAGAAATATGGACAGAAATAGCAGGATGTTGAGTTGAAGCAGATGTTGTTTTACATATATTATTTTTTGGTAGTTCAAGGAAGATATAATTTGTGAGTATTCATTTTCGTAGGCGTAAAGATGTTTTAGTCTTATTTTTGTCAAGTTTATAATTCATTAGAGAATAAAATTATTTACCGTCGTGTATCTTTAAGATCGATACCCTTGGTTTGACTATAGTCTTATTCTGCTTGTCTACTTGTCACTTGTCCTCCCAAGTTTTCTGGCAATAAAATGGGGAATATGCTTTCTTGACTCCATGACATATATGGATCCTTTTTTATTCCTTCCGGCATATAAGTGGAGGTGCCTGCAAAAAGAGACATGACATGACCACAGTTCAAATACTATACAAGGCTGCTTGCATTTCAAATAGTGCTTAGGCCCTCGAAAAAGACATGAATCCAATAATCACCTTTCGAGTTATAAGCCAACTGAAGGGTAGAATGGGCTCTTTAACCTTGGTATGATAATCGGTCTTGAGGAAGGAAAACTATAATTCCAAACCAAAGCGGATGGATTGGCAAATTATAAATATACTGTCATCCACAGACAGACTGTTTCGCTGTATTACAGCTCTTTAGTTCACGAGTTCAAATCCTGGACGAGACTGATTGCATTTCCCTTTGCACTAATACCCTTGGGAAAGGTATGAATCCAATTATTCTCCCTTCAGCTATGGCTAAATAGTAGGGGAGACTGGGTTCTTCAGCCTTAGTGGGGCAACTAGTCTAGGAGAAGGAAAATTCTGAATTCAAACCTGTTAAACTCCGCTTAAAAATTGACCTTGTGTCATATCCTACCCGAGCGGAGTGGTTAGTGAATAGGAATTACAACTATTCAGTGGCGCTAGACACGTAGGACGCTCGAAGCTGGGATCGAAACCCGCCCACATTTGCGTATCATACCGCTCAGCCAACAAGCGTACCACGTCAGCTGGCGAATTATAAGGTATTAACTAGTAGCGTTCGTTTGTTTACATTTCATACCAAACCGGATACCAGAGTGCTCAATTCGTTCAAAGAGCTTTGCATTATGCGAGCGGCAGCCGTAAATTCCTTCGCCTGAGTCCGTTCAATTTGCATATGATAATGAAGAACGAACGAGGTAATAGATTAGCTTGAAGCTCTAACGATATAAACTACAACTGTATTCAATTAGAATGGCGCAATATATATATATATATATATATATATATATATATATATATATATATTAGTGGCTAATCGAAAGGAAGGCAAATATGGTTGCTTTACAACATAGAATAAACATGAAAAACAATAGTTAAAAGTTAAAACATTTTCACATCAATCTAGTTTCTGATACTATTGTTTATCCTATTTACCCAACCCCTCCGCTAGGGCAGGATATGACACAAGGTCAATTTTTTAAGCGGAGTTTAAAAGGTTTGAATTCAGAGTTTTCCTTCTCCTAGACTAGTTGCCTCACCAAGGCTGAAGAACCTAGTCTACCCTGCTATTTACCCATAGCTGGAGGGAGAATAATTGGATTGATACCTTTCCCAAGGGTATTAGTGCTATGTGAAATGCAATCTGATGCTATTGTTTACGTTTGCATCGTTTTAGAAATAATATCAACTAAAAATAACAAATCATAAAAATGCTGAGGAAATATGAGCTTCAGTCGAATTTCTGTTAATGTACGAAACAAAATGGCCCATTAAAGATTGTTCTCCATTACAAATGTTTACCAGATTCGATATTTAAAATATTAGAAATTTGAATATGACTTTAAGATTTGTATTTTTTAAAGAAAGTCGCTGTTATTAACATTGATGAATGATATTAATTCGACCCAAACACTGGAGTTTACAAAGTTAATTACAAATTCTATAGAAAACCTCGTTTTCTTATATTTAATTAATATTTTTACTTTAGATTATATCAAAAACAGATGAATTAACGACATTAAAAATGTTTGCAAACGAAACATTAGTTACAGGATTAAAAGTAATTCTTCCAAGCTGATGATTTTATCTAATTTTATGCTTATTCTTTGTAACAATAATGAAGAACATGGATAAAAATCGAATTCATTATTTTAACAAATAGATTCACAAGATTAGCTTGTTTGTCATCATGCTCTGTTAACCATTCTCTATGTAATTACATTTGGATAGGCAAGGTTTGACCAACCATTAAGTTCGGCCTTCTTCGGGCGATCGAGTCGAACGAATAATTAAGATTGCACATGTCAAAAAACATTGTCAATCTAATTTTTTCTTCGCTTTCATGCAGTCTTTGTTTCTATCTCTATCACACACACACACACACACACACACACACACACGGACACACACACACGAATATATATAGAAAGAGAGAAAAAAGACGAGGAAAGGGAGAGGTTGAGCTGAGGGGTGGAACGCTGGATTTAACAAAAATTACACCAATATGCTTTGTGGAATTCAATCGGCTAAGAATAATTACAAATTACAAACAGAGAGAGAGAGTGAGATAGGAGGGAGGGAGAGAGATAGGTCGTATGTATATATATATATATATATATATATAATGATAATAAATAAATATATATTAATATATATTTAATCTATAATATATATATTATGTATATATTTAATCCATGGAAAATATTGTTCTGCAACCTAACGTTTCTTGAAGTTTATGACAACATTCGTCAGGCCGTTAAGAAAATGGAAAGAAATTGAAAATCGAACATGGGCTCTATCATAGATATTGAGCACTCTCCCTATTATATTGCACTTGGTTTGACACATAACCACATAGGGATTTACTGAGGGCGAACACTCTTATAATATATATATATATATATATATATATATATATATATATATATATATATATATATATATATATATATATATATACATTACGGTAGTACACACACAGTTAACGGCGCTTATTGACTGCCAGTTTCTTGCCAATGTAATCAATGTGAGAAACTGACAATCACAAAGCACCGTTTATTGAGTCTCAATTCTACCCTAACAAGCATCTTATGTGTGTGTGTGTGTGTGTGTGTGTGTTTGTGAATGTGTGTGGAGTATTGTGGATTTTATCTAGCTAAATATAAGATTTCTAAATTTCTTATAAACTTTTAATTTAAAAAATTGGAACAATCGAAATTAAATAGATGCTAACATTTTAGTATATTATAACCAACTATAATTTTTTTTAAGATTCCGTATTACCTCAGAATATAGTGGTGAATGATGATCACGAAAATTTGAGGAAATGAGTTGGAATATTTAGCTATTAACAAAGTATACGATATATATATATATATATATATATATATATATATATATATGCGTGTGTGTGTGTGTGTGTGTGTGTGTGTGTGTGTGTGTGTGTGTGTGATCAAGTCCTGCTACTTGTATAGATTTCTCTGACTCTCTCTCGCCATTTTTCCCAATCACCCATCGCTCCCACCAGATCTTCCACACTACATCCGGTGTCCGTACAGTTCAGTTGTAGGCATGCTTTTGTTAGTCGGCTAACACTGGCACGTCCACGGGAAGATGTTCATAGGAGAACGACACTTATGTGTTCATCCTTTCTTCTCCAGCAATGTCCTGCCTGCCCTTTTCGTCCTATTTGTATGGTTTTAGAGATAGGAGGTAGGTGGGCGTACAACTGTTGTTCCAGGATTTGTTCAATATACCTTGTATTATTCTTGTGCTGTTCCTGTCAGGCCTTTTCTCAATACGCTTTGTCATCGTGCAAGTGGTGCATCCATACAGTAAATTGACATTACCACTACAGGATAGCGTAGACATAGAGGCCAGTGGCATTTAGTGATAGTCAATTTCTGGATCTGGTATCGCATGCACATGCAATTGACAGACAACAAATGCCACTAATTCTACGTCACCAGTCATTTAATTAAGATACCCATGCTTTATCGCAGGTATGAGTACACTTTTTTAGAAAACTCTCTCTCTCTTTTTCTCTATATATATATATATATATATGCAGTGGAAATAAATAATGGAAATAGATCCGACTGTATAAAAAAAATTAAAATTTGGACACGGCGACACGAGTTCATATCCTGGACTGATTGCATTTCACATAGCACGAATACCCTTGGGAAAGGTATGAATCTAATTATTCTCCCTCCAGCTATGGGTAAATAGTAGGGCAGACTAGGTTCTTCAGCCTTGGTGAGGCAACTAGTCTAGGAGAAGGAAAACTCTGAATTCAAACCTGTTAAACTCCGCCTAAAAAATTGACCTTGTGTCATATCCTGCCCGAGCGGAGGGGTTGGGTAAATATGATAAAATATATAAAAAAGAAGTAACCCAAAAATGATCAATTTATTATAAATTAATTACTATGTTTTTCTATCTTATTTATATATTAAGAATATTATTACCGTCTTAACTATAAATTAAATACATGATGATCATGTACTGTTATTTAACGTGGCAAAGTAGGTGATCTTTTCATTTTACTATATATATATATATATATATATATATATATATTGCATTAGAACCGTGTTCCTCAGAGGGAGACTCAACCGCATGTTCCACTAGAAGGAAGATCCTTTATAATGTTTTATACAGTCAGCCTCTTTTCCTATTCTTCTTGATATCGCAAAGGTAGAACCTCTGTCAATCTAAAATAGCATCAGGCGAAGAGCTCTGAAATCTCTCGACAAAACATTCAGAAAATTGGCAGAAGAAGCGAAGAATCAATATGAATTATTTCAGCCATTTCCTTCAAATCGCTGTAGATTTGGTTGCCGCCAGAAATCTTCTTTCCTTAATTATTACTCGAAGCTTACAAAAGCCTCACACCAATACCAATTTAAAGAGTATGGCGCCAGAGGTAACAAGGTTTAGTGAAACGGAGTTCTAAACAAGACTGAAATGTCTTTATGCTTTAGTCAAGTAGAGTTTTAATTTCAGTAATGCTTAACAGTCAAGGAGCAGTCTCAAATTTAAATGAAGATTTCTGTGTGTGAGTGTGTGTGTGTGAGAGAGAGAGAGAGAGACAGACAGACAGAGGAAGAGAGTGTGCGTGTGTGTGTGGATCAACACTGACACTGTTATTCGCTGAAATTTGATCCAAGATCTACAAAATTATTTTCGATCTATTTTATTAATAAAACAGTGTGGGTTTGACTGCCTTATTTTTATTGGTTTTCTTTGGTTTGGTTTCTTTGTTTAATGGCATACCAACCTTCGATGGTTATTTAAAGCCAAAACTATCATGTGCAGAAGAACACAATTGATATTATTTAATCCATAACTTGAGGGATAAGAGGTCTTCCAGCTTATCAACGCCGCTATTGGATATTCTCACTTGTTATTGGTTTTCTAAATTTCACTTAATTTAGTAAAATAGTTCTTGGTTGCTTTCAGTATCTGGTGTTTCAATTTGGTTACCCATGCCCGAACAGAACAAACAAATTGTTGTTTAACCTTGCTCTGCTGAAAGTAAATGCTGCTTTCTGTGTGAGTTAAATAAATATTTGTTTAAAATGAACGCTTTTAATTTCATAATAAGGTACTATTTACCAACCCCTCCGCTCGGGCAGGATATGACACAAGGTCAATTTTTAAGCGGAGTTTAACAGGTTTGAATTCAGAGTTTTCCTTCTCCTAGACTAGTTGCCTCAACAAGGCTGAAGAACCTAGTCCGTCCTACTATTTACCCATAGCTGGAGGGAGAATAAGGGGGTTCATACCTTTCCCAAGGGTATTTGCCCGAAAGTGAACATAATAGCGCGACTATAAGGTACTATTTACCAACCCCTCCGCTCGGGCAGGATATGACACAAGGTCAATTTTTAAGCGGAGTTTAACAGGTTTGAATTCAGAGTTTTCCTTCTCCTAGACTAGTTGCCTCACCAAGGCTGAAGAACCTAGTCCGTCCTACTATTTACCCATAGCTGGAGGGAGAATAAGGGGGTTCATACCTTTCCCAAGGGTATTTGCCCGAAAGTGAACGTAATAGCGCGACTGGAGTACGAACTCGCGTACTACGATTCCGCAGTGCATCGCTTTAACCATTACACCACGAGGACACCCAAGGTATTGGCTTAGAATAAGTGTCAATGACAGATGGAACTAAGCGGATCACACACACACACACACACACACATATATATATATATATATAGCATTCTGTTTTTTAAATTTGTGTGTGTGTGTGTGTGTGTGTGTGTGTTTACGTATATGTTTGGATGTGCGTTTCTCTACCAAATATTGGGATTCAGCTTTTGGCAATACTGAGTACATTGTCAACCCCATCTTCCTTACTCACCGGACATAGCTTCTACTTACTTATTACTGTTTCCTAAACATAAACCCCACCTATATGGTTACCAGTTTGAAAATGGGGATGAGGTCATATACACTGGGGAGGCCTTTCTGAAGGGCATTGTTGGAGCAAATTCATTAACCTTAAGGGAAACTGTATTTAAAATATTATGAAATTTCTAAATAATAATAATAATAAATACTTGGACGGTACCCCTCGTTAGATACTCGGGACCATTTCTTAAGTGAACTAGAGATGAACGTAATCAAGTGGACCAAAGAACTAGAAAAGTAATGACCATGGATAAGGCATTACATCCCAGAGACGACGTTGACAGACTATATGTATCAAGAAAAGAGGGAGGAAGAGGACTTGCCAGCATCGAAGACAGCGTTGACACATCAATACAACGACTCGAAGACTACATAGAAAAACACGAACGAGGACTGATTACAGCCATCAGAAACAATAGTGACAACACGATAGTTAACAAAATGACAATAATCAGGAAACAAAAATGGGAAGAACAACAATTCTATGGGCGTTTTAAACGACTAATAAACAATATCACACACGACAAAACCTGGACCTGGCTAAGAAAATGAAACTTTAAGCGAGAAGCATAATCTTTCCTAATAGCAGCACAAAACAACCCCATAAGAACGAACCATATCAAAGCGAGGATAGAAAGGACTCAAGAAATAGCAAATGCAGGCTATGTGGTGACAGAGACGAAACGATAAATCACATAATAAGCGAACACAGCAAATTATCATAGAAAGTGTACAAGACTAGACACGACTAGGTGGGCATATGATCCACTGGGAAATGTGCAAGAAAGTGAAATTTGACCATACGAACAGATGGTATATGCACAACCTAGCACCTGTCCAAGAAAATGATACACATAAACTCCAATGGGACTTTTACATACAAACGGGTCACCTAATCTCGGCCAGAAGACCAAACCTTATAATAATCAACAAAAAAAAAGAGTAAATTTGCAGAACTGTCGCATTTGCTGTCCCGGCTGACCACAGATAAGACTATAAGAATGTGAAAAGAAGAATAAGTACTTCGACCTTGTTAGAGAATTGAAAAAAACTATGAACATGAAAGTGACGATTGTACCACTTGTAATTGGTGGTTTTTGCACAGTAACTCAAAGATTATTAAAAGGCCTGGAGGATTTGGAAGTTAGCGGACGAGTAGAGACCACCCAAACGACAGAATTATTGAAGACGGCCAGAGTACTGAGAAGTTTCCTGGAGACTTGAGGAGAATTGCTGTCACTGAAACTCCAGTGAAAAACCATCAGTTGACACAGCTGAGAAAAACTCAAAAAGTTCATATAATAATAATAATAATATTAATAATAATAATAATAATAATAAGAAGAAGAACAACAACAACAACAAGAATTGAATGATTCCCCGTCACAACTGATATAGCATACTCGAACTTATTATGGGAAGAGAGCCCGAATAGTTCCATTGTTTGATATGAATGTTTAATTCATTATTAAACTATGCATCCAGGTACATTGATATTTAAGGTTAGCACTGAAGCGAGTTCCAAGTGTCCTGAAATTGTAAACCTTTTTTACCTTGTACTCTAGCGTCAACATTCTTAAGATATGTCTTGCAGAAAGTGTTCTCATCCACATGATCTCAATTACAACGGGGTGGACCGAACCAGAACTAATGCCATTGAACATGGCTATATGCATGACGAAAAGATGTCTGTCATTCGAAACATTTCGGCATCAACTTGTTCATCATTGTTTGATGTTAGTAGACGACCCAACCGAGAATTTTCTTCTGTGTTGTTGCTGCACCACATAAATTTTGCACATTCCTTTTTCACAGTTGCCTAGGTTTGGTTTGGTTTGGTTTGGTGTCTTTGTTTAATGGCATATCAACCTTTGTAGGTTATTTAATGCCAAATCTATTCTCCTAGAAGAACAGCAGTAGTACTAGTTAACCCATAGCTGGGAGGATAAGGGGTTCATACCTTTCCCAAGGGTATTTGCCCGAAAGTGAACGTAATAGCGCGACTGGAGTACGAACTCGTGTACTACGATTTCGCAGTCCATCGCTTTAACCATTATACCACGAGGACACCCCAGTTGCCTAGGAAAAGGAATCCTCAGCAAGTGTCTGTAATTAGTCTTCATAATATTTTTAGTATACCTTACCTCTCCTTTACTGATGCTTTCTGCATATCTAAGAAAATAAAATATTTTCGCTTAACTTAAATTAATCAAGTGATATCCGAAAGAAAATACACTCTTGAAGTAACAGAACGTTATATTTTCACTGAAAAGAAATAAATTTGAAAGTTTTGGGTATTGTTACAGAATGATGTAATTAATCTACAAATGATCATCTAATTCACTGATCATTTATAAGATTTAGATGGGCTCGAAATTAGATAAAGTCTTGGATTTATCAATTGTTCTAATTGGCTACAAAATGAATTTTAACATTTTAGGAAGGATATATTTCTTAAATTATTTCGGACTTTGATCTTTCAAATTTTTCGTACCAACTCAAATATTATCGTTTGCGAAATCTCAAAGACATTTTTTATATGTGGGTGAATCGAATCGCCGATTTTTTTAAGAATAAAAGCAAAAATACGGATACAAAACTTACAGATTCCTGAGCCCTTTTATGCCAAAAATTAACTGTTCTTTTGAATGGAAATTAATCAATTTTATATTTAATATATATATATATACATATATGCGCAATACTATTTGTACTGATTTTTATTCAGACTTTTACTTATTCGACGTATCGACTTATATACGAATATAGACGGTAAATTAATTAAAAGTTAAAATGGAAGGAACTCGAGTGTTCATAAATTTGATTAAAGTGAGAAAAAATGCTCAAGTTAAAAAAATTATCATTAAAACTAATTTTCGTTGTTTTTAGCTTATACCTTCACATAGCTTATTTAGCCAAAATATAATTACCAGAGAAATCCTTTGGGAATTGTCTACTTTCAATGTGTGACGGTTTTAATCAACATCTCCCCAAATTAGAGAACATACGATTCTAACAGTGGAATAAATTGCAGTGAGAAATTTATATGACTAAAAACAGTTGAAACAACAAAACTTAGCGTAAAATGTCATTGACCTTCTTTTTTTTTAGCCTTCCTTATCTTATGGTCAAAATAATAAAAGTATTTCCTATAAGGCTTTGTTATTTTTGTTTTCTTTTGTTTTTACAATATTATCTATTCAGAGATTGTTACGTCTTTTCTAAAAATATGTTGTTTCGACTGAGAAGGAAATAACCATTTTCGAATAATTATAGCTTTTTTAAAAATATATTTTTGAAACTTGAAAAATAATGTGCCAGTTTCATTGAAATTAAGATAAATATTACAGGTGCTTTACTTTTCATCTAATAAAGGTAATTCCTTTTTTGTTTGTATCAAGAGTATTTTTAGCGTCTTCTTACATGCAACATATTGATTGATTGATTAAGCTGATTTTAATGTCACTATTAACCTGCTAAGATTAATTCTGTATCTACAGATTAGTGCATTAATTGCAGATATATATATATATATATATATATATATATATATATATATATATATATATATATATATATGTATATGCAGTTGTTTCTTAAAAGAGCTTTTCTACACACATTTATATGATATCCTCTATAATACAAATACGTTGCCCGCAGTTGTATTGTTTCAATTGATCTTATCTAATACTTATTAATATATGGTTTCGAGTAATTATTTATATCTAATAATTTTCACTTTTTGTACATTGTTGAATGGTTTTAAGTTACTAAACATAATCCTTAACAAAAGACTTGCAGCTTGACTTTCAACTCTTTTGGTTAACTCTAACAAATTTGCATGGCCTAGTCTATTCTACGATTTAATTGACAGCTGGTTCGAACGATAGAAAAGACGGATTCGTTCTTTTCCCGAGAACATTAGTATGAATTGTACACCAAGAGAGCTTACATTAATTCGAACCTGGCTCACCAATTCGATTATACGATTATACGCCAATATAAGCAATACGGTAACTGGAAATTGCCAGTGTCACTCAGACTTTGAAAATAAGACGGACAGAATTCTCTGGTAATTCGAGATACAAACAGTTTTTCTCATCTTGACCAGACGACCAGACCTAGTTACTTAAAGCATTGCTGAGATCGGCCAGAATACTGAGAAGAGTCCAGGAGACTTGAGGTTGATTGTCATTCAGACTCTGGTGAGGGATCGTCGGCTAACACTGATGTTAGGAACACTCAAGAAATAATAATAATAATAATAATAATGATAATAATAATAATAACCTGGATGGGAAATTAAGCTAGGAGGACAGATTCGGATATTGTGACTAAAAGGAAATTACTTTAGAATTATAAAATGCGATGTTATGTTGGGATGAAAAGACAAAACAGCAGAGAAGTCTGAAAATGCAACTTGAAGAATTAAACCAACAAAAAAATATAACCTGCTGAATTGTGAAATTTGCTTTTCCGTTAAAGTAAGATGACAAGTTGAGACCATCCAAACAACGGTATCGTTGTGATCGGCCAGAATACACAGAAGAGTCCTGGAGGCTTAAGGGCAATTGCTGTCACTCAGACTCCAGTAGAAAACTATCAGGTAACGCTGGCGGGAAGAACTCTCAAATGAATCAAATAATAATAATAATAATAATAATAATAATAATAATAGTAAAAATAATAATAATAATCGTTGGGAAGACTGATCTCTGCCAACATAAACAATACTGACGACTCAAGGATTACCTGAATGGAAAAAAATGGGAAGAAACACAACTCCATGGACGTTTTGAATAACTAAAAAGCACAGAAAGAGTATAAGACTAGGCACATCCGAATGGGAAAGGTGATCCACTGGGAATCGTGCAAGCAGTTGAAATTTGACCATTCGAACAAATGATATATGCACAACCCAGGATATGTCCAGGAAAATGAGACGCACAAACTCCTCTGGGATTTTGAGAAATAAACATATCACCTAATCCAACCAGATGACCAGACCTTATCATAAACAAAAAAAAAAAAAAAAAAAAAAAAAAAGAGAACTTGCCGAATTGTGAACTTTTCTGTCTCAGCTGACAACTCCGTAAAATTGAAAGAAAGGGAAAAGAAGGATAGATACATGGACCTCCCTAGGGATTTGGAAAAAAACTGTGCAACATGAAAATAACGGTTTTACCAATTATCTTTGTTGCTCTTGGTACTGTCAGCAAATATTTAGTAAAAGGACTTGAGGATTTGGAAATAAGGGGACGAGTGATGACAACCCACTTACAGCATTGCTAAGATCGGCCAGAATACTGAGAAGAGTCCAGGAGACTTGAGGTTGACTTGTCATTCAGACTCTGGTGAGGGATCGTCGGCTGACACTGATGTTAGGAACGCTCAAGAAATAATAATAATAGTAATAGTAATAATAATAATAATAATAATAATAATAACATGGATGGGAAATTAGGTTAGGAGGACAGCTTCGGATATTGTGACTAAAAAGGAAATTACTTTGGAATTGTAAAACGCGATGTTATGTTGGGATGAAAAGACAAAACAGCAGAGAAGTTTGAAAATGCAATTTGAAGAATTAAACCAAAATATATAAGCGAAAAAAAGGGAGACATAAAAGATACCACAACAGGGTTGAGCAATACAAATAAAAAAGGACATTCCAAAAAAATGAGTGCAAATTCTACCAACAAGTGAGTAGAGAATGCATAAAGACAAACCCACGACTAGATGAAAAAAAGCCAAATATTTTTGTTGTTAATCATGGGAATAGAAGAAATATAAGAAGAAAGATGAAGGGATAAATGACACGGTAAAAGAACTTTTTAAAAAAGCCCTGATAGTAGACAAAAATCAAGCTGAGTAACATTCAAAATGTACAGACTTCGAAAACTCTAGCCATTATGACATACATGGATTCTAATTTTTTAAAAAAAATCACGTCTGTCTTCGACAGACTGGCTCTTGAACTGAATGGACCTAGAAGAAGGAAATATACTTGAATGAATGATTCAGGGGAAGACTACCCTGATCCAGAAAGTCCCCCACCCCCCAAAAACCACATAGCAGCTCTAGACCCATAACCTATGATGTGGAAAATCCTAACAGCACAGGTTAGGAATGAGATCTATTATTCATTAGTATGCCGCAAAAAGTTTTTAAAGAAAAGAAAGGATGCTACAAGGGAACCAAAGGAGCAGGGGGTTTCCTGTGTATTGATTGAAATGGATTGATAACAAAAAAAAGTTTTACGATATAGTAGTGAAGTCTTGGTTAGTATATTGTCTCAAAATGTACAAGATGTCCAGCAAAGTATTAAAATTCGTGATATAAGACATGAAAACCGGAGAGTGGAATTGACAGGGGAGGACAACTTTTGCAGGGATGAAAATCAAGAGAGAATTCTTCTAAGGAGATGTGCTCTCAAAATTTGTATTTTTAATAGGAATTATGCAAGTCAATTGGATATTTTTTAAGTGTACTAGAGGCTACCATTTTACAAAATCGCAAGAAAAGATAAATCCCCTAATGTACATTGACGACATCAAGCTGCTGGCAAAAAGTGAAAAAGAATTTGAGATTATGGTTCAAACAATAAGAATATACATCAGGGCATAGAAATTGAATCTGGCATAGAAAAATATACCATGCTCATAACAGAAAGTGGAACAAGAGAAAAAACTGAAGATATAAGACTGCTAAGTCGGAAAAGAATCAGAACGCTCGAAGAAAAGGAAAATTACAAGTACTAGAGGATATTTGAAGCAGACACCAGCAAGCAATCGGAGATGAAAGAAAAAATAACAAAAGAGTATTTCAAACGAATGGGAAAACTTCTTGAAACCAAGTTCTGCATCAGAAATCTCGTCAGGACCATTCTTAAAATAGAGCAGGGGATATTTCAAATAAATTGTCAAGAGTAAAATAAAATGATGACGACGCACAAGGCCTTACATCCGGGTAATTATATAGACACGGTATACGTGTCAAGAAAAAAAAAGGTGGCAGAAAAACTCGCCAGCATTAAAGATAGTGTGTATGCATCAATACAAGAACTTCAAGACCATAAAAAGAAGAATGTCTTATTACAGCAGTTAGTAACAGCAGTGACAACATAAAAACAAATAGAACAGCAAAAATAATAAGGAAACAGAGATGTGAAGAAAACCAGCTATAAGCAACAAACTGGCGAAATTGCACATGTGAAGAGCAGGATTTGAGTTCGAATGTAAATCCTTTAGGGAGAAAGTGAATCTCTTTTCATTGTAGCCCAGAAGAACCGCATAGGGACGTATTATTAGTAAAAGTCGATAATACGCAACAAAATAGCAAGTATAAATCATGTGTTCATTGATACGAAACTATGAATGATTGAACGAATCAAACTTGCTAAAAGGAGTATAAGACTAGACATAAATGCATGGGAAAGGTAATCCATTAAGAATTGGGTGATAATTAATTTTTGACCGTAATACAAAATGGTACATGCATAAAACAGAAATCTTCCTAGAGAATGAGCGTCATAAAATCCTCAAGGGTTCTGAGATCAAAACAGATCATCTAATCCCCGCCGGAAGACCAGACGTTGAGATAATAAAGAAAAAAAAGAATTTGCTGTTTAGTGGACTTTATTATCTCTTGTGGGAGACTTACCCATCTTACTAGAATGAACTCTTCTCACCGTTATTAGCACTGAGATTTCACCGTCAGAGAGGCTGGTTCAATATCGGTGTTATTCGAACAGTACGAGACTGCTTACCTTTTCTATGTAACTCTATCTTTCTTGTGTAATATAATCTGTTATCTAATATCCGTGTTTACGTTTTCATTAGTGACCCTTTCCGGGGCCACAACACTGTCCCAGTTGACCAAGGAGAAAAATTTAAAAAGTGAAAAGGGAGGCATCCACTTGGACCTTGTCAGAGAACAAAGAAAGTCATGGAACGTAAGGGTGACGGTGGTACCAATTGTAATTGGCGCCCTAGAAACGGCTCCCAAAGCATTGGAAAGTGGGGTGAAAGATTTGAAAATCGGATGATGAATCATGTCCATCCATACTACAGCATTGTTGAGATCGGCCAGAATTCTTAGAAGAGACCTGAATACCTGAAGTGACTTGCTGTCACACAGACTCCAGTGAAAGACCATCAGCTAAGGCTGATGTAAAAAAAAAAATTCACAACAACAACTACAACAACAATAATAATCATCATCATGTCACGCTGCTCGTGCGGAACTCCCAAACCCTCTCTCGCCACCTGTCTGTATTGTCCATCGCTCCCGTTTTCTATCGGCACAGACCTGTTGTATATAGGTTCGAGCTGGTCATCGTACCTTTGCTCGTCCATGTGAAGGGGTCCGCAAGAGTATATCGCTTACGAGTTTGTCCTTACTTCTTCAGCAGTGTCCCGCATGTCAAGTTCGTCTAACTTTGATAGTTTTTTGTGATGGATGGATGGTGGCCGTAGAGCTGCTGTTTTGTGTTGTGTAGCTTCCTGGGCATTTTTCAGCACAGCTGGCAGCATTCTTGTGTTATTGTTGAAGTTTTTCCCCCATACGTTTTGTAAGCATCCATGTAGTGCATTCATATAGTAGTATCGACGCGAACGCTGCTTGGAAATAATCTGCGTTTTATTTTATCGGTCAGGTCTGACTTCCATATGACCGACAGCCTATCGATAGCAGACCATACCTTTACTAGTCAAGTGTGGAGGTCTTTGTAGGTTGATGAGACGCTGCTTCCGAGGTAGAGGAACTTGTCAACTAGTTTCAGAGGACCACCCTTTCATGTGGAGATGTCTACTCTTTGATTAAAGTTAATAATAATAATTCCCTCTTGATTTTTTTTTTCAGAAGGAAGAAAAAAACTTATCATTTTTTTAAAGAATTTATATAAATGATTGCATTCACTTTTTTCGTAATATTCTTTAAAGTACTTCATTCGTAAATAAGAAATTTCTGTAAGCTAAATATTGTAAACTTGAGCAGCTAATGTACAAATATATCCGTCGATCTCCTGTACATGTTAAACATCGGTTTGGTGCTGAACCATTTGTGATATAATGATATGCTATGTGCATAGATTGACTCGAGATTTTCAGTCTGATCTATCAACAAATTCGGTTTACAAAACACTATATATTTATCTATTTTTCCTTGATACAATCAACCCGGAAATTTTCCCGGGGCAAAATTGCGATTCAATAGATTTCCATATCGACAATTGAAGGGTACGGCACGAGCAGCTATTCAAGTGTATGTTAAGGAACATAAGCTGCTGAAATAAATGCACAACCTTTCATTAATGATTGTTAAACATTTTCTATTATTAAGTGAAAAATATTGTTGAATCTTTTATTTATTGCAGAGAGTTAAGATTCGAATCTGGCCATTCACATCATTTACTTCAAATGATAGAATGTATTACTCATCCAGATGGGAAGTCTTGTCTTAAAAAGTCTACATCAAAATTCGCATACAATACAGGTCCATCGTAAGGTAGATTTTTGGCTTGTTTTCTTTGTTTAATAGCAAATCAAATTTCGAAGGTTTATTTAATGCTAAAGACATCCTTATTATAGAACAGTTGTTGTATTATTTAAACGATAGGTGTGGATTCATACCTATTTTAAGCGTATTAGTGCGAAAGTGAACCTTATAGTGTTGTATATTGACCCTGTACAAGCTGTCAAAATAGGAAATGCACATGTGTAAATAACAGGTGCATCCGGTCGAGGAATATCAGAATATAACCTTGAACGTGGACCGGTTGAATGAGTGCGATTTGTGACGCCCACAAGAAGAAGTTGGACGACGAACTATTATATAACTCGGTGCGCAAGAAGTTCAATCAGTTGGAAACAAGATGCAGTAGAGAGAACCAGCACCCAGAGAGGCTGGGCCCCCAGGCTCCCGGTTGAGCAGCCCAGAAGAACGGGAAAGAAAAGCTGTTATGGCCATAAGAGTGGGGGTCAATATGTTGCAGTTATGTTCGGTGTCCAACTCCCTCTCACAGTAAAACGTTTAGTAACCCTTTCGAACCCTTTCAAATAAAGTGAGAGGTATATTTTTCTAAAGAACTGTGTCGCTCTTCTTTATTGTGTCGTCTTTATGATTCTGCATGCTTCTGCATATGAGTATGCAACAATAGCTCGACTAGAGTTTGGACTCGGTTATCACGATGTCGGAGTTCATCATATTGGCCCATACACCACCAGGACTTCCTCTAAGTTTGAAGAAATAAGATAGTCAACAATACAAGTGAATTAGTTTTGGTACAAGACCAGAATTTTGTGGCGCCCCGTGAGAATCGACCTCAGCGACAATGGTCTACTAAATGTACTCGAAGAGTAACTGTAATCTGCATTTAGTAGTGAAGCTTCAGTTCCGTTGCTTTCGGGAAGGTGGAATCATTCTTTCATGGACGAAACTTCCAAGTTTGCTCTGAGATGGAGTGGTAATATCTCTTAGAGTCTGATTAATGGTTGATTAGATCTCTTTGAGATGAAGCATTTATCTGACTTCACAATAGGTCAGATTTGTTTCAGCTCATTTTAATATGGGGGGCTAGGCACGAATTAAGATTCTTATTTAGTCCCATGACAGTCTACTGTTAAGTCGCTTCAATCGCCAAAAGATGAACTATGTGCAGCTTAGTAGGGATACCCACCCCCCGGGATGAGTTGATCAATTCAATATCTCCTATTCAGCGCGAACATTAGGTAAGCGCTGCATATGCGAGTTGTTTGGAATAATTTTGAACTAAATTAATTTGTTTCTTAAGATATTAATATTTGAACTGGTAAATTACCTGTATAAAACGATTGTGAACTATATTTAATTTTTGCATATTATTTACCCTTTTGAGATTTTTCACACTAGTGTAAACTAACGGTTTCTCACAGGATTTTAAGTGACAGCAAGTTTCCCTAGGTTTCCAAGACTCTTCTCAGTATTCTGAAATATTTTAATAATGCTAGTCTTGATAGTCTCTACTTGGCGTCTTATATCCAAGTCTTTCTGCCGCATTACCAATCCTTTAGGAATTATTCCAAGTACACCAACAACAATTGGTATCAACGTCAGCTTCGTGCTCAATAAATTTTATAGTTCTCAAGTAAGATCTTATTATTATTATTATTTACTCCCTTATAGTTTTTCACATCAGTATTAGCTGATGGTATTTCACTGGAGTTTGAGTGACAGCAAGTCTCCTCAAGTCTCCAGGAATCTACTCAGTATTCTGGCCGTTCTCACTAATGCTGTCATTTGGATAGTCTCTATACGTCCACCAACTTCCAAGTCCCCCAGGTCTTTTAATAATTCTCTAATTATTGTGCCAAAAGCACTAATCACAATTAGTACAATCCTCACTTTCTTGCTCCACAGCTTTTTCAAATCTCTTGCAAGGTCAAGGTACTTATCCTTCATTTCACATTCTATCAGTTTTATTCTGTGGTCAGCTGGGACGGCAAAATCGACAATTTTGAAAATTCTCTTCTTTTTTTTTTTTTTTGTTAATTATTATGATGTCTGGTCTTCTGGTCGAGATTAGGTGATCCGTGTCTATGTCAAAGTCCCATAGGAGTTTATGTGTGTCATTTGCTAGGACAGGTGCTGAGTTGAGCATATAAGATTTGTTATTGTGGTCAAATTTAAAATTCTTACACATTTCCCAGTGAACCACCTTGCCGTGTCCCGTTTTATACTTCTTCTGTGCTACTTTGCTGCATTCGCTTATTATGGGATTGATCGTTTAATCTCTGTCACCACATAGTCTACATTTGCTATTTTTTGAGTCTTGTCTATATTCGCTTTGATATGATTGGTTCCTTTGGCGTTGTCCTGTGCTGCTATTAGGAGAGATTCCGTTTCTCTCAAAAGGTTTCCTTTTCTTAGACAGGTCCCTGTTTTCTCGTGTGAATTGTATAATTTGAAAGCAGTTGTTTAAAAATTACTTTTTTGAAACAGGAATACTTACTTCAAATCATATGAAGACTTTAAATTTATTAGTAGTTTGGTTGCGGTTTATATATATATATATATATATATATCGCAAGCTGATAGTTTGCCGTTTTCTTTTTTAAACAAACCCGTGGCCATGTGTTTACTTGCAGTTAAACGATTTCAAGCTTTTTTTTCTTTCGAAAACTAGTTATTCTTTTTAGCATTAGTAATTTGTTTGCATACAGTTAGATGATTTCAAGTATTGCTATTTAACAAATATAATTATAGTTAAGATCATTAATAATAATCCCAAGAAAAAGAGTGAACAGTTCTATTTGCCCAATAGATGCAACCCTGACAGTTTACACAACTCTGGGTCTGTGTTGACCTAAGAGTAATATTAATGATTAGAAACTCCACATTTCAGACATCAAGACTGGAGCCTCATTATCAGATGCAGTTTAATGTTAGTTCCACGACAAAAAAATATGAGAAATAGATATAAGTAATTGATTGAATATATGTGTTCGCAAATCAATGTTAGATTAGAAGTTACCCTTCAATATATACTTGGGAAAATCGTTTGTGCTAAAATATATTATTATTATTATTATTATTGCCCAGTTGGCTGGGACTATAGAATACATCGATTATACCTCTGCAAAGTGGTAGGACCCCCCAACGAGTGTCCTGATATATGACACTAAACAATCTGATGTTGAGGTTCCAATGATGCTGGAGTTTGGGGGAATGCGGAGTACCCCCTCATTGCCATAACACTCAGGTTCACTCTGGCTCAGAGTGGTTGGCACCTGATAAGGCCCTATCTATGTGTTAAATAGAAACAATTTCGTACTTATACTAAACTGAATTATTTGAAATGGAAATGTTTTTGACATTGAAACTGTACTTTGGCCAAACTGAATAGGTTAAATAACATACAAAGGTTGATATACCATAAAACCCAACCAACCAATCACATTATTATTACTAATTCCTTTTGAGAGTTTTTCCCACCAGTGCAAAATGAGAATTTTTCTCAGGAGTCTGAATAACAGCAATTCTTCTCAAGTCTTCAAGACTCTTCTTGATATTATTATTATTAGTGTTACTCCTTGAGAGTTTTTCACATCAGCGTTAGCGGATGGTCTTTCAATGATGTTTGAGTGACAGCAAGTTTCCGCAAATCTCTGGGAATCTTCTCAGTATTCTGGCCGATGTCACTAATGCAGTAGTTTGAATGGTCTCCACTCGTCCCGTAATTTCCAACTCCTCCAGTGCATTTATTAATCCCGTGGTGATGGCACCAAGAGAACAAATTACAATTGGTATAATCGCCGCTTTCATGTTCCACAGATTTTTCATTTCCCTTGTAAAGTCCTGTTTCTTATCTTACTTTTTTACTTTCTTTGAATTTTACAGTGTGGTGAGCCGGGACATCAAAATCCTCCATACAGCAAGTTTATTTTTTTGTAGATTATTATAAGGTCTGGTCGGGATAAGAAGATCTGTTTGCATCTTAAAATCCCAGAGGAGTTTGTGCATCTCATTCTCCTGGACAGATGCTGGGTTGTTCACATATCATTTGTTCGCATCGTCAAACTGCATCTTCTTGCACCATTCCCAGTTGATCACCTTGCCTACCCAGTCGTGCCTTGTCTTATACTCTTTCTATGCTAATCTGCTACTTTCGCTTATTATATGACGATCGTTTCGTCAACCTATTCTTGCTTTAATATGATTGGTTTTTATAGCAATGTTTTGTATTGCAATTAAAAGAAATTCAGTTTCTCTCTTAAGGTTTCCTTTTCTTAGCAACGTACAGGTTTTCTAGTATGAGATGTTATTAATTAGTCGTGTAAAACGGTCATTGAATTGTTCTTGCCATTTTTGTTTTCTGGTTATTTCCATTCTGTGTTGTCAGTATTATTTCTTGTGGCTGTAATCAATACTTCTCAGCGGTTTTCTATGTAATCTTCGAGTCGTTGTATTTATGCGTCAACTCTGTCTTCTGTGCTGGTAAGTCCTCTTTCTCCTTCTTTTCTTGACACATATAATCTGTAAACGCCATCTCTGGGATGTAAGGCTTTACGCATGATCATTAGTTTTTTTGGTTCTCTATTCTATTTTTAAGTTCTTTTCTTTTCCATTTTAAGAATGGCCCCGAATATATTACGAGATGGACAATCCAGCTATTTATACCTTTGATAACGTCCTTTCTAAATAGTTTTGTCTCAATATCTTTCTGGTTATCCTGAGATACTCTTTCTTAAATTTTTCTCTCATCTCTTCTTCTTTGATCGTGGCAGCTTCCAATATTCTAAGTATTTGTAGGTTTTCTTTTTGTCCGAATGCTCGAATTTTTTCTTGTTTTGTTTGATCCATTCCGTTCGTCGTGTGTCGTTTACCACTTTTCATTATTGGCATGACACATTTTTCTATGCCAAACTCCATCCCTACGTTCTAACTGTATATTCTCACTGCATGTATTAGAGTTTTCAATTCTTTTCATTTTTTGCAAGCAGTTTGATGTTGTCCCTGTACTCTAGGTGATTGACCTTTTCCTGCAATTTACTAAGTTTGTATCTGGCTGTGCTTTTCCCGAGTAAGTGTTTGAGTGGCATCATCACTATTACAAATAGTAATAGTGGCAGTGCATCTCACTGGAATATACCTCTTTGGATCTTCGCTTCAGCCAAGTTTTTCCTTCCTGCAGTCCATTCCACTCTCCAGGTTTTCATGGTTTTCTCAATAAAGTTTCTGACTTCATCAGATATCTTGTACATTCTGATGCACATTATTATCCGGCTTTGTGGAACCATATCCTATCAATTTTGGTAGTTAATCAAGGCCATAGTTTGATTTTTCCGTCTCATCTTGTGTACCATATTCGCAATTAACGGTGTGTGCGAAATGGACATATAATGTTCAGTACTATAGAATATATAAAGAACATAGGAATCTCGGAATTCGAAAACACGTAACGACTTCTTGTTCAGGTACGAAACCTTTTTATTAACTTTGAGTTAGTTTTCGACGTAAGGAGGAGAGACACAATCTTCTATGCTGTTTTATTCATTTGGCCCCCAACTCGAGCGGCCCCTCATAGGGCGCATGTTCGCTTCGCGACTGCGAGCTCCAAAGATCGATCCTTCTCGTTTGGCGTCTAGGTCCCGACTCTTTCTCTCTTTATTTCTTGTAGTAAATACAAGAAGGCACGAGGCCTTGTGGTACCCGACTCTTTCTCTCTTCAAATTCTCACACAAACTTCTGCGCGCTTCCGGTGCGTGACGTCACCCGCACCTTGTCACCCAGTATCGTCTCGGACTGTTATGACATCTGAGTGACACCTCCCTACTTGATGGTGAATTTTTCTTTCGTTGTTTTAGAATATCCTGTTTTGTCTGTATTGTTTTATCCTTCCTCGATATCTTGTTAATCATTCTGGTGTCGCCAGTACTTTCTGATTTATTTCCTTTAGTTGTATCGTCATTTTTCTTATTCTGATTTTTTTATCTTTTATTACATGTTCCAGCGTTTTTTGTTGTTTTTTTTGCCATATCCTTTTTGCCTGCTGTCGCAGATTTCTTATCAGCGTTTCCAATTAAATTTCCCATCCAGGTTTTGATTTTCTGTTGGTGTTCTTTAAGGGAACCCCGATTTTCTCACAGACACATCGGAAAAGACGCTGCTTTCACCTATGAAAAACACGAATAAGCGATATTCTGCTCCTTGTGCATTTCTTCAGTATGGTCAGTATATGCTTTGTATTTGTCTTCCGTTAACAAATAAACTCGGTGTTGGCCTTTTACCACACACGCATCAATTTTTCATTTGCTAGGGTTAGTAAAGTAAGTAAGTAAAGTTGGCAACCTAAGTCGAGTGTGACCCGAAGGCTCCTTTTTCAATAGCTACTACACTGGGGTGTAGAGGAGGGCGATACTCCATTGCCTGGAATGCTCCACTTTACCATTGATCATTTCCTTATAATGCTGTGTGTTAAGAAAGGCAGCATCGAGTACCATTTTTTTAGGTTTTGGTATGTCTCCACCTGGAATTGAACCCTGATCTCCCAGACCATTGGCGAATGCACTACTCATTAGGCCAATAATTTCATTAGAACTGAGAATAACCCCCTCTCTCTCCCTCTCTCTCACACACACGCACACACACACACATACACACACACACACACACACACACACACACACATATATATATATATATATATATATATATATATATATATATATATATATATATATATATATATATATTATACTGATGTTGTCGCTCAGCTCTTATGAATAATTCTTTAATTTGAAACTTCTGACTTGCGGAATCAATAGTTTCAGTTTCTTTTTTTTCTATTTTTATCACACCTAATCGAAAATCGGTCTGTAAAGTAACGAGTTGTTTTTTTTTTTCAGGTTGGCAACCGTCATTAAATATCTACGTAACAATATTGTCCTCAATCACTTGTGAAAACAATCATTTTTTTCTCACAGAACTCATGCCCAACTAACATACTCTGTGTTCCTAATTCTGCGTTTGATAAAGTGTGATATAAAAATCGAAAATAATAATTTCAGCATCATGTAAAGCAAGTATTTGATAAGTTTAAATTAGTTTTATTCTGGACGCAATATTTTTTAGGTAGACGGCAATTTTGCATATCCTTGAGATTTTGGAAATAGAATCTTGTTCTGGACGGCTGGTCACTTTGTGAACTGAGGAAACAAGACAAAACAAATTGATTAATTGATTGATTGATTTTAACGGCATGTACACCTGCCACGGTTCATTTTTGCCTGAAGGTCTGGAAATCCCTTTCGATTTACGATCACCTTCAGATTTTTGTATAGTTGTTTCTCAAGAATTGTTTTGCTTATTTTTGCAATTCGTCGTCTCGACATTGTTTTAAATAACTCTATTTGACTCATATCTGAGATCCGAACACTTACTAAACCCTGGTCAGAGTGGTACAAGAAATAATGTCAATAAAGGATTACTTCATACTGCCTAGATCTCTTGAACTAGGGCTGCACTTCAGATTACTGGATGCTACTTTATGGGCGTTGTACCAAAGAATACAACTGGCATTAGTTCAGCCTGGTCGGCATGAATAGTGACAAAGCAGAGGAATCTAATCAGATCTGATCAAATATTGACTGAATTAGTAGGAACCATTTACCATTTATTTTTTAAATTTTTATCAGATTTTCTAAGCTGCAAATCAGGAGTCTCCGTGGCGTAGTGGTAAGACCTGCTGGACAGCGACTTCAAAGTAAGACAGTTCGAACTCTTGTCGTGCTAAACATTCATTATGTTATCGTCCCCCGCTATGATTTTCTTCTCCAAGATGGTTTTGGGCTTAAATAAGTCACGAAGTTTGATATGCCATTAAAGAAAGAACTTAAAACGAAGATTAAAAAAAAAAGAACAATCTTATTATTTTCTAGAGATAAAAGCAGTTTCATATTTTTTAAAGATTTCTCTTTAAACGATATTATTTTTCCCAAAAGAATTTTCTTTTTTTTATCTGTCTTCATTTTTGCTTTCTTTAAGACTAAGATTTATTCAAAAACGTATCAATTGGCCGCTAACAACCCACGGTTTACGTTACAATAAAAAAAAATAGAAACATTTTGAACAGAAACCACTCATGCCTGTAGCACCAAAGCAAGAACATAAGGTTAAAATAATTCAACGAGATGAGCTGTCTACGCGGAAATAGTTAATATCACAGACGCCATAACTTTCTAATTCATCTGTCCAGCCTCTGAGATCACATAACCGGTTGAGTCGGGTGATTTTGGCAACTTTTTCTTTAATTGCTGTTTTTACCTCAGGGTGTTAGATAAATCAGTCTTTTTTTTTTATATCTAATGCGATGAAAGAGATTTTCAACGCTGTCAACTATTTTCCCTTCCGGCTGCGTGCTTTTTTAATAACTTATTAATTCGCTCATCACAACCACGCATTTACAATGTTATAAGGCGTTTTGAGACCCATAATAGACACTTAAGAGTCACTCAGAAAATGGTGTTACCGTGTTTCATTGGTAAACGTGCTGAAATTGATCTCTCAGATGAAATAAAATAGATATCCTTCATAGCTGTAGTTGAACTACTTGGACTTTAACGAAACGTTTAGAGAAAAAAAGCTACATCGAAACGACTCAATGGTGATGCTTTTTGTTTTGAAAAAATTTGAAAGCAACACCTCATAAAGCAGCAGCAATACGGCCTGTTACCTCCCATCTCAGAAACTATTGAATAAAGACGAGAAAGACAAGTGGGACACTTTTATTGAAGAAAGGACAAACTCATAAGCGACGTTCTCTAATGGACTTAAATACATGGACACAAAAGTTCTGACTGACCAACAAAAAAATTACATTCATTTGGATGCTTTCTAGAAGACTTATCGTGACGAGTGGCTGATTAAGACGGATGACAAAGCAGAGTTATAGAATACGTGGTGCTGATGATAATTATTTTGTCCTGAATGCATTCTATATTTATGAATAACCTAAAAAAAATTGGCATACGTTAAATTTCGCACGAAAACGTAAGTAGAGTGCATTCAGTCAGGATCGAACTCACTATTCAGTAGCGATAGACATAGGAGTCTTGTTTACTAATTATTACACAATGATGAGACTTCCAGCTGCTGTTTCTGCTGCTTACGATATTTGTTTTACAAGAAAATTACTTTTTTAAAAGTATTTGTTAGACATATATTTATTTATGAGATATACTATATAAATAAACACGTACTAAGATGAACGATTCTGAAATGAAAGAATAAAAAAATCATTTATTTACACAATACTGGTCTATTATTTGTTTTACATTTACCCGATCTATGCTGATATTGGCTTACAAATTGAGTAGCTACCAAAATCGATGACCGAAAAGGGATAGATAGTGAGAGAGAGTCTGACAAACCCATACTGTTCGTGCGTCTTAATGAAATTGATGATAAAAATAATGATTAAACAGAAGTGAAACGAACGTAATAAACACCAATTCCAGGCTTTAATTTTATAGACAAAACAAACTGCCCAACGAAATGTTTAAAACGAATAATATCACGTTTCCTAACAGAAAGTTATCGATCTTGAACCGTCTCGATGATTGAATATTCTTGGTCCGTGCCCCTGTAAGATATTGGAAACTAGTCAGCGTGAATTCCCGACATACTGACATCATATTGATACAGAGAACATTTACATTGAATTATTCCGTGGCGCATTGATACGTTGTGCGTAGTAAATTCTACAGACCTTAAAACAATTAAAATGATAAACTGTCCAACTGTAAAATTAATTCCAAAAAGTTTAAGTTAATCTAGCTAATATAGTGATATCAAATGACATACAGTTGACTTCTTGCATTCCTTTAAAAAAAATTAGCAGATGAAGGATTTTTTACGAAGCGCAGTAAAGTTTGACACAAGTCTGCTCTAGTAAAACAGTGTTAAGATACTATCTCCCGGCAAAAACATCACTTTCTTCTTGAGTAACTTCTTAAGTTACGGACTGATGTTACTACATTCTATTATATAGTAATTTACTAAACCTAATGGCAGGAAAAGAAAACTCAATAACTAAGTCGGACGTCTACCATTTAGAAATAGTTACCAAAATTAATGAGTTTGATTCTCACTGAGTGCCTTGTGCAATACTTAGCCAAGTTTAATAAATCAATGCTTAATACTTAATTAAATCATTGTTCCGACTATGCAATACCCGATGGATATCGAATTAAATGCCTAGTATCGCTATTCTTGAAAGCAGTTCCATTAATGAATAAAATATCCAGATAATTATCAGTAGGAATATAAAACGACTATTGGATTCCGTACTCTTGATTAATATCTTATCAAACACTTATAGTTTCATACATATACAAGAATATCCAAGACCATTTTCATTGTAAGATCTGTACTTCTCGAAATAAAAAATATCAGCATCTAAATATTTCTTGTGAAAAATCAAATAATCCAAACGGTTATGAAACATTAAACCTTACCATTTGTGACTAAAAATAAAAATGATTATATATATATATATATAATCATTTTTATTTTTAGTCACAAATATATATATATTAGTCACATATATATATATATATATATATATATATATATATATATATATATATATATAATTCTCTAAATGAATAGGATGCGAAAAAAGGCCAATTTTATGCGGATTTGTACAGGTTAGAATTCAAAGATTTTCGTCTCCCTGACAGGTTGCCATACAAAGGTTAATGCACTTAGACTACCCTACTATTTTGTCTTTGAATGAGGCAGCAAAGTTAAACGCAAACTTTTCCCGACGGTATTAACGCAATATGAAATGCAAACTCCCTCGTCCAGGAATTGAACTCATGTAAAAGAGTACATTTCTCTACGACGATACCCAATAAACCACGTCTGCCTCTCTCTCTCTCTCTCTCTATCAACCTATATATATAGAGAGAGAGAGACAGAGAGAGAGAGAAAGGAGGGTGAGGAAGAGAGTGGTGCACATGGTTTAACGTTTATCGTCGTAGAGAAATGGATTCTGTGATTCGAGTTCAATTCTTGGACAAGCCTTTTTGCATTTCACACACACACACACACACACACACACACACACAAATATATATATATATATATAGTATTGTAATATTTTACGACAAATCAATAGTCAGCAGTGCATTTGATCTTAATTAGGTATCCATTACTTACGGCCTTATGCCAAATTAGATTTAAGCTTAGTTTTTAAGGGCCCCTGTTGTCGGGGAGTAATGATTAGCAATCTGATCTCCTCTGGTTTATCAATTAGCTCTATGTAGTAAGTTCTATCCTTATAATGTGCCCGATATTTAAACCTTCTCTAAATCTAAGATAAACTTAGTTTTCGATTTAAGATCAATACATGCTGGAATCACCAGTTTCCATCATAAAGCTGAAATTAAGCAACAACGACCCTGCTTAGTACTTAGATCAGTAACCACTTTGGAATTAATATGAAGAATATAATATATGAGCAAAGATCTGTGCACGATAAAATTATTTACTGTCTTCGTCTACGGTTGGCTAGCCGATAGTGTCTATGCCAGTAATCTTAATACTTCCGTGCTGTCTAAGTGGGAGTCGACTTATATGCATTAGCGCAGAAAACCTGTCGGAAATGAATTGCAGAGAGTGACCTTATCACCATCGAGACGCTGAGGCAATCGCAACTGTCGAAATCCTCACGACTGATGACCCCGACGTGGACTGGCCTTTCAAGTTTACAAACAGTGACATATTCCAACTCGCCTACTGAGGACTGATCCTAAAGATCGGTCAATCTTGACACGTGAATTTCATTGAACATGTCACACACACACTAATTCAGCCTTGCTGAAACAGATTCTTTTTCAAACTAAATATGGGTGATATATATCAGAGATAACTGCCAGGTATATGTAAAATTGACTGGACTTTGAAAACTACAATTGTAAACAGATCACTGCTCTTACTGGATATTATTCAGGGAACTTATTCTACTGTAATCATCAACATCATTATCAATATTATTGTGCTGCCAGATTGAATTCCTTTGGCTCTTCTCGCTATCTGTCACTATCGTCCATTGCTTTTAGTTGTTCCTATACATAACATCCGTTGCCCAGTCGGCTGGGGATGCAGAATACACTTACTGCTTCTCTATATTTACCAAGCCCTCCGCTCGGACAGGATATGACACAAGGTCAATTTTAAGGGGAAGTTAATAGGTTTGAATTTAGAGTTTTCCTTCTGCTAGACTAGTTGCCTCACGAAGACTGCTTCTCTATAGAGGAGACAGACTCCTCCAACGAGTGTCCTGATTATGACACTAAACAATCTGATGGTGTAGCGCCATTTATGCAGGAATTTTTGGCAATCGACAGTCCCTCTATATTGCCATCGCTCCTAATTCCACTCTGGCCCGGAGTGGTAGTTCCTGATAGGGTCTTATCTATGGGTCAAGTAGAACTAAACTGTGTACTTATACTAAACTGAATATTTTGAAATATAACTGTTTATATGGATAAAACTCCCTTTTAACTAGTTACAACACCGAAGAATAGGGGAGGGAACTACTGCTTTCCTTGGATTGCTCCACTTTACCCTTGATCCTTACCTTATAATTCTGAGTGTTAAACAATTCAGCATCAAGTACCAATTTTGAGCCTTTGGCATGACTCAACCTGGGGCTGAACCCTGGTCTCCCGGACCACCGGCTAACACCCTTCGGGCCACCCTCGACTAAAGTTACCAACTTTACTATATGTATAAAAATGGATTTGGCTTTTAATACCTGTGTCCGCAGAAGGCTTATGACTATAAGTTGGTAGTTGATTGGAATTAGTGAAACAGCTTACAAAAAGTACTGTAATCAAACTAACACCAGAACGAAAGACCAAGCAAAGCTTTATAAATAACACATAGTACACCAAATTTATAGTATAAAACTATATTACCTACATTTGGTTTGTACTATGAGTTATTGTACTATTCACAATTAAAAGTTGAACTGACGATTTCATGATTCATCTTATAGAACATTGTGAAAATGTGTTTGATCTCAAAATATGATATCGATACACAAGAATTATGAAATGATTATTTGAGTGTTTGATTGATTTTAACGGCATTTCAGACCTCGTTGAAGGGGCAACGGAATCACGTTAATTGTACATTCATATTTACATTTTTTAACTTTTTATAACGTTATATTGAAGATAAATAATTTTTAAACAATTCTTTTTGACCCAAAGATGGAACTCTGATAAGTACTACCGCTAAGTATAAATGCAAGAAATGAAAATGAAGGGGTATTTCGAATTCCTCTGAGATCCAAAACTGGGGCCTCATCTTCAGATGCAGTTTAAATTTATGGTAGGACTCACCTTTTTGTGATTGGTAGGTGTCTTACTCCTCTGCAGGCGATACAGTCTACGTATTCTAAGGACATGTAATTACGTCATTATGCCAATTAATTTTTTTGTCATTAAACAAATTCTCAAAAAAAAGGAAAGGCTTATTTACGCATCGATTGAGAACACTGTTTTGGATTTACGTATTTTTCTCACCCAGTGATTTTGCTTCCTACCGAAATGTAGTGTCTGTGGGCTTGCAAAATTTCATAATTATTTAAACTATCTACCGTGTATAAATATGTAGATGAAAACATCAATCATTTTGTAGCGTAAAAATGTTAATATTTAATTAAAAAATCAAACACAAAGCATGAAAAGCCAGACAAGTAAATATATAGATGATCATTTCTAAAGTTTTCAAAATACTGATATTTCTAATAAAATTATTTCTATTCGCCCAATTACAAATACGCTATTTACGAAACAGTTATCCCCGTAAAAGAATAAATAACGATCTGATTTAGTTTGATTTGGTTTTCTGGCATATCTACCAATGTTCGATATTTAATGCCACATCTTCTTTTTACATATATATATATATATATATATATATATATGATTTGTAAACATATCTTTCGATACATACCGTTCTCTTCTATTTCTAACAATTTCATCTAGCATAATTCAAGAAAGTTAAATAGTTCCAAATATTGCTATGTATCACTAACAGTTCAATTAAACATCAATCATTTGTTTACACACAGTTAAATGAACAAACAGTTATATTTTAAACAATTCAATTTAGCATAAATCATTGTTTGCTCTCACTTTAAATGTCAAACAATTATATTTGACCCATTGATAGAACCCTATCTGGTGTTACCCCTTAGGCCAAGAGGGGACGTGGGAGCAATGTCAATGAAGAGGTACTTTGCAGTCCCCAAAGCTCCAGCATTATTGGTGCCTCACCATCAGATTGTTTAGTGTTATCCAGAACACTCGTTGGTAGGATCTTATCTCTCTGCAGAGATGCCGTTGGTCTATTTTAAATCCCCAGCCGACTGGGCTATCGGGGATCTGAGTTCAAACGCTGGACGAGGCTGCTTGCATTTCTCATAACACTCATAACCTTCACAGATGTTTGAAATCAACTCCTCCTCCAGATATTGGCAAATAATAAATTAGACTAGTTGTCTTTGCCTTGGTATGGCAACCAGTTTAGGAGAGGGAGAACAATGAATTTAAGCCAATTGTATTCCGGTTCTAACAAAACGGCTGGAGAAGAGGCTGGACGGCAATTGCACAAGAATTTTGCGAGCAATATTGAACAAGTCCTGGCAGCAAAACCTCACAAGGCACAAATATTCGATCACCGGCCTCCCATCACGAAAATTGTCCAAGCTAGACGAACCGGACATGCAGGACACTGCTGGAGAAGCAAGGACGAGCTCATAAGTGATGTACTCCTATGGACCCACGCATATGGCCAAGCAAAAGCAGGACGACCAGCTCGATCATACATACTGCAACTATGTGAGGATACGGGATATAGCTCTGAAGACCTGCCAAAAGCGATGAATGATAGGGAGAAGTGGCAAGAGATGGTCAGGGATATCCGTGCTAGCGGCACGAAATCATGATGATAATGATTTATTCCGCTTAAAATGACCTTGTGTCGCATTCTCCACGTGACAAAAAATTTGATTAAAAATACACTGAACAACTGCTTCTAACTGCTGATAGTATTACAACGTAAAATGTACTGCACAACCGAGTCTTAAATATGGTCCTTACAAGGTGCCTCATACTTGTAGCCTGGTGCCGAATTTCAGCTAAACTTAACGTATAATAATTTCATCTTTATCACAGACAATTGACAAACAATATGGGTTTCAAATCTTGCTCCCTGTGAAAGATTTAGTTAAATACATACAACATTTTGATCCTTATAAGAAGTGCCCGGGAGCAACATATTGACATAGAGTATTCACAGATAAAATACTCTCGTCCTACAATAAGTTAGTGGACACTTTCGTTTCGGATACAATCAGGTTTATTAATTTCTTGCTTCGGTCCATGGCGACAAGAGGAGAGAGAAACAATTCTTAAAAGCCTATGCTAACCACACTATGCAGACCCTACCCCAACGCATGGTGCATCTTGTGATGGTTAAGATCTCAATTCATCTCTGCCGGTCGAGATCCGAAAAACTCAACTGCACGCCTCAACTGTAGAAAACTCAACTGCACTTTCAACAGTCGAATCTCAACTGTCTTTTTCAAAATCCTCAAATTCTCAGGACCATCTCTTCAGGGCATGACGTCATATACACTCTAGCCTCATTCTTTGTCTAGGGTTTATTATGACAGATTGATGATTGTCATATCCTTTCCGCGAGGGACTATGCACCTGGGCAAAGAGACCCGAATAGTTCAATGCCTTACCGAACTAAATAATCAAATATAATTAACGAAAAATGATTAATATAAAAAAAAATCATT
Source organism: Sepioteuthis lessoniana (assembly GCA_963585895.1). NCBI lineage: Eukaryota > Metazoa > Mollusca > Cephalopoda > Myopsida > Loliginidae > Sepioteuthis > Sepioteuthis lessoniana. The sequence continues at coordinate 81,310,965 of OY757919.1, forward strand.
ACCTTACTTTTAATAATACCTTTTTGACAGAGCTGTTAAACAGGTGAAGATTTTAAAATCAGAATATCATTTTTAAAAAAACCCATAAAAATGTAAACAATTTTTAAACACCCTATACTACAATTTTCATAAAACAGTCAAATGTTAATTGAAATAATGATGTTTATGTAATTATATTTTTAAGCGTTTTCTGTTAGGGTTTTCGATCAATATATTCAAATAACCTTTTTTACATGCGTAGGATTTATTTTATGGAAATAATCACTATTCCCGTCAGTGTTTAAAAAAAAACATCTCTTGAAAAGGTTAGACGACAAGAACAGTTTAATGTTTTCTTGAAGCGAGACTTGACTATCCGGCTTATCTTGCGTCTGGCTTGTCGGCTATTTGGTGAGTTGGCCGGCGTCGCTTGTCTGTGAAACAAGCTAGTTCAAACCTCAATAAATTTGTATAAATTACTTTCGGCTTTCACACGCATTGATCCTCAAATATTGATTACACGATTAGTCAAATGCCGTATTTGTTGATGGCTTGAAGCAAATATGGCGTCGGATGAAGAGAGGTCGGAAAGAAATAAGGCAGCGTGGTTTTATTTCTTTTAGGCTCTTGCCCAAATGACAATGAGGAGGTCGCTCTAAAAGTATTAATGCCTGCTTGTCGAGTAAAATTGAGACTGGTTGTGATTGAACGGCAACTTTGAAGAAAATTATGATAAGAAATAAAGACATGGTGAGAAGAAAATAGCGGAAGGAAATATACAAATTTTGAAAGATTCAATTGACAGGGATAGGAGCTGATATTTAAGAAGAATGAGCCTTATGTCCTTTCCTTATGTTAAGCTTATTTTATATAAACTGTGATAGGCTACTATTTACTTAATTATTACTATTATTTTAGTCTTTTGAGAGTTTTTCACACCAACGTTAGTTGATGGCTTCTCATTAGAGTTCAAGTGACAGTAAAGATCCTCAAGTCTCCTGAACTTTTCTCAGTATTCTGGCTGATATTAATAATGCCGTTGTTTGGATGGTCTCTACTCGTTCTCTGAGGTTCCAATTCCTTCAGTCCCTGTGCCAATATTTTTGTGATTGTACGAAGAACGCCGATAACAGTTGGAATAACCGTCATTTTCATATTTCTCAGTTTTTTTTTTTAAATCCCATGCAAGGTTCAGGTACTTATCTTTCTTTTCGTTTTCTTGGAATTTTACTCTGTGGTCAGCCGGAACAGTAAAGTCCACAGTTTGTCAAGTTCTGTTTTTTTTTATTTTTTTTTTATTGGCTATCACGAGATCTAGTTGTCTGGCTGCGATTAGGTGATCCGTTTGTAACTCAAAATCCCAGAGACTTTTGCGCGTATCATTTTCAAGGAAAGTGTCTTTATGATTATTTTACTCCCTGTGAATTTTTCACTCCAGTATTAGTTGATGGTAATTCACTGCAGTTTGAGTGCCAGCAAGTTTTCTCAGATTCGTCCAGATTTCAAACACTTCTATTTCCTTTTTTCAAGCCTTTGGGGACCTTTCCAAGCGCGTCATTTGAAATTGGTATCAGTGTTACCCGCATTTTATAAACCTTTCTAAATTTTCTGACAAGATCTAAAAACTTGTCTCACTTTTTGCTGTCTTTTCTTTTCACTCTGTGTTCCACCAAACTTGCTGTTCTCTTGTGTAATATCGATTTTAGATTTAACATAGTTGGTCTTTATGGTTTCTTATGTTTTTCACAACAGAGTTAGCTGATGCTATTTCACTAAAGTCTGAGTGCCAGCAAATCAGCTCAAGTGTCCAATACTCATCAGAGTATTCTATCCGATCTAAATAATATGGGCTGAATGGACTCGATTCTCTATCAATTTTTTACTTCCTCCAGTATTTTTTCTTAGGATTTGGGGACCATTCCCAGTGCATCACCTTCAGGTTTCAGATATATTTTTAGATCTCTTTTATGGTCCATTTTTGTCAATCGTTTAAGTTTCTTTCCTTTGCGCATTATGTTCCACTGAAACAACTATATCCTCGAGACTGCAATTTCTTTTTTTTGTGGGGTGGGGGAGATTAATTTCTTTGGTTTTTTGTTTAATGGCATATCAACCTTTGTGTGTTAAGTAAATCATATTTGGGGGTGGATAACAGTGTTCTTACTTTTTCCGATGGTATTATTCCGAAAGTGAACATACAAATGTTCTTGATTCAAACTTGCTTACGACGATATCGCAGTCTGGTATGTTAGCCACTCCGCAACGAGGATTTTTCTTTTTTTCCCGATGATTAACATTCGGCCTCGTCCTCTGTCCGAGATTAGATGATCAGTTTATTTCGCAAAAACCCAGAGAATTCTCCCATTCTTTCGGAAGGTTTCTAGTTAGTGCCTCAAACCTTTGGTCGTATGGTATAATTCTTGTCTCTTTTACGCTTCCGACCTGATTCTTTTCCCACCCAGTCGCGCAAAGACTTTTTGTACATTTTTTGTGCTAGCCGTCTTCAGCCGCCTAATATGTGATCAATCGTTTTATCTCTATCTTCACATTACCTACACCTGCTATTCTGTTGAATATTATAAATTTTCGTTTTAATTCAATTGGCCATGTTGTTATCAGTTTGGACTGCTATTAAAAGAGATTCAGTTTCATTCGAGATTTTCCTTTATTAGTAACATCAAGGTCTTACTATGTACAATCTTTCAAAAAAAGGTTTTTTTTTTCTCTTTTCTCTTTTGTAATTTTTGTTGACTTTTTGTAAAGTATTATGATGCTATAGCCTTTACTGGTTGCTGTAAAAAAATTTCTTTGTTATTTTTAGTGCATTTTTCAAGTTATAGAATTGTTGCATCTTCAATCCTAGTGAGTCCTCTTTCTCTTTCTTTTCTTGACACATAGCATCCCTCTATATTATCTCCCGGGTGAAACGCCTCGAGCAGTGTCATTATTGTCCTCATTTTCTGGTTTATTTATCTTAGTTCCTCCTTTTACTAAGGGTCTAGGGTAACTTAAAAAGAGCACTACCCAGGTGTTAATACCTTTGATGATATTTCTGCAGCAGAGCTTGTTTTCGAGATCTTTTTATGTTCTTTTGAGGTATAATTTTCTTGTAACGTTTTTTAAGCCAAAATTCGAATTTTGGAAGCCATGGGAAATAGCATGGTGGATGTGAAGCACTGCAGATAAACCCAGCATCGGGTCAACGATGCGCTCCGCCAGATACAGGGCGGACGAGCCCTAAGGGCCAACGGCCAGGATCAAATAATTCAGTCAGTAAACTACTGCTACACATCTTGAAGGGTGATGTCTATTGATGAAGTTAAAATACGGTAATCGAAAGATTGCTATGACTCTTACTCAAACCAGATGTCCAAACCACATCGCCTTTCGTGTGGGTAAAAAAGGAAGACACTCTGCTGGGTTGGGTCTCTGGATCCAGTGTTCAAAAATAAGCTGCAAAACTCGAATTCAAACAAACATTACTTAAATGTAATTGCACAATAAAAGTAGCAACATTTAACGTTAGCACTTTAAATAGAATAGGCTAACAACCGGAGCTGACTGCGTCTGTGGTAGAACATAACAGATATAAAATGCGCACAAGAACATAGATACTATCATAATGAAGTAGAAATAAAATATTGGCAATGGACGGATGTTTGCCTCAGCATATACACGGAAGAAACTGTCTATACAGTCATAGAGACTGTAGGAATGCTTCTCAGTCAACGCACCCTTAAATCACTTAAAACATCGTGAAAATACAACCGAAAATGATGGTAGTTACATTCAACAGCAACCCCAGCACAACAAGCATCTTTTGCTACAGCCTTACGAATGCTAGTGATGAAACAGACCTAGCCACCTTCTATAATGAGCCATCGTCTCTTGTTAGTAGCATCCCAAAACACAAAGTTCTCATCATCGGTGGAGATATGACTGCAAAAATAGGTAATAACATAACCAACAACTTCATCTGATGCAACTCGTCAAACACAAATGGGGAACCCCTAATGGAGAAAATATAAAGAGAAAATAGACAAACATGCCTTATATTTTAGAAAAGTAAGGGGAATCTATGAACCTACACCTATGCAAATAATACTAAATCACGAATAGACTACATCCTTATGAATAAGAAATGGATTAACAGCACTTTGTATTATGAGGCATGTTCCTCTTTTGAAGGAGTGCCTTCCGACCATAGAATTTCCACGGCAAAGATATGTCTGAGTCTACGCAGTAATGCATCACAAACAAAACTGCACATTATAACTGGTCCATGATTATCAATAGAGCTATTAGCAATGAATATTCGATAACACTAAAAAAAGAGAATCGATGAATTTCAGGATATATCAGGAACACTTACTATGAATGACTTTTATGAGATTTTCGTCAATGCCTACACAAAAGCGGTCGCAGAATGTATACCAACCAAACTAAGAGCAAATCATAGAGTTCCCTAGGATACATCAGCAGTTATGAAAAAAACGTGATGGCGTGAACCCCATATCCCTATGCAATAAAAAGAATCCAACTAATGCCAACGCCCAAAAATTTAATAAGGCACAAATTGAACTAACTAATGTATACCTCAAAGAACGGATAGAATACATCCAAGACCAAATTAATAAGATTCAAAACTCTGTTGAAGATAGACAATTTCGGATAACGATACAAACAATAAATGAAGATGAGTAAAAATAAACACCGCAAGAGCGAAACTAAATCTACCAGCCAGGAAGAACGTATACACTAGTGGAAGGAACATTTCAAGAATTTGCTTGAAAAGTCCCCTAAAGTTACAGATGAAGTTATCGCTATAATTACTAATAATCAACTACGTATCAAAGTTGGACAATTTACGCAAGAATAATTCAATGGAGTACAAGCAAAAATTTAAAACATGACAGATGCCGGTTTTGATCAAATACCATCAAGTGTATGGAAAACACGACAGGCTGCTCTGATACAGCAATAGCGTTTATAACTTGAACACAATAGACAGATGGACAAAGAGATGAATCCTCCCTTTTCCCCAGAAAGGTGACATCGGAATTATAACCCTTCATTCCATAGCAACCAATATTTACAATTCTCAGCTACTCAACCTCATTTAACCTGAAACTGAGTAAATTGTTAGGGAAAAACGTAAATGGCTTTCGTTGAAACTGATCCACAACATCATAAATTCTGACAATCTGTTGAAATTTAGGAGGTGTTCGTGCGAAAACCTCGAGACTACACTCCTACTTGTAGATTTCTCCAAAGCATTAGACTCCATACATAGAAAGAAGATGGAGCAAATACTTCTCGCCAATGGTCTTCCCAAAGAAACCGTCACATCCATAATGATGCTCTATAAAACACGAAAGTAAATGTACGCTCACTGGATGGAGATTTCTTTGCCATTGTTGCAGGTGTGCTGCAAGTTGACACATTAGCACTATACTTGTTTATAATCTGCCTAGACTACATACTTAGGACGTCGATAGAATTAATGAAATAAAACGGCTTTACACTGGAAAAGGAAAGAAGCAGACGATAACCAGCATGATTTATTACTAACTTGGACTACGCTGATGACAAAGCACTTCTGGCAAATACACCCGCCCAGGTCTAATCCCAGCTGCATAGTCTGGAACAGTCAGCAGGAAGCATAGGCCTCCATGTGAACGCAGACAAAATGGAGTACATGAACTTAAATTAAAGAGAAGATATATCCACACAAAATGATTGCTCCCTGAAACCAGTGAACACGTTTACCTACTTCGGAAGCAGCGTCTTATCAACGGAAAATGACATTAATACGTTGTTAGTGAACTCATGGAGTGCTTTCGATTAGCTACCAGTCATATGGAAGTCCGGCCGATCAAAAAAAAAACGCAATTTCTCTCAAGCAGCGGTCGTGTCCATACTATTCTTTCACTGCACCACTTAGATGCTGACTAAGCGTATAGAGAAAAAGCTTCACGGCAACTGTACAAGGATGCTACGAGCTATATTAAATAAATCCAGGAAGCAACATCCTACCAAACAGCAGCTGTATGGCCACCTATCACTCACTTCTTAGACAATCCAAATTAGACGCGCAAGACATGCGAAATATTGCTGAATGAGCAAGGATGAACACGTAAGCGACTTTTTCCTAATGGACCCCTTCACACAGACAAGCAAGGGTTGGGCGACTAGAAATAAATAATCTACTGCTCTGTACAGATACTGGATGTAGCCTGGAAGCAATGGATGATAGGGTCGGATGGAGAGAGAGTTAGGTAAATCCCTGTGAGCAGCACGATATGATAGTGATTATGATTTCTGACGAAATCTTCGACGTTATTTTTATAAGGTTATTCTGACGGGAACTTTTGTAACTCGTTATTAGTGAGTTGTAATATTGCCATATATTCGCACACAGTCAACGCACTAGTCGGATCTTTCGAAAACCTACACGATAATCCTCTCGTAGTAATTCATTCGTGTAATTTACTCAGAAACAATCTCTTCACTTACATACAGTACCGAATACCAAAATACTTGATACCAAATCCAGAACCGAAATTGAATACACCTCAGACTTCAGTCTGAATACTTTGTATATTAAACTTTCATGGTCACGTAACCCCAGTAGCACAACTCATTCAACGGTAACGTTTGTTACCTGGAGATCGTTGTAATCAGTCTTTCTGATGTAGTCTTCGAGACATCAAGGTATCGACGCTACATTATAAGTTAGTTACTTCTATGTCTCCTTCTATAATATAATTTAAAAATTCTTAAAGAAAGCCCTAACAGTAGTTTAGAAGAAAAAGTAAAAGCCTAAAGCTCCTAATGCTACCACCCCCCCAAAAAAAAAGACAAAGGAATAAGAAAAAAAAATGATGAAATTAATATCCCCCCCACAAGTAGAAGAGTAGACCGTCTCCAAAACTACCTAAAATTCAGTAGTAAATAAACGTTAAAAGGAAGAAGATGCATTTGAACGCACGAGCCAACAGAGGAAGAAATGTATCAATATTGGTCAGTACGTTTTTAAGTCCTACTAATTTAAAATGCTGAATTTTACAAAATGTTATGCTGTATTTTAGTTTGTAAAATAATACTTAAAATATGCGTTTGAAAAGTAAAGACACGGTTACTCTACTATAAACCCAAATTGATTTTAAGACTCTGTCCAAATGTCAGCGAACATGGCAAAATGTTTTTGAATCTCTTCTATAACATAATTTAAAAATTCTTAAAGAAAGCCCTAACAGTAGTTTAGAAGAAAAAGTAAAAGCCTAAAACACCCAGTGCTACCCCCCCCCAAATAAAGTCATTTGTAAAAGCTCTATAATCCCTGAAGCCTCCTCGGTTCCCAACGGTAGTATAGAAGAAAAAACTAAAAAGCCTCGGAAAATGTCCCAATACCGCAAAAAAAAAAAAAAAAATCAGTACTAGTAAAAGTCTGACGAAAGTACCTTAATCTTGGACTTTAACTAATTTAAAACTTAAGAAAACCTAAATCAAAATTACCCCCCTTTTTTTTTACGAACAGATGTGAAGCAGCATGATGTACGTAAAGGTATTTGAATAAACCCATGGACGACCAAACTCAATACCTAAACAGGTCCTTCTTCTATAATAAAATTTTAAAATTCTTAAAGAAAGCCCTAACAGTAGTTTAGAAGAACAAGTAAAAGCAAAAAAACACCCAAAAAAAAGAAAAAAAAAAGAAAAAGTCATTTATAAAAGCTCTATAATTCCTGAAGCCTCCTCGGTTCCCAATGGTAGTATAGTAGAAAAAAAAAAAAAAGAAAAAAGAGAAAAAAAGCTAAAAGGCCTAGGAACATGTCCCAATACCGCCAAAAAAAAAATACAGTACCAGTGAAAGTCTGACAAAAGTACCCTAATCTTGGACTTTAACTAAGTTAAAACTTAAGAAAATTTAAATCAAAATTACCCCCACCTTTTTTTAATTTTTTTTTTTTTTTTACTATGTACACATGGGAAGCAGCATGATGTACGTAAAGGTATTTGAATAAACCCATGGACGACCAAACTCAATACCTAAACAGGTCCTGGACGTGAGTTCGACGACTTTACGCTCAGGATCGTTAGTTCGATCGGGGAACTACTGCTGCTCCTCTATAAGAGTGGCTTCTATAGAAGAGAATAAAACAGCCATCGAAAGATAACCATGACCCACATTCAAACCACATACACAAACTGCATCGCTCTTCGCACAGGTAAGAAAGGGGCGCGTCCTGCTGATGCTGGAGCCCTGGCCTCAGTGTTCGAAAAATCGGCTACAGAGCTCAAACAATCAAAACTACTAAAATGCAAGCAAACACTACAAATAGTCACATTTAACGTAAGAACCTTAAATAGAATAGGACAACTACCAGAGCTAATCGCATCGGCCGAAGAACATAAGATTGACTTAATATGCATACAAGAACACAGATACACGCACACCGAAGATATCAAATATCACGAAACTGGCAATGGGTGGTCACTCGTCACTGTATCCGCATGGAAAAACTCTGTCAACGCCGCAGTAGGAGGGGTAGGATTACTTATAGGACCTAGAGCATAAAAAAGGCTAAATAGCGTTGAGAAAATACAAACTGGAATGTTGGCAGCCCATTTAACGGCAACACCAGAGCAACAATCATCTCATGCTACAGCCCCACCAATGTTAGTGAAGAAACTGAACTAGTCACCTTCTACGATGAGTTATACTCATTAGTGCGTAGCATCCCGAAACACAACATGTTAGTCATTGGCAGAGACATGAATGCCCAAATCGGGAAAATCAGAAACAACAAATACAACCTCCACAACACGTCAAATAGGAATGGGCAACATCTAACAGATTTCATGATAGAAAATAGATTAGCATGCCTCAATACAAACTACCAAAAAAGGGAGGGCAAGCTATGGACATACACGTACGCAAACAATACTAAAGCTCAGATAGGCTACGTCCTTATAAACAAGAAATGGAAAAATAGTGCAATGAATTGCGAGGCATACTCCTCTTTTGAGGGTGTGTCCACCGATCACCGAATAGTCACGGCGAAATTACGGTTAAGCCTACGAAAAAACGCCAAACGAACAGCGACCACCAAACACTATAACTGGGCCCTATTGAACAACAGAGATATAAGAGATAAATACGTATAAGAATTAAGAAACAGATTCGAAACACTACAAGAAAAGACGGAAAAAATTACACCAAATGACGAATATGAAAATTTCGTCAATGCACACCTCGAGGCAGCAGCGAAATGCATTCCAACAAAACTCGAACAACAAGAAAGATAAAACAGTGGAAACAGCACTTCGAAAACTCACTAGGAAACCCACCGAAAATAACACATGAAACAATCACCAGAATAATTAGCAAACAAATAGACATTAAACTAGGACCGTTCACACAAGAACTCGACTCGGTTCTCAGAAAAAATTAAAAATAGGAAAGCTGCAGGGCTGGACGAAATTCCCCCGGAAGTATGGAAGACCAGACAATTCGACGACATACTGCTCCGACACTGCAACGCAGTATACAATCAAAATCCGATAGATAGATGGATGAAGGGATGCATACTCCTCTTCCCTAAAAAGGAGGACCTTTGATTAGCTAAAAACTACCGAGGCATAACACTTACATCCATAGCAACCAAAATCTACAATGCCCTACTACGAAACCGCATAGAACCCAAAATCGACAACATACTTAGAAAAAACCAAAATGGCTTCCGAAGAAATAGATCCACGACCTCACAAATATTAACCATCCGTAGAATCCTTGAAGGTGTACGGGCAAAAAACCTACAAGCGACATTAATTTTTGTTGACTTTCCCAAGGCTTTCGATTCCATTCACAGAGGAAAGATGGAACAAATCCTACTAGCGTACGGCATACCTAAAGAAACCGTAGCGGCAATAACGATTCTCTATAGAAAAACTAAAGTAAAAGTACGATCACCAGATGGAGACACAGAATACTTCGACATTGTAGCAGGAGTACTACAAGGGGACACGCTGGCTCCCTACTTCTTTATCATTTGTCTAGATTACGTACTTAGAACATCGATTGACAAAATCAAAGAGAATGGCTTCGAACTGACGAAGAAAAGAAGCAGAAACTACCCCGCAACAACAATTACCAACGCCGACTACGCCGATGACATAGCGATACAGGCAAATACACCTGACCAAGCCGAAACACTATTGCATAGTTTGGAACGAGCAGCAGCAAGCATAGGCCTCTATGTTAATGCACACAAAACGGAATATATATGCTATAATCAAACGGAGGACATCTCCACTCTAGACGGAACCCCTCTTACTCTAGTAGACAAATTCACTTACCTAGGAAGCAGCGTCGAATCAACCGAAAAGGACATCGAAACGAGGTTAACGAAAGCATGGACAGCTATCAATAGGCTATCGATTATATAGAAATCAGACCTAACCGATAAAATGAAACGCAGTTTCTTCCAGGCAGCGGTCACATCGATACTGCTATATGGCTGCACTACATGGACGCTAACAAAACGGCTGGAGAAGAAGCTAGACGGCAATTACACAAGAATGCTACGTGCAATCTTAAACAAGTCCTGGCGGCAACACCCCACAAGACACCAACTGTACGGCCACCTGCCCCCTATCACGAAAACTATTCAAGTTAGACGAACCATACATACAGGACACTGCTGGAGAAGCAGGGACGAACTCATAAGAGATGTACTCTTATGGACCCCCACACATGGCCGTGCAAAAGCAGGACGACCAGCACGAACATACATTCAGCAGCTATGTGAGGATACGGGATGTTGTCCTGAAGACCTACCTAGAGCGATGAACTATAGGGAGGAGTGGCAAGAGAGGGTCAGGGATATCCGTGCTATCGGCGCGATATGATGATGATGATGATGATGATGATATCATCTCTGAGATGAATCGTCTGTAGTTTTCTTGTTCTTTGGTCAAGTTACTGAAGTTCATCCCTCGTCCACTTTGAGAAAGATGCCGAGTATCTTACGAGGGAGACACCCCAGGTGTTTATCCGTTTGATGAGATTAGGGTTTCCAATTCTTTTTCAATTTTGGCAAAATGTTTGATGTCGTTCGTGTACATTTGGTGGATTTTTTTGTGATTTGTGAGGTTTATGGACCCCCACATATGGCAGGGCAAAAGCAGGACGACCAGCGTGAACATACATCCAGCAGCTATTTGAGGATACGGGATGCAGCCCTGAAGACCTGCCAGAGGCGATGAACGATTGGGAGAAGTGGCGAGAGAGGGTCAAGGATATCGGTGCCTGTGGCACGACATGATGATGATGATGATGATGTATCTGCTTGTGATTTAATGGCATCATCGCTATAACAGATAGTAATGGTGATAGCACATTTTCCTGGAAGATCCTTCTCTGGATTTTCCCTTCTGTTAAGCCTTTTCCTATGGCTTTCAGTTCAACTCTACAGTTTTTAATTGTATTCTCGATAAACGTTATAACTTCATTAGATGTTCCTTTCGTTCCCTTGTGGCATTCTTTTTTGTTCTTCGTGGAACACTCCGCAGCTTATTCGCAAATAGTAAATCTCTTTCCTGATATCGTTAGTATTTTCCACCTCATTGTAGGCAGGTTGTGGTTCTGTAGTTTTGTGAGGTGTTTAAATTTCGGGGGTCTTTTGGATTTGAGTGTTCTTTCTTTTGGTCATTTATTCGGGTAGGTCTATTTCTTATTAGTATATATTCATTTCGATAGTGATTCTCTCGTGGATGCAAGTGAATTCTTTATGCCAGAATCCATGTATGCCATCATCACCCGGCGTTTTTAAATTTGGTACTTTTTGGAATGTTGCTTTGATTAAATCGAGGTTTATTTTCGCCTTACGACCTTCTGCGCGTCCTTGTAACTCTTTTTCTCTTATTTATTATGTTTTTCTGTTATGTTTTTTTTTGGTCCCATATTTTCCTCAAAAATTATTTGGTTATCTTGTCCTCAGGCTGTTGGTATGTCTTCGTGTATTCTCCTCCTCCTTGTTGGTAGAATTCTTCATCGTTTTTTAGGAACATCCTGTAATTGTCTTATTGTTTTATCTTGTCTCGATACCTTTTTAGTCTTCCTTCTTTCGCCAGTACCTTCTGATTTATTTCCTTGAGATGTATTGCTTGTTTTACTTACGTTGCTTATACTGTATCTGTCCATATATTCCAAGTCATTTTTCCATTTTTTTTATTTTCGTTTTTTGTCGTAGATTTCTTATCTGCGTGTGAAGTCTAATTTTCCATCCAGGTTTTTAGTTTCTGTTTGTGATCTTTTGGGAAAAATGATGTTATCACAAACTAATTTAGCTCCAGCATAGATTAATCTGTTTTATTCCGTCATTTTGATCGATGGGATATATGTTATTAATTTATTTATTTTTCAATTTCTGCCTTGACTGTTTTCCAGCCTTAATTTCTTAGCGGAGGTAAACAAAGTCTTATTTCCAGACACAATTTTCTTACTAATCTCTATGTTCATTTATTCTTCTTGTTTTAGTGTTTTTTTCTGTGTGTTTTGGGTGTGTGTTGTTTCAGTTGTTCTTATTTTGCGGTTTTATTCAGTTAGAGAGTTCTTGTTTATTTAGTATTTAGTGTGTCGATTATTGTTGCCTACATTCCCTATTAGTTTGTTGGTGTATTTCTCATATTTCAATGTCAGAACACCAGCCTTTCTTTATTATCGTCCTAACTTGGTCAGCAAATCTCCGGCTTGCTGTCTGAAATCTTGCGCATTCTCCCCAGAGTAAATGATTTTTTTTCTATATCGTCTTTGTGTAGGGTCATTCTTAAAATGACAGTGAAGTACAAGTTTCTTGTCACCCCTAGTTCAGTTTCTTTGTTGGTGTCTCTGCTTTGTGTGGTTATTTAGGTCGTTGTTTGCATTGCTGAAAAAAGGACAGTCAACATTCGCAGAATACCCACTGGGTATCCCATATTCGCTATCAGGGGAGCACCTGCTGACCTTTACAAACAGATCTGTTGTCTGGGTCCTAAGTTCTGTTATGTTTCTATTTGTCATTTTTATCATGGATATTGTGGCTATACCATAGCCCAATGTTATTTAAAATCTGTGCACTTGTAATAGATGTGCCCAAGTATTTTCTAAGTAAAAGAGTAAAAAGTATTATTAGAATTATTATTGTTATTCCTGGTGAGTTTCTTTCCACCAGCGTTAGCTGATGGCTTTTAAATCAAGTCTGAGTGACAAGAAGTGTCCTCAGGTCTCCAGAACTTTTATAAGTATTCCAGCCAAGCTCAACAATGCAATAGTTTGGATGGTCTTGGCTCATCCTCGAATTTCTAACTCCTCCAAAACGTTTACGAACCCTTTAGGGATCGTTCCAAACCCACCCACTAAAGGTGGCGTTACCTTTACCTCACGTCTTTTAGTTTATTTTTTAGTTCTCTGGTATGGTCCAAGTATTTGTCTTCCTTTTCGTGTTCTTTGATTTTCACTCTGTTATTCGACGGGACAGTAAAATCCACTCTTCGGTAGTTTTTTTTTCTTTTCTTACTTATCACGAGATATGTTCTGGCTGGGATTGGGTGATTGCTTTGTATCTCAAAATATGTGTATTTTTAACATCAATTTCAACTGTAGATTTTTCACCGAAGTCCAAGTCATGGCAATTTTTCCCACATTTCTAAAATTCTTCCTAGAATTCTACCCCATTTTAACAGTACTGTATTCTGGATGGACTTGTTCATCCTTTGTTCTTCACCTTTCTCCTTCACTTTTTCAAAGCTTCAGAGTATCGTTCCTAGGGCCCCAACTACACATATCACCTGAAACTCCAAGGTCTAAAGCATTTCTGTTTTCTGGCATGATAAAAGTATCTTTCGCTTCCTTTTATTTTCTCTCACTGGTCCGCTATTATAGCAAAAATCAGTGGCTGACATGATCTTTTGTGTTTGTAAATCACTACAAAGTCAACTCGGTATTGAGAGATCCATTATTATTTGCCTATTGGCTGGGGCTGAAGAATACAGACTATACCTCTGCTAAGGGTTAAGTCACCTCACAAAGACTGTCTAGAATATGACACTAACCAATCTGATGGTGAAGTTCCAGTGATGCTGGGGCTTTGGGGAATGCGGAGTACCCTTTCATTGCTATCACTCCCAGATTCACTCTGGTCCGGATTGGTAGCATCTGATAGGGTCCTATCAATGAATCAAATAGAACTAAACAGCGTACTTATGCTTAACTGAATTCGTTAGAATAGATGTATTTTGACATCTAAACAGCGTACTTATGCAAAATTGAATTGTTTGAAAAAGAACTTTTTTGATATTGAAACTGTACTTACGCTGAAGTGATTTTTTAAAACTAGAATTGTTTTTGACATTGAAACTGTACTTACGCTAAACTGAATTGTTTGAATTAGAACTGACTAAACTGAATCGCTTGAAATAGAAATGTTTTTGACAAACTGTTTACTCATGCTAAACTGAATTGTTTGAATTAGAATTGATTGACTAAAATGAATTGGTTGAAATAGAAATGTTTTGGACAATTAAACTGTGGACTCATGCAAAACTGAACTGATTATTTGTATAAAAATGGATTTGGTGTTAAATAACCTACAATAGTTGATATGCTATAAAATCCATAACAACCAACCACACATCTATTTAAATCTCAAAGTTGCAGAGAATGTCCTGCGTCTCATTTTCTAGGACGTATTTTTTGCATTAACCAGTCAGATGGCCAAATAGCTTGATTTGTTGTTGATATGATCCTTTAAAATATTTTTTGTCATAGATACAAGGTAAACGAAAATATTTCATGGGAAGCAATTAGATATGTAAGATCGAGTGAGTTTCTCAGAAGAGACTCATGCCCAGCTCTATGTCTTAAAAGTCCTCTATTTTCAAACGGTTTTCTTTTGTTTCATTGCCTTAGGTTTTGGCATTTAAATGTAAATTAGCTTATGTGACCCAAAATTTCGTGGGTGCAGCTATGGCATGATAATAATGGTGTAATGGTTATCGACATAGGAAATGGATACGGCGACACGAGTTCAAATCCTGGACGATACGGATTGCATTTCACATAGCACTAATACCCTTGGGAAAGGTATGAATCCAATTATTCTCCCTCCAGCTACGGGTAAAAAGTAGGACAGACTTGGTTCTTCAGCCTTGGTGAGGTAACTAGTCTAGGAGAAGGAAAACTCTGAATTCTAACCTGTTAAACTCCGCTTAAAAATTGACCTTGTGTCATATCCTACCCAAGCGGAGGGGTTGTGTAAATAGGATAATAAACAAATTGCATGTCCTCGTGGTGTAATGGTTAAAGCGATGAACTGGGGAATCGTACTCCAGTCGCGCTATTACGTTCACTTTCGGCCAAATACCCTTGGGAAAGGTATGAACCCTCTTATTCTCCCTCCAGCTATGGATAAATATTAGGACAGACTAAGTTCTTCAGCCTTGGTGAGGCAACTAGTCTAGGAGAAGGAAAACTCTGAATTCAAACCTGTTAAACTCCGCTTCAAAAATGAACTTGTGTCATATCCTGCCCGAGCGGAGGGGTTGGGTAAATAGTATAAACAAATTGCATACTCCTAAGAGGAATTGATATTGATGTAAATGGGCCGTACGTTTCGTCAAATATGGGCTAAAACTGTTATGATTTTCTTGATCAGTAAACGGCTTTAGTTAATACTCTTCACAAATTAACTAGTTCCTTTACTCATACTCCTATGACTCCAGGAATAATAAGTATCGTGCTAGTCTTCAATTTTCTTGATTTTATTTCTCTGTCTTTTGCTCTTTATAAAAGGAAATATTTTTCAATCCTTCCACCTTTACGTTTTGGACTGATTGTACAGTAACATCTATCAATAAACAAGTTTTTTTTATTATCTTTTATATAACGTTAATAAGTTTATCAACATCTATTGTTTTACCAGAGATAAGTATAGTGTTCCATTAATTATAATGTCATTTATTTCAATCATTCCCTAGATGAACACGAAATATTATTTAACAAAATTTATTATTTTACCAAAGAGAAGTACAGCGTTCGATATTATTGTTATTTAATTATTTCAATCAGTTTCTAGATTAATACGAAATATTATTTTCTCAGATAGTTGGTCTTGTTACGTTTTAGACGTCGGAATATGTGCTTGATTCCAGCTAAAAACCTATGATTATGAAAATTAATTTTCCTTGTAGACAGGCACACTCCACTGAGAAGTCTTTTTTTTTGTGACAATCACCAATTCAATAAACATGGCGTATAAGCTTAGGGAATATCAAATTCTATTGTTCAACTAAACATTTTCATCCTTATCCTTTTTTAGAAATAAACTGAAGAGCACATGAATTAGAAACAGAAGTGTAATAGACAATTTCTCTTGTACTTGTATAAATGAATGAACCCAAATGATATGTGTAGGGTGTGGTAGATTAATGTGTCAATTGGGTGGTGGCTCTGTAATGATGAAGTACGTTTTCTGCTTGAAATGGGAAACTTTGCTGAGCTGCTGATCAACTGACAGATTTTACGCAATATCAAAACTTATTGAATAATTTAAAGTTTATTTTAGTCTTTTTCAAGCAATTTTATGGCTACAAGAAACAAAAGATAATCACTTTTACAGTTGTGGATTGCTGAGAAGCTTAGGAAAATGAAACACGTTCTTGTCTATGAACTCTGGTAGATGTGTCAAAAGTGCGTTATCTTATCTGATTTGATTGTCGTTTAAGGGTCTGAATGATTTATAATAAATTGATATTGTTCAGTGTTAGGTTCTGGTTAGTGAACGTGTGTAATATTAAAACAAGGACAAATCACGATACGAGAGGAAATAGAGATATATTCTCAGGAAAAAGTATATACAATTCAGAGACTATTAATAGACAAGAACATAGGATTAGTAAATACAGAATAAATATGTAGTCCAACGATAGTATTGGCTTCCGTTATTACGCTAGCAAGTAAGGTGATCTAGTGCGATCTTCAGTCTCCAACGTTCTAATGCTATTCCTATATGAAGCTGCTCTTCACCTTCTAGTCTGCCCTGTTATTAGTAGCTACTGCTATATATGGCAGATGGACTAGTTCATTGTGTGGAAAAGGGTGGGTGATACCCAACATTCAGTAAATTTTCAATCAAGCTTTCCTTGCGGAAAATAGCAATTCATGTCGTACATTTTTTTTCTTTTGGAAAAACTCCATGCTTAATTTATCTGAGTCATTTTTTTAAATATTTGCAATCGTCAAACATCAGAATTCAGTTCCCTAATCGCCCAATTGGAATTTTTAAGAAGATGCAACAAGACTTAATAAAAGAAGTGAAACTAGTGTGACGGCAAATTAAAATAAAAGATCCCCGGATGAGCAACCATTTAAACGCGTATGGGAACTGGGGCATTTAAATATTGTTATCCCTAAACGGGGGTTTATCTTTTTTCACGTGTGAGGACGGGGCGGCCTGGCACTTGATCCCTTGTAGAATAAGTCCTTGTTCAGAGTCCTTTCTCGGGCATGTAGGAACTGGCATATTATGTGGGGGTTAATTTATGGTTAGACTGACCGCCTTTGGCAAGCGGTTTCCAAATTTCACACTATACACACACACACACCAAGGCCACTAGTTCTTCCTCCCTAGAACAATGGAAGATATGGACCTCTAGGTTTAGAAGTAATAATATTAATTAGAGTAGTCGACAACTACGGTTTCCCGTGTAATATTTTCAAAGGAATTCATATAGGACACATTAAGCGAGGATAACATAAGGCGAATAGAAGCTGAAAAAGAAACATGAAATAACAATTGGGTAGTAGATGACACACATGAACAACTTCAACACGTGGGAATATCAAAATATATCAATCCTTTTACTACACACGTGGATACACACATTCAACACGTCGGCTATATTGTTAACGGATAGTACATAAACATAACTGTCTTTCTTCTTTTCTTTTCTTTCTTCTTTAGTCTTTCCTCAAATTGAGAGAGAGAGAGAGAATATATAATTGGGTATAGGGAGAAATAGTCTTATAGTATACTTATCTTTTCCGATGGATTCCAGTGGAGAACATTTTCTCTTTTAAGGGCTGGCGAAGTTTTTAAATATATATCTCTGGCTTGAAGGCATGGGGACTTCTTGTCCAGGACTCTATTTCGCTCCTTTAGCCGGAGTCTTGGCACTAGATTCGCCCCATCTGTTCACGACGACGTCTGTCCGAAAACTAATTTTCCTATTTCCGCTGACGGGAAGAAGGTGCCACTTCCGTTTTAGGGTCCTAGCCAATCATTTGGCTTCCATCTTCTTCCTTCCCCTGTCAGGCGATATGTTAGGGCCACTATATGTCCCTGTACCCCATTCTTTACCTATCCGGTCATAGAGTACAAACATCTGCCCGTTTCCATTCTGACCCACATTCTTTACCTTGACCTATATTACTATCCGTCTTAACGGTTATTCTCTGGGTGGCCTGCTAACTTAAACACAGAGGGGTAGGGGACATTCTTTATCTCTCCTCTCTCAGTGGAAGACCACGTGACACTAGTATCGTTTGAGCTGAAGATTTCCTGCACAGTTCCAAGAGTGGGAACAGCATCTTCATTGGCGTGTAGTTGATTTGGTGTTGTATAATGTCAGTGATGTCAGTAATAAGAATGATGCAGGTACCGTTTCAGATACGAACGGGTTTATTAATTTCTGGCTTCGGTCCATGGCGACACGAGGAGAGAGACACAATTCTTAAAAGTCTTTTCTAACCATACTATGCTGACCCCCACTCCCAACTTGCGGCACTTCTCGTGGTGTTTAAGATCTCTGACGGCAGAAATCTGCAAAACTCGACCATAAGCTTCAACGGCAGAAAACTCAACTCACGCCTCAGAGGTCGAAATCTCAACTCTTTTCAAAATCCTCAAATCTCAGGACCATCTCTTCTGGGCTTGAGGTCATTCATACTTCAGCTCTATTTCCTGTCTGAGGGTTTATTATGACAAATGGTGATTGTCATATCCTTTCCGCACGAGCGTAAAACTGCACTAATTGACGATGCACCTAGACTAAGAGACTTGAATAGTTCAAAGCATTACATGAGTAAATATAATAAACAAAAAATGATTAATATATTAAAAAGATAATTCCATAATTATATAACACTTTTATCCGAGTCATATTTGAACATTTCCAATCATCAAACATCTGAATTCAGTTACCTAATCGCCTAATGGGAACTTTTGAGAAGATGCAACAAGACTTAATAAAAGAAGTGAAACTAGTGTCATTTGAGCTGAAGATTTCCTGCACAGTTCCTAGAGTGGGAACATCATCTTCATTGGCACGTAGTTGATTTGCAATTATACTCATAAAAATGTTTACCTAATAAGTCGGGTCTCTTAATCGACCAATCTTGTGAAAAAAATAAAAAGAAGTTCAGAAAGAATAAAAATAACGATCGCAAAATAAGGAAAAATAAATAGAAGATAAAGGATTTAAAAATGAACAGAGAGTAGAAAATGGAAAAAAGAAAACATTTACGTTTCTTTCAAAGTCCTCAGTATTTCGTGTCCTTCTGACACAAAATACTGAGGAGAGATTAGGTATTAAACAAGCTCGAAGCAGCAGAAGCTATGAATATAGAATATAGAAAAAATTAATGCAATAATTTTCTTAAAATCCGGATTTCTTGTGGTGCAGTGGCAAACAAGCTGGATTATAAAATTGTACTAAACGTTTTCGGACTCACGCCGTGCCATTACATTCTCTCTCCAACTAATATCCTTGGATAAGTTATAAACCCTTGTCTTCAAGGAATAGACTAAATAATATCACTGCTATTCATTTACATGGATGACTTTAGCATAAAATTACCCATGAAGGTTGATATGTCATTAAACAAAGAAATCGAAACAAACCAACATCAAAAAAGAAAATGTTGAATGATATAATTAAGCGTTGAAAAAGAAAAGTTAACGACTTATCACGAAAATTTGGTTTCCTTCCAAAAGATATTAATTTCCCATTGACAGCTATTGTCGTTTAATTCTTAGCAATGTGATTCGTTGGTCATAAAATGCGTCTGGCAATTCACACGCCCAAGTGACTCGAATCTCCCACTTGCTAATTTCTTTCTTTTAGTTTTTATCAGGCATGTATTTTTGGATCAGATTGCAACGGTATTAGGCATTACTCGTGGAGATGAGGCCTTTGAAGCTAGCTTGAATAAATACGAATTACGCATTTCTTCCATATTCTGGCCTGACTCTAAATCTATTTTATGCGAAATATGCGCTACAAATGCGCAATAAAATAATGTATTAAAAGAGCAAAGAGAAAGTAAGATGAAAATTGATTTTTAAAAGGAACAGGAAAAATATGGGTTTACATTCTTAGAGTCATTTGGACTACTGACATTATATATTTCGCTCGAAACGGCATGAATAATGATAAAGCTTCAAGTCAAATAATATGGTTTGATCTGAGATTTTTACTGTATAATACCCAGCAAGATTTTGATATCCATTACTGAATAGTGTTTTTTTGCAAAATAATTAGATTGAGATGAAAACTGAATAAACTATTATTTCACTTATCTAGCACTAATGATATACACACGCAAAGCGTACGTACATATCAGTCCATCTTACTATCAATACACGTATATATATATATATATATATATATATATATATATATATATAAGTTAAGTATGTTGGCCGACCGTAGTCAAGGTCACTCGAAAGCTTCCTTTTAGTCAGCTACTATCCCGGGGTGTAAGGGAGGGTACAAGGGAGGGTGCGTCTTTTTTCCTTGGATTTTTCCACCTTGATCCGTACCTTAAAATGCTGAGTGCTAAGTAAAGAGGTATCAAGTACCATTTTTTGAGTTTTTGGTATGACTCTACCTGAGATTGAACCCCGGTCTCCTGAGCTCTTCGTGAACACTCTAACCATTATGTCAATGGGCCTGTTGATCTATCTATATATATATATACATATATATTGTCATCGACATACAGACTGTTTCGTTCTCTCAGAAATCTTCAGTATGGCTAGACACGCAGGACGTTCGAAGCCGGGATCGAAACCCGTCCAACTTTACGTTAGACTAAGTTTCAGACATCTCGGCCACCAAGGGGACCATGTTGGCTAAGGGAATTTTTAAGGTATTTATTTAACAACAGCAGCAGTAGCCGTTTGTTTACCTTTTTATACCCTATCGGCTACTAGAGTGCTCAATTCTTTCGAAGAGCTTTGCATTACGCTAGCGGCGGCTGACAATTCCTTCGCCAGAGTGGTCAACCCCTATTGGGTCGCGTATATATTGTCATCCACAGACAGACTGTTTCGTTCAATCAGAACTCTTCAGTGTGGCTAGACACAATTCAAAACCCGTCCAACTTTACGTTTGTCTAAGTTTCAGACATCTCGGACACCAAAATGAAAATACCTCAAGCTTCTATAAGAGATGACTCTAAATGGTGAGTGTTTCTGGAAGAAAAATTATGCCACCTCGTTTATGCTGAGAAAGATTTGTTAAAAAAGTAGTAAATTAGTATTTACGTGCTGGCATCCCAACAAATCTCCTTTTTCATTAATCATCTGAACCGGTTTAATGCCATGATTTATTTTGCTAAATTTTAGACTGTCGAAAAAAAATTCTTCTTTGAATGCCATGTGTACTGACTCCTACTCATATTATTTTTTTCGTGAAAAGATTACAACTCATGTTAAATAGACGCTTGTCTGGCCATATATATCCAAATCTTATGTGAAGATTATTTAAAACATATTAAACTTAAGTAAAGGACATATAGAGTTCATAATTCAAATATTTATCAGATTTGAAATTGTTCTCTTTTATTAACATCGAGCACTCATTTTAGATAAGTATTTTACATTATAATCGTTAATCTCTTAAGATATAGGCTCCAATGAACCCGCTCAGCATCTCTTACTCGACAAGATATAGTAATTTACAAAGCTCTTTGTTTCGATGTGGCACAAGGCCGAATGAATTGGGCACCCAATGAGAATCGAACTCACACGTGTAGGTTTGCTAGTCTAGCTTGCTAACCGTTACACCACCAGAGGTGCCCTTACTCGACAAGATATACAACTGGTAGTTCTCTCGATGTATTTCCTTTGACCTCTTCAAAATATATAAGGTGCACAAGGTTAATGTTTTGATCAGTTTGATCCAAAAACCTGCTGTATTATCATTAAGATCTCTTTAGTTTGGTAACAATGCCAATACAAGAAATATTTTTCATTTCCTGAACACATTTCTTTGCAGTATTGTTAGAGTAAAACTCACAGTAATAGATCATCAAGTGAGAATTAACATTAATAGTCTAAGGAATTATATTTCAAAGAGAACGTGTTTAATATGCTGCTATCATGACTTGTTTATTGCCTTAAAGGTACTCTTACCGTAACGGTTACCGTCATTGGAAAGAAAATCTGTGACCCGAGTTCAAATGTCCTTGGCAAAAGGTTAGAATCAATCTCTTCTACTTCCAGCAATGTATAAATAGTAGGGCAGGTGCCCGTGGCGTAATGGTAATCGTCATAGGAAATAGACACGACGACACGAGTTCAAATCCTGGACGAGACTGATTGCATTTCACATAGTAAGAATACCCTTGGGAAAGGTATGAATCCAATTATTCTCCCTCCAGCTATGGGTAAATAGTAGGACAGACTGTGTTCTTCAGCCTTGGTGAGGTAACTAGTCTAGGAGAAGGAAAACTCTGAATTCAAACCTGTTAAACTCTGCTTAAAAATTGACCTTGTGTCATATCCTGCCGGAGCGGAGGGGTTATTAAATATGATAAATAGTAGGTTCAGACTGGATTTTGGAATCTTTGTACGATGACCAGTCTTTGAGAACGAAAACTGAATTCAAACCACAAGGCCAAAATCATGTAGACTCCACAACGTCAAATTTTAAAGGGAGAATAACTAATTGAATTCAAAATATTTTTTCTTTTAAATTGGTTGGATGCATTCGTGGCCTGACGGATATCGTCTTAGGAAATGGTTTAGGTTACCCAATGGCAACATGTCAAAGAGTAAAACTTTAAATTCAAACCCGATCTAGAGAGGTAAGGGCTCAACCAGGCTATTCATGCTTAAGACATGCAGTCTTAGTAGAACCCCATCAGTTAAACTAATTTACGGAAAAATGATTTCAGTCTTATATACTGAATACCTAACAAATGATTTTAAAAAGCCAGTTTTCCCTACTATTTATCGACAGCAAGAGGACACAGATAGATTGATGCCTTTACCAAGGGCAATAGTGCAAAGGGAAATATGTTTTCGTCCAGGATTTGACCTCTAGTTAACAATTATATTTTTACGAAGTTAACAGTTTCACTCACTGCGTATCCACTGAAAGTCGCCTCTGGTGGTGTAATGGTTAGCAAGCTCTACTAGCAAACCTACACGAGTGAGTTCGAGTCTCATTGGGTGCCCCTTTCATATGGCCTTGTGCCACATCTAAGCAAAAAGCTTAGTAAATTACCACTGCGTATCCACTGAAATTGTTAGAACAAGCCTTCTAGAAATAACGAGAATGACCGTGAAGTTAAATAGAAAAAAATCGATTTCCTTAATTGAAAATTGTTTTTAAAATGTCATCATGAATTCCCTAAAACGTTTTTACATAACGTGTCATGGATAAAGCATAAAACAGCATCTGAGAGCAAGGCTCGATTTCTGGTGCTGAGAGGAGTGAGGAGTTGCTTCTTCATTGTTATTACTACCAGGTTCGCTTTGAGCCGAAGTGGTAGTGAGGCACTACGTGCGGTTAAATATTTAATTAATGTATAGAAATTGAAATATATTTATGAAATTTAATGTGTATCTCAAAAACAAATGGATCGTTAAAATAAGTATCTTTTTGTTCAAAGCTTGTATTGACCTGGGAGCTGGTTGATTGTTTCTGATTGTTGATTGTTTCTGAGGGTCATTTAAGTGCGGGACGCTTGTCTTTGGTTGTGAGAGTCGACGGGTTTTGTTTAATTTTCATTTTGACAACTATATCCGTCGATCATAATGATAGGAAAGGTCATTTCGTGCAGCGTATTTTTCTGATCCTTGTTTTGAAGATCAATGTCAAAAAGGATATTTAATTATAAATAAAGATGAGCTGGGCATGGCTCATCCAGTCGGGCGAGGCTGGGAGTTTTTAGTTCAACCTCATTACTCTTCCCATTAGTCAAATCGTCCCTGTGCCTGTGAGTTATGGTCCTGAACTAGGATTAGCTGACCAATGGGAATATGACACCCGATTGTCTTTTATTGGACAACCAATCAGAAAACTTTTTGATCCAGATATTGATCTATAAAAATAGGATGTTAAAATTGGTCATCAGAGAGAACATTAAAAGGGAACAGAAAACAACTCGAGACAGCCAAACTTTTCAATTCTACACCCGAGGCACTCTGAACAACCTTCCGGACGAACCACATCTAATTATCACATTTCTCTCTCAATATTCTTCTGTTTGCCAGGAAAGCAAACATTGTTGCTTTATTGTCTCACAAAAGTGTTTCAATAAAACTGTTTTTGTTAAATTTTTAGCAACGGGTTTTTCTGTTTATTATTTGAGTTGCTAAACAATCTAGTCACTCATATTACCGAACCATCAGAAGAATATCCGGCTGAATTGCGTCAACCTCCCTTCGTGGATCTTTCAAGCACAGCGCGGGCACGGAAGGGCTTGACAAAAGCAAACAGTCGGAAGCAAATGTGGTAGTCACGAACACAACAGCCACAACAAGTACTGTGACTAGTAGTCACACCACATTGGGCTCCGTGACTAGCATAGAACTACAGTATTACCTTTTAGGGTTCCATTTATGGGTTAAAGAGATTTGTGTAATAATTATATGTATTCGAAAAGAATGCAATTATCTAAGCTTAAAATAACCCCAGACGTGTTGATATGCCATCAAAATATATTTGACGTAATGTTTAATGAAAATTGTTGCACAATTTTAACCTTAGGTAAACCCGAAGACCCACACATTTTTATCATACAGTCGTTCAATCTCACATTTAAGTGTATATCCGCTTTTTCAGCGGATCGAAGCAAATAATTCTGTCTTATTTAGTTGGATTAAAGATTAAAGAATTCTTACGAATTGGTAAAGAGAGAAACAGAGGCAAGCTTTCTTAGATTTGTGCGTGGATTTATTGGAGTAGAATTTTGAAATGGATAAACTTATGACTCGAAATGATGTTAGACGAGAGACGCAGAATTACTGCCGTAACTGAATGATTGCGAAATTTCAAATATACCAAAAGAAATTAATCTATTTGATTAGTCTCTTATCTCTTGTATTATGCGGTTGTTTTAATGAGAGAATATTGATAAAGTTTGGTCAGTTGCCACGTAGATGCTAATGATGAAAGAATGATTTTTCAAAGTACAGGCGATAATATCAATAAAAGAGAAAGATCAAATAAAAGATCGAAATAAATGATTATATCATCCAACCACTATATCAACACACGCCAGTATATATTTATATATATATATATATATATATATATATATATATAAACACATATATACATATAAACACACACATACACACATACAAAGACACACACACACGCACACACACACACACACACACGCACACATACACTCCTAAAGGTTCGAGAGTTCGAGTCTTGCAATTAGATGCAGTTTAATATCATACCCATGACAAAGTATGTTTTAGAGAATTCATTATGACTTTTTAAAAGTATTTTTTATTTATTTAGAAAGGAGTTTACGGTCAGACTTATATATATATATATATATATATATATATATATATATATATTCCCTCTCTTTCGATCACTCTATCTATCTCCCTTTCTAGATATATATATGTTTGTATAATAAGAAAGACAGAGACAGAGACACACGGAGAGAGAGAGAGAGAGAGAGAGAGAGAGAGAGAGAGAGAGAGAGAGAGGAGATTGAGAAAGAGGGTTTTTTTTTACATATTATACCTATTCTCGTAATTTCTGATCAACGAATATATCATTGCTCTCGTAACTTTTGCGTATTCTTATGAACTCAATGTTTATTTTTGTATTTTCGTCCCTCTCCCCCTCTCTCTCCCTCTGTCTCTCTCTCTCTGTCTCTGTCTCTATCTCTCTCTCTATCTCTCTCGCTTGCTCGTTGGTTAGATAGATAGATAGATAGATAGATAGATAGATAGATATCCTTGTTCTCATTTATTAGCCCTCTACTCGTAGATACTTATTTTAAAATATTTTAGATCTTCTAAACGACTAAGCAATACCTTACACTTGCCTTTTATTTAAAACTTTCATTCTCTCTCTGATTTGGTTAGGTTTTATGTTATATCAATTATCAGTTATTTAATGCAAAACCCTCGTTATACATATAAATTAGATATATATGATTTGTAAAAATAAAGTCCTTGATAGGATTTTTAAATGAGCCCGAGTTCATTTTTTGCACTGAGTTACAGGCTTTCAAGTATTCCTATCTAATACATATAATTTTATTTACCATGAATCATTTCGTAAACTCAGTTCAATAGTTCCCAGAATTGCTATGTAACAGTAACAATTTAATGTCAGTCATTGCTTGCACACATTTAAATGGATGAGCATGATATATTAGAGAATAATTTGTCAGTAATTTCATTTTTAAAAGGTATATTTATCTCTGCCTACCACCAGACAGAACTTGATACAAGGTCAATGACCCGAAGGTCAATTATAGTGGGTATTTACAGGAGGGGAAGCTTGGGCACGAGCCGAGGCTGGAGCTTTGCTAGACTATACTTGTCATCGGCCCACTTAGTGCAATGTGAGTCGGGTGAGCCTAGCTGGACTTGGACCCATATCTGGGTCCAGGCACGTATGTCTGATAATAGCTTAAACTTGGCACCAAGGTCCAGCGCTATACAAGTGTGACAAAGATATCATTGATGTAGCTCGCCCACCCGAAGGTGGCCTAGCCAAATCCCGGGACCTTTTGGCCTCAGTTCTGTCTTTGCTGTACAATGCCCGCTAGGGTCAAAGCCCACAGTAAATTAATGCCTTAAAAGGATTAGAAAAAAAATTATTTGGTCACAAGTTATGCTATTATTTCTATATAGTAACATGCTTTTAATAATTGTGATCTTACACTGATAATCCTATTCAGTATTAATCATTTGTTTGCACACAGTGAAGCGGTTACGAGTATTTCTATTTAACATTAATTATTCTAATGAGCATTACTCATTCATTTGTACACAGTCAAATGGTTTCCAGGTATTGTCATGAATCACTATCAAATCAATTAAACATTAGTCATTTATTCACACACAGATAAATGATCAAACAGTTCTATTTCAAACAATTCAATTTAGCAAAATTCCTTTGTTTTCACTCAGTTTAGGTGTCAAAAAGTCCTATTTGACTCATAGATAGAACCCTTTCTGGTGTAATCGCTTCGGACCTGAGTGGACCAGGGAGCATTGGAAATTAAGAGGTACACTGCCTTCCTCAAATATCTAGGATTATTGGTGCCTCACCATCAGATGTTCAAATGTCATATCCAGAACACTCATTGGAGTGGGTGCTTACCTCATTGAAGAGATGCTGTCGGTGTATTCAACAGACCC
>OY757919.1:81341120-81703620 GCA_963585895.1 Sepioteuthis lessoniana
AAAGTAACATGATACAGAGAAGGAGAAAAAAAAAAGATGGGTTGAATGTGGGGATTGAAGCCTACAGAAATTGGAATATAAAAACAAATAAAAGCCTAAAATCAGTAAATGGAGGAACACGCAAAGAATAAAAGACGCGCCAGTGCGGTAAATTAAAAAGATTCTTTTTTAAGGGAAAAGACGAATAAGACGTTAAAAAAAGCTAAGAAAAAAGGAGTTAGACATCGTAAAAAAGAATAAAGACTAGAGTAACAAATACATTTTACGTGAAACAAAAAGTGCTCCGCTCAACTGAGAGAGATCGTTAGAGTGTTCGCCGACTTTTTCGTAATTTTACCCTCAAAGGAATATATTAACCCCATTATCACTCCCAGTAATGAGTTAAATAGCACCACAACAGTTCTTCTACAAGGAGGGCTTTGGTATTAAATAACCCGAGAAGGTTGATATGCCATTAAACCAAGCAACCAAATTAAATCAAAGCCTCAAAGAACACCCCATGTCAGTCGGGGCTGTAGAATACGCTGACTGCATCGCTGCAGTGGGGTAAGTCATTCCCGACAAACATAATATCTTGGGTATGACCCAAAATTGCGACTAACGCTGAGATTACAATCCTGGACCTTTATTGCCGTCCCTGTTAGAGTCTTATCTGTTTGTCAAACAAAACAGTTCAGTCATTTACAAAGGATATTTAACAGTAGTTATTTGAAATAATACGGTTGCTGGCTAACTTGGCTGGGGCCACAAAATACACCGACTGCATCTCTGCAGAGGGGTCAGAGCTCCCACCGCCACCACTACCACTAAACGAATATTCTGGATATGGCACTAAACAATCTGATTGTGAGGTTCCAGTAACGTTGGATCATTTGGGAATGCGGATCACCCTTTCATTGCCTTTGTTCCTAGGTCCTGTCTGACCCGGAGTGATGGCACCTACTGAAATGTGTACTTACGCTAAACTGAACTACTTGAAATAAAAAAAAATTGACATTGAAATTGTACTTACACTGAACTGAATTGTTTGAAATAGAATTTATTTGACATTAAACTGTGTCGACAAAAACTATACTTTGACTAAATTGAATTATTTGAATCAGAACTGTTTGTCTAAGTTGAATAGTGTGAAACAGAAACGTTTTTGACAATTAAACAGTGTACTTATGCAAAACTGAATTGTTTGTAACAGAACTATTCAGTTCTATAAAAAGGATTTGGAATTAAAAAACATTCGAAAGTCGATATGCCATAAAACACAAGAAAACAAACAACATGACTGAACTTAACATTGAATGACTCAAAAAAGGTGAATACACCGTAAAACAAAACAACCAACCAACAAAAATTCAGTAATGCAGGAGCTTTGGGTAATGCAGAGTACCTGTTTATTGCTATCGCTCCCAGTTCCACTCTGACCCGGAGTGGTAGCAGCTGATAGGGTCCTATCTATGGGTCAAATAGAACTAAACTGTGTACTTCTCCTCAACTTAACTATTTTAAATAGAACTCTTTTGACATTGAAACTGCGTACTTATGCTAATCGGAATAACTTGAAATAGAACAGTTTATACATTTGACAGTGTGAAAACAAACTGTACTCATGCTGAAGAAGAACTCTTTATATTTATTGCCCAGTCGGCTGGGGCTGTAGAATACACTGACTGCTTCTCTGAGGAGGGGTAAGCCCCTCCCCTAACAAGTGTCCTGGATATGACACTAAACAATCTGATGGTGAGGTTCCAGCAATGCTGGAACTTTGGGGAAAGCGGAGTACCCCTTCATTGCCATTGCTCCCAGGTCCACTCTGGCCCGGAGTGGTAACGCCTGATAGGGGTCCTATCTATGGGTTAAATAGAATTAACAGCATACTTATGCTAAAATGAATTGTTTGAGTAAAACTGAATAGTTTGAAATAGAAATGACTTTTACAATTAAACCGTACTTACATTTAAACTGCGTGCTTATGCTTAACCGAATTATTTGAAATAGAACTGTTTTTCGACATTAAAACTGTATTTACACTTAACCGAATTGTTACATACAATTGCTTGAATAGTTAGAAATGGAAATGTTTTGACCATTAAACTGTGTACCTATGCTAATCTGAATTGTTTTAAATAGAACAGATTATTTACATAAAAATGGATTTGGCGTTAAATAACCTACAAAGGTTGATATGCCATGAAATCTAACAAACCAACCAACCATCTTTATATTTATAAAGATGGATTTGTCATTAAATAACCAATAATGGTTGATATGCCATGAATCCGAAACGAACCAAACTAAGCCATACGGCTGTATGCAAATTAGATTAGTTTATGATATTTGGTTTCCTGGCATATCAAATATTGATGGTTATTTAATGCCATATCCTTTTTATACATATATTATATTTGCTTTTTAAGAGAAACATTGTTAGTAAGATTGTTTTTAAACGAGGATGAGCTCATTTATTTTTGCACAGCTAAATGGTTTCAAGTATGGCTATCACTAATAGGTTTATTTGTACACAGTTAAATTGTTTCAAGTATTACTTTCTAGCTTTGTTTTATTTGTACAGAGTTAAACGGTCCCAAGAATAACTATGTTGTTATAATAATAATAGTTCACTTTCACATCAGTAATTTATCTGCATACAGTTAAATGGTTTCAAGAATAGCTATGTTGTAAGTAAGTAAAGTTGGCGACCATAGTCGAGGGTAACCCGAAGGCTCCCTTTTCGATAGCTACTACACCAAGGTGTTGGGGAGGGCGAGTTCACTTTCACATCAGTAATTTATCTGCATACAGTTAAATGGTTTCAAGAATAGCTATGTTGTAATAATAATAATAGTTCACTTTTACATCAGTAATTTATCTGCATACACTTAAATGGTTTCAAGAATATTCAATGATTACTAAGTTCTAATTGAACTTAAGATGGTACCCTTGCAGGTACTACCACACTATGTAAGAGTGAACCTTGGAATTATGGCAATGAAAAGGTAAGCTACCCATCCTAAACTTCCAGGAGGAGAGCCTTGCTATTTGATGGTTTAAAGTCATTTCGAGGAAAATAATTTTGTAGGTTTCATCCTTCTGCCGAGATGTAATGGGCGTATTCTACAGTGCCAGCCGAGTAGGTTGAGTGCAAATTGGTTATATTACATATTAATGATTGATAAATAGAAATACGAATGCTAAAAAGCAGGAACTGAAACCGTTAAATGTATACAAACAGATTATTTACATTATAAAGAATTATTCGTATTAGATAGAAATACTAGAAACAGTTTGATTGTGTGTAAACGCATGACCTCAAACTTGTTTAAAAATAAAGGTATCTACAACCTATTTGCTTACAAATCACACACACACACACACACACACACACACACACACACACATATATATATATATATACATATATATATGTATATATATATATATAAACAGGATTTGGCATTAAATAATCCACTAGTGTTAATGTGCCAGAAAACAACAACCAACGAAACAGACAAAATCAAAGTAAGCTCGTGTAACGTAACCGTTATCATCGAAGGAAAGAGACTTGACGAGTCGAGTTCAATTCGAGGACGAGACTCTTGCCAGTCCACATCATGCTAATCTCCACAAGATTTGTGGATAGTCATCTCAAAACTAAGGATAAACAGTAGGGCAGCAGACAGGACTCATTAACTTTGTTAGGAATTTCCCCAACCCCTACGGCTTAAGCCGGAGGTGATACAAGATCAATTTTTGAGCGAAGTACAACTGGTTTGAATATAGATTTTTCCTTCACCTCTACCGGTTAGCATGCCAGGATTAAACAGCTCAGTCTTACATACAACTAATCCGTATCTGGTAATAGCTCTATGTGAAGAGCAAAAAAAAAACCCTATCAGCAAGGTTCATTTTCTACATCGCCAGCCCTTACACTGTGAGCGATTCGTTAAACATTGGTTAAGAAACCGGGCTTTTAGAGAAAATCTGAATCCACAATATGAGGAGAATTTTTCGGATAGTCACTGGTAAAAATTGTCTCCATAATTCTTTCATTAGCTTAATAACAATATGTACAGTCCCGTCGGCTTAGGCTGTGGAATACGTGGACTGCATCACTGTTGAGGGGGTTGGTTGGTGGGTTGGTTGATTTTACAGCGTATCAAAACCACTTTTTGCGAATATTTAACACCAAATTAAGTCATTTTTACAAAAGATTCAAACAAGATTAAAACAATTGATATGCCACACACAGTTAAATATCAAAACAGTTCTATTTCAAACAATTCAGTTTAACGTAAGCGCGCAATTTACACACACATGAATGTAAAAACAGTTAATTAGAAACTATTAAATTTAGTATAATTACATAGTTTAGTACTTTTTGACCCATATATAGGACCCTATTAGGTGCTACCACTCCACGTCAGTGTAGACCTGGGAGCAATGGCAATGAAGGGGTCCTCTGCATTTCCAAAAGTTTGTCGACAACAAGTGTTCTAAATTTGACACTAAATTCTCTGATGATGAGGTTTCAATCCTGGAACCTAATTTCCATTGTACCATGTCTACTCTGGCTCAGAAAGGTAGTACTAGATAGGGTCCCCTATATGGGTCAAAAAGATCTGATTTAATATGTATCAGTGAGCAAATAAATGACCTCAGGCTTGTTTGAAAAGTTTCCTACAAACTATTTGTTATCAAATCAATCATGTATTCCATTAAACTATGTTCAAAAATATGGTGTTGAATGTATTTATTCGTTTTGAATAGAAACATTTGAAACCATTTAACTAATAAAGTAAAGTTAGGAGGTGCGCGTGGTGTAATGGTTATCGTCGTAGGAAATGGACACAGCAACATGAGTTCAAAACCTTAACGAGACTGATTGCATTTCACATAGCACTAATACCCTTGGGAAAGGTATGAATCCAATTATTCTCCCTCCAGCTATGGCTAAATAGTAGGACAAACTGGGTTCTTCAGCCTTGGTGAGGCAACTAGTCTTGGAGAAGGAAAACTCTGAAGTCAAACCTGTTAAACTCCGCTTAAAATTGACCTTGTGTCATATCCTGCCTGAGCGGAGGGGTAGTTAAATATAATAAAGTTAGCGACTGTTTTCGAGGGTGACCCGAAGACCCCTTTTTCGATAGCTACTACACCTAGGTGTAGAGGAGAGCGTAACATTTTCCCTTGATTATTCCACTTTACCCTTTATCCGCACCTTATAATGCTGAGTGTTAAGCAAGGAGGCATCAAGTACCATTTTTTTAAGTCTTGGTGTGACTGGACCTGTGTTTGAAACCAGGTCTCCCAGGCCATTGGTGAACACTCTAACCCTCATCACAAAATTATTCAGTTACAAATCGTAGGCATAACTATTTAACATAACTATTAACAAATGAGATTTGGCTTGTTTTAAAACGTTACCAACGAACCATTTGTATAGAAATATATATATATTATATATATTTGATATCATTAAATAACCTACAAGCATTGATATGCCATAAAACCCAACCAATTCAGCCAACCAAAAACTGTTGCTGGTTCCAAACAAGCACATAGCAATATAAGGACACCTGCGTGAATAGTGTATGGATTCATATCTTAAATCGAACTATTAGATGCTCATATATCGCTACTCTCACAAAATGTTTACACTTATCATAGTATTAACAATGCAAGAGGAGGTAATAGTTTACGAACAAGACTAGAAAACAGTTACTAATGCACTTGCTTACTCGAAAGTTTCTTTACTCGTATCCTTGAGTCATACATAAACCTGGTGTATTATTCTACTATAGAAATATAGTGGTTGTACGACGAAAAACAAAATGGAAAAACTGAAAGAAAAAAATCAAAGAAAGAAAGAAATTTAAAAAATAACTGATCAAAAAACCTTTATATAAAAAATGAACAAAATATAGTTAAAAAATTATAACTTTAAATTAATCGCATATACAATGAAATTAAAAAAAAACAAATTGAGAAAATATAATATATTAAATGAAAGAGAAGTATATATATATATGTGTGTGTGTGTGTGTGTGTGTGTGTGTGTGTATCAATTGAATTGAACATTTAAGTAATTTTATATAAAAAGATAAATAACTTTGCACGCTCCTCACAAAAATAAAGCTAACTCGATGTACAGAAAACGAGTAAAACTTCTATTATCTATCAGTATATAAAAGGACATCCACCACGTTTTACCTTCTTTTTCAGTTGATAGTATAGGCGAGAAACTCTCACCCACCGCCACTCACTCAATGTCAACATAATACAACCCCTACACACACACACACATCCACACACACACACACACACACACACACACACACACACACACACACACACACACACACACACACACACAAAGGGCTTGGCTAAAAAGATATTACGAAATTATCTTTTTCAAAAACCTAACAAAATCTATGGACAGAAATCGTAAAACACAAAACGTTAGCTGTTCGAAAAGTTTTATGCTTTTTAAAATTGAAAGTTATTCTAAAATCTACCGTTTGATTACTGAGATTACAATAGGATATAAGTAACGAATATTATAGAATGGTAATATAGTTTTTGATTTATTAATAATGATATAAATCATAACTATTGAATGAATCAAAAAATATATTACCGTATATATATATATATATATATATATACAAGAAGGAAAGGAAGAATATAAAAGAAGCCCCAAAAAAAACTGTCGGTTTATAATATATATATATATATATATATATGGGGGTGTAGAAAAAGTATACATAGAATGTATAGAATATAGAAATACACAGACCTTACAACAAGAAAGGGAAAAAAGGAAAGAAACACAAATGTGGGCAAAAGTGAATTAATCATTATGAAAGAAAAAAGTACTGTCCAAAAGAAAGTCATTTAAATACTCCATATTATTATTTTTTTTTTTTCTAAAGTACAAATCATTGGAGACGGTCTGCCTCTTTCGTGGTGAGATGATTACGAAGCAAATTATGTTGGCTTCTTTTTTTAGAGCAGACGATTTCCATATTGCTCAACTCTAATAGCAACTTATGGCCCGATTGTGCAAGCAAATGGAGTCTACATCAACAATGGAAGACCAGAGGAGTGATTATTGAATTATTCGTGACCACTTGCGCGAGTGTCTACCAAATGGGCTGGATAGTTATAGAATATAGTTATATATAGCAGGTAAGTACAAAGATGATGATGATATTAGTGCATTTATAAAGTAATTTAGTTTTACCAAAGACATAAAGACAAAATATTGATTACATTTATTTAAATATCACCATCAAAAACATCATCGTAATGAATCGAGTCAATAACATGCGTTTACTTGACCCTTTTTCGTCCTCTGTTCTTCTTGGCCATCTCTCTTGGCCATCAGGTGGTCTAGACAGCATCCAGTCTTCGTCAAAGACCTGATGTATGTAAGCCTTTGCAGGTTGACAAACACTGGTATTTTGCATACGTTATAGTTTCTGAAGGATATCTTCTGCTCCAAGCTATTTTTAGTGAGAGACCATTTTCTTTTATTAAATCCACAAACGTTCGTAGTACATGTTTGAATAATTCTGGAGTTTTCCCCGAAAAGAAAATTGAGAAACGGTTTACCGTTTTTGTTTATTTGTTTGTTTCTGTATTCTCTGCTTCTTATGAAATGTGCAATGATTAAAACAAATTAAAATCTCTATGTGCAATATGTGGTGAGTATGGAGGATATGGAAGAATCTCGGATCCTAAAAAGATAATTTTTCTTGAATTTGTTGGACTTCAGTCGATGAAAATGTTGCTAATTGCAGTATTGATGACAATATCTAAACAATAATTTAAAAAATACATTTACATACCCTTTCTGGTAAAACATGAATACTTTACAAAAGCCCGCCATCATAATATTACTTTTTCCCTAATCCCCGTACTTTCACGACAGCTCAATTATATATATATATAAATATAATGTGTAATATTATGGACGGGCGCCGTCATTAAACTGCGGCGTTCTCAAGGTTAAAGAACATTCGAGCACATCAGCTGTCATCAGTCATTGGGTACAAAGGTCTGATGATCAAAAAATGTCACGAACCTCGCTCGTGCAGACAGAGTGACCTGTAGAGAAAAAAGCGTGATTTTGATATAATCGCGCATGAACTTTCACGTGTTCCACTACAGTTCAACTGGTGAGCATCGAACCTTCAGGAACCTTCGAATTGATTCCATCAAATCGCTATATAAGAAAATCAAGTAGCGAGATTTTGGGAGTTCAAGACAGGTTTTCACACAGGTTTCAACAGAGGCGCACACCGTACGACGCATGTCATAGAGAGCCCAGACTGTCATAGCAATCCGACTGATATGATGAACATCAACAGGCCGACGATAAAAACGCTACCGCCATCGCCAAGAAGAAGAAGGTGAACCTTTTCTACGAATGCTAGCTAAAGTGCACGGAGGGGAAGAGTGATAAAGAAAGAAGACCTTTGATAGCGACCAAAAAAAAGAGAAGGCGAGGAAGAACGCTATTGAACGAACTTTTTAACAACAGTCCGCTGTAATTCCCGAAAATAAAACGACTTCTATTTTCTTCCTTGAGATTCAAGTTTCGAGTGTTTCTTTTCTGTGAATTCATTTTTTTTTTATCAGACACAACGTTTTAATTTTTTTGGTCCTATACTACAAATGTATTTAAATGGATCACGGTAAAAACGGTAATTAACTTTAGTAAAATGATTTCTTTACAGTTTCCAACTAAATGAAGTCTCAATGGAATATTCGCTTTAGTGATGTAATCAGCCAGTTGCAGTAAAGAATTTTATACTAGATTTGATCCGGAATGAGACACTTTCTAAAAGTTATATATATATATATATATATATATATATATATATATATATATATATATATATATATATCCCGGCTTCGAGCGTCCTACGTGTCAAGCCACACTAAAGAGTTCTGGTAGAACGAAACAGTCTGTCTGTGATGACAATATATACGCTCCCCCATGGGTGTTGACCACTCTGGTGAAGGAATTTTCGGCCGCCGCTCGCATAATGCAAAGCTCTTCGAAAGAAATGAGCATTCTGGTAGACGATAGGGTATAAAAATGTAAACAAACGGACGCTGCTGCTGCTGTTGCTACATAATACCTTATAATTCCCTTAGCCAACGTGGTACTCTTGTTGCCTGAACGGTCTGATACTAAGTCCAACGTCAAGTTGGACGGGTTTCGATCAAGCGTCCTACGTGTCAAGCCACACTAAAGAGTTCTAATTGAACGCAACAGTCTATCTGTGGATGACAATATATATATATATATATATATATATATATAAATCCCCATGCTGTGCCGTAAGCTTGGATTTCTCTGAGCCTCTCTCTTCACTTGTCTCTACTGTACATAGCTCCAGGCAGGTCTTCTATGCTAGATCCTGTATCACTACAGAGCTGATGTAGATAGGTTCTAGCTAGTCGCCCAACACTTTCTCGTCTGTGTGAAGGGGTCCACAAGAATACATCACTTATGAGTTTGTCCTTACTTTTCTGGCAGTGTTTCGCACGCCTTGTTCGTCTAATTTGGATGGTTTTCGAGATCGGTGTCAGGTGGCCGTACGCCAGCTGTTTTGTGGGATGTTGTCTCCTGGATTAGTTCACTGCATCTAGTAGCATTCTTGTGCAATTGTTGCCAAACCTTTTCTCGATACGCTTTACTCAGTGTCAATGTTGTGCATACAATGATCACTTAGACGAGAAGATTGAAGTCACCGAACGCAGTTGCATCTATTACTATCATGACGCTATTTAAACTTAGATATTCTATCACCGATATTATCGCTTTTTATAAACATACCGAACGAGAGAGAGAGAGAGAGAGAGAGAGAGAGAGAGTAGTTAAGAAACCCCAAGAAAACAGTACATCATAACAAATCTTATTTAGAACAATACATTTGATATACCGTAACATGGAGAATAAAGCGTGTTCGAGCACAATCGGAAGTTGAATGGTAATTGTGTTTGCTTTTAGTTTGCACTCAACATCATTTTCAACCCTCCAATTTCTGGACGTAATGATGATAACTGTGAAAGAATAATCTCCCACTTCCTCAATAGAAACTACAATATAATCATTGATAACTGTAGTAAAAACTGACAAATTTGCGGCCGGGCTAATTATAGCATTAATGATATTACCGGCAGAATATACAATGTAAATCGAGTCTTGACTAAGAACAAGACCAGCAAGGAGGAAAATGAAATGAATATAGGAAGCTCTCAGCTATAGGTTCCATAGTATTACTACTGTTCTGCAAGGGTTGCTTTGGTATTAAATAATCTACGGATACTGATATTCCGTTAAACAAAGAAAGAAAACCAAAATAAAATAAGAAGCATATTGTGCTACCCAGTCACAGATGAGTTGTAAATAATAAATGTCTTTTGCGAATGCCAGACATGAGTAACTCGTCAATTCCTCGTAAATGGAAGGAAATAGGAGAAGAATGATTTTGCTGACCTCTTAAAAAATGATCGATTGCGACGATGATCAAACAGCTGGTATTGACAGGAAAATCGATTAAACTGAACTTGATTAGAAACGTGAAAATGTCGTTTAGAAATCTGATTTAAACTATTGAGTTTTCAAGTGAAACTTTTAACAAAATACTTAAAAAGAAAATCGGAAGAAAGTCAATTTTCAGGAAAATCCTACGAAAGCTGCTACTCTATCCGACCCACTATAATTATTAGTATCATTATTCAATCTTTACGTGGTTTTCACATCAACTCAAAGTGAAGATTCCTGGATCCTGAGTTCCAGTAAGTATTATCAGATCTCGAGGACTTTTCTAAGTATCCTTATTTAATTTAATAGTGCTGTTGTCTAGATGATTTTAATTCTCTTTTCCCGATTCTTGGAAACTGTTCCGATTGTTGTGACATCACTTTTAAGTTCAAAAGTTTTTTCATCTCTCTGGAAAGGTTCTGGTATTCTTCTTCCACCTTTTTGACTTCCTTCTCTTTTATTCTGTTGTCTGTTGATACAACAAAGTCCTTTTATAGCAAGCTATTTTTCTTGTGAAGGCTGTCTCGTCTTGTGTACGGGGTGGAACGATAAAATTGTCGTCCTAAAGACAACAACATTACAGCTTTATTTTAATACTTTTATTGAAAAAATCAATTCAGGTAACTTGATTATGTAATAGAGCTGACATCTATTCAATGTAGCCCCCTTCAGCCTCAATCACCGCCTCGATACGGATCCGGAACTGGGAGCATGCCTTTTCCACAAGCGCTGGTGGGAGCTCGGCGAATACTTGGCGGATGGCGGTGATTAGGCTAGCATTGGTGTTGTGAAAGGTCATGTTGGTGATGTTTTCGACATATGACTAAACGAAGTAATCCAGCGGGTTCAGGTTGGAGGAGGAGGGCGGCCAGTGAGAGAAGGCTACAAAGCCGTTGCACATCCAGGTACACTTTGGTGTTGACTTTCAAGCCGACTTCGAAGATGTGAGATGGCATGATGTGGCCCTGACTTGAAACCACACCAAATACCATAACCGTAACTGTCCGAAGGGTCGTCCGATGCGTTGAGCAGTGCCCTCAAGCGATGAACCGCCCGGATTTGCATTTTGCGGGTGCTGGCAATTGTTCTGTTGTCATAACTTGGATCGGTAAAGTGCATGAGTTGTACGGCGGCGCATCTCCGATCTCGCTCGTTGAACACTGTGTCACTTTCAGACATGATAGAAGGCTACTATCGCTCTTGAGATTTTACACAACTGACTAACTAGTAGATGGTGTGCAACAAAAAAGAAAAACGGTTTTCATTAAACGGAAATGGAATCATGTCGTCTTTTCAAGGGCGACAATTTTATCGTTCCACCCTGTACAATTCTGAAAGATGCATTTGTATCTTAAAATCCTCGATAATGTTTGGGCATTTCACTGTCAAAGACAGCTTCTGGTTGGTGCATGAAACGCTTATTATTACAATTAAAATTTGTCAACTCACAATAGATCACATTCCCTAACTTGTTCCAGTTCTTGTATTTATTTTGAGCTATTTTGTTGAAATCACTTTTTATTATATAATTAACTGGTTCATCTCTATCCTTACACAACTTGCACTTGAAATAAACCTACTTATTATCAATGTTCACCTCAATATCATTAGTCCTCATGACATACCGGCTCATTGGCTCAGTGGTTAGAGTGTTCGCCAATGGTCTGGGAGACCTGGGTTCAATCCCAGTTCGCGTCATACCAAAGACTTTAAAAATGGTACTTGATATCTCCTTGCTTAACACTCAGCAGTATAAGGTACGAATCAGGAGTAAAGTGCAGCAATCCAGGAAATTGAGTAGCGCCCTCCCCAATACATCGGTGTAGAAACTATCGAAAAGGGAGCCTTCGGGTCGCCCTCGACTATGGTCGCCTACTTTACTTTTACTTCATGACATTATTTTGTGCTGGTATTAGAAATTCAGTTTCCTCCTATAAGTTTCCGTTTCGTAACCTTGTTCAGGCTATTATTATTTTAATTTCTATTAGCATTATTGGTATTATTATTTTCCGAAAGTGAGATAAAAAGTTCACAGGTTGATAAATTCATATGATGACGTCACATCTGATGTTCATAACGTTTTTTTACTAGTGGGATTAAAGCACTTCAACGTCGACGGGAAACGTGTCTGTATACCACAAATGAGAAATTGAAAAATAAAGCTTCTTTTGTCACATTAGCCGAGAGTATCTTCGTTAGCTTATGATCATTTTAGCCAACCCTGGTATATATATATATATATATATATATATATCATGTTCTACTCTTGTCATCATCATCATCTTCACCATGTCACGCCATCAGCACGGATATCCCTATCCCTCTCTTGCCACCCACCATATCGTCCATTGCTTCCGGCAGGTCTTCAAGGTTACATCCCGTACCGTTTCAGCTGCTTTATGTAGGTTCAAGCTGGTCTTCCTGTCTTTTCTCGGCCATGTGAAGAGGGTGCACAGGAGTACATCACTTATGATCTCATCCCTATTTCTCCAGCAATGAATTCAACA
Source organism: Sepioteuthis lessoniana (assembly GCA_963585895.1). Classification (NCBI taxonomy): domain Eukaryota; kingdom Metazoa; phylum Mollusca; class Cephalopoda; order Myopsida; family Loliginidae; genus Sepioteuthis; species Sepioteuthis lessoniana. The sequence goes on from OY757919.1 coordinate 81,354,183, forward strand.
GAAAAAAAAATTATAAAATTGATTTCTATTTTATTTTTGAAGATTGGTAAAAATTAATAATTGACATTTAGTGTTGCATTCAAAATAAGTCTTGAACATATAAACCCGCGGTAAATCACAAGTGATTAATCAGTATGACTAACATCAACTGAACTTAAAGTCAATCTGACAGAACGGCTACAATAAGCTGTCCAAAATGGTTTTAGAATTTAAAAAAGTACGTCTGCTCGAGAGAAAAACTCGACTCGAGCGGCTAAAATGCCCCATTTCAATTTGTATCACTAGCTCTTCGCTTGTTTGGACGGGTGATGAAAATTTGAATTGTCGACAAGAAATAAAAGTATGAGCACATGAAAATGTGATCACGCTGTTATCCATCATCTCGGCAGAAAACAACTTAGAACAATGGACGTCGATGACAAAAGACAACGAACATGAACGAACTTTCGTGAAACGAAAGCGTAATAAGAGGTGACCCAAGAACGAAGCAAAGTGAAGAGATGGACGCTGCTGCATCGCAGAGTAAGGGCAATGTAAAGCATAAATGTAATCGTTGCTATCTTTGTTGAAAATCATTTTAACATTGTCGATCAGAAACATGCTCATCAACTAAAGTTTGAGAGCTATACTAAAATGTTTGTCAAAATCAAAACCGGTATCAAAGAGAGACATTTAACTAGTTAACACAGACTTATAGAATATTAAGTTCTCTCGAGAGTATAGGATTTAAGATTTTCAGTACATTTTGGCTGACTGAAAGACTGTGGAAGATGAACCCTCTCTCTGAATGACCTGTCATTTCCTGAACTGAGGTTTGGTCAGTATCTACTTTGGAAAGCCATCATCGCAAACCAACCCTCATCTATCCTTTATCCACTGAAGAGAATGGGTCAGAGATAGACAAAAACAAATTTAAATCAGTGGGTGAGTGCGAAGAAGGTGTAGGAGGACATAGGGAACCTGACGTCCTTTCTTTAAGGAGGGATCAGAGTGACACGCTGACACGTAAAGAATATGGCTATTAATCATGAGTTGGAATTGGCTGCCCTAAGAGATCTTTTCTTTTTCCGCTTTTTTTGGTTTATGAAATAAAAACACCGATTTAGAACGAGCGAAAGGATTAAGAAATAATTACAAAAATGTAATTAAAAAAAATCGAAATATACTAGTAGACAATATTAGAAGTGAGATAAACACAGTTCGATTGAAAGAGCGATTGATGAGTGAGGATGATAATACAAATGAAAAAAAAATATTACAGGGTGTTTAATTTGTTTCAACTTATCATTTGAGATGTACAGTGGGTTTTAGAAAGATTGATATTTTTTTCGAACACTACTGTAAATGTAAGAGTTTGCGTTTCAACCGGTATAGATTTTTTAGATTGAAATTTGCCTCCTGCACCGGTCGCTTCCGGGTGGAAGGTACGGAAGGAACTTCCGGCCTGAAAACCGGCTGGCGTGAATTCTGTCTTTTTCAAATTGACTGGCATGCGAGAATGACGTTTTTCTTTATGGGTCACTAGCAAGGCAAAAAGAGGTAAGCACGTGAATTCTCTCGATTCGATTCAAACATCACTTTCGCGGTGCGTTTCCTTTTTTGGAACATTTACGAGTGCGATTGTTTTGTTTCACTTTTCACGTTGGAGATTGTATAGTTGAAGAATGTATAGTTGGAGAATATGTACTTGTTTTTACGCCGAACACGTGCGCAAATAAAGATATACAACTTCATCAGTACGAGACTCGTGTCTTTCGTTTTTGGCCCCAGTTGCTGCTGTAAAAACTACACTTAAAGCGTGACTAACTCTCGTTCAAATTATTTCATATTTCAACAGAATGTGTTGAAACAACTCAAAATTCTATGTTTTATGTTTAAACGCCATTCCTTTTCCAGTAGAAAAAATTTCTATGACTGGAAAGAAGAAAAAAACATAAAACGATACTCAGTTTATTTTTGGAATTGTTTCTACATATGATGTTAAAATCTAAAATCATTTGAATAAGTATTGGTTAAGTGGTTAGATTATGAAATGATATCAATTTTCTGAAAAACTGAGTATTAATTAGTCATGGACAATAATATTACATAATAGTTTAAACGTGGGATTTTGCTATAGACATACAGAGAAATGATATCAATTTTTCTTATACACCCTGCACAACTCAAATTATCTCAAATTTCAACAGTATTTTAGAATTGATTTCATTGGTTTGGTTTTGTGTTTAATGGTATATCAACCTTCGTGGGTCATTGAATACCTAAGCCATCTTTGTAGGAGAACTACAGTGATATTATTAAACATATTGACTAAGGAAAAGGTTTCCATACCTTTCGCAAACGTATTTGTCGGAAAGTAAACATAATGGCGCGACATGAGTTCGAACTCCCTTACGACGATGTCACAGTCTAACATGTAAGTCAATAGGCCACAGGTACTTCTTCTTCTCACATCCGATCTATTGTGACCATTTTTAGTTTCAAAATGTAAAATCCTTCTTCTTGGTCAAGATCTGAAAACAATTAAAAATATATTTACATTCACCCGTCCCCCCAAACACGAGCAGGATGTGAAAAAAGACCAATTCAAAGCAAAATGTAATAGCTTTGAAATTGTAGTTTTCTTTCTCCTATACCAGTTGCCATACCAAGGTTAAAGAGCTCAGTCCACACTACAATTTATTTATAACTGTAGAGAAATTATTTGTATACATACCTTTTCCAAGGGGTATTATCACTATGTGAAATGCAAAGAATTTCGTCCAGGATTTGAACTCGCGGTCACCACATCCGTTTCCAACGACGATAAACATTACACCACGCGATTTTAGAATATGTAACCAGTTGTGGTGTACAAAAATAATACAGTGTCAGTTGAAATCGCGCTGTTTTAGACACGATTCGACACGGATCTATTCTGAAGAGATTAAGTTATTTCAATCTACCATACTGAGAGTGTTAACACGATTAATATTAACAAAAGTTACTTACACTGTACCCATTGTTATGTTTCATAATTTTCGGAATTTTGGCAAAGTAATATACATTGAATAAAGAATTACATTACATTTAATAAGTTTTCTCATACCTGAATGCATATATATATATATATATATATATATATATATATATATATATATATTCGGGACATAAAAACAGACTAATTACTTTTTTCTTATTTAAAAATTAGAATAAACCGACAAACTATGAGAGCAAACAAATCACTGATATTAGATTCCGACTGTTATATAGCAATATTTTAATCATTTAACGGTGTGCAAAAAAAAAAAAAAATGACCCCAGACTCATCTGAAATTATTAACTACAAAATATGTTGACAAATCATATAATAAATATATATGTATAAATAGGATTTGGAATTAGATAACCTACAAAGTTTGATAAAAACCTAACAAAACCATTATTTTAGTATCTCTTTAATTTGCGGCTATTTTGATTGGCCTCAAAACAAATAGTTTTGATGTAACGTAATGGCCGAGGGATTTCGGTTTATGCCTTCGAGTTTAGTTAGTCTGAGAACCTTTCGGTTGGGTTAGGTGCAACCTTAAGGTAGGTGTTAACGCGGGTTCGTGCAGGCGGATGGAGGTGTCACTCAGAGATGTAACAATAGTCTGAGACGAAAGGGGGTGACGGAGTCCGAGTGACGTCACGCACTTGAAGCACTCAGAGATTTGTGGAGAATTGAAGAGAGTTGAAAACTAGACGCCAAACGAGGAGGTTCGACTTTTGGGGCTCGCAGAGGCGAGACGAATTTGCGTGTCATGGGTGCTGCACGATATAGGGGCCAAATTAAAAGACAAAATAATAAGATTGTGTCTCTCTCCTTACGTCGAAACCTTTAACTCAAAGTTAATAAAAAGGTTTTGTACCTGAACAAGAAGTCGTTACGTGTTTTCGAATTTCGGGGTTCCTATGTTCTTTATGTGTTCTACGTTTATCTAAATGAGTTATGGACAATCGATGCCCATTTCACCCATTTCGCACGTGGCCATATTCGCGCATCTACCTATGGTACATTGAGGCCATTCAAAATGGCTTCAAATTTAAACGATTTCTTCTGGATTGAATAGAGATCTATCATAAAACGCATGGTGTCTGAGAAATGTACACCATATAAAATTTATAGAAAAATGTGTAAGGATTACGGATAATCATGTTTATGTCGACAAAGAAAATTTTTCAAACATAGCTTTGTCACTACACATTTGATTAAAAATGGCATTCCATTCAGTGAAAACATACTGACTCTCCGGTAAAGTAAGAGGTCTTGGTGTATCGTTCAGAAAAGATGGTAGCACTAAGATTCTCCTCGGACATGAAAAGACCCCAAATAATTGCAATCCTTGAAAAAAGATCGAAATGTGAACTGAACTTCCTTTTGCGAAACACCTAAGAAAATATTCACATTATTTATTGAATGACCTATATATATATATATATGTGTGTGTGTGTGTGTGTGTGTGTGTGTGTGTGTGTGGAATTTTCGCCCATATATATATATATATATATATATATATATATATATATATATATATATATATTGTGTAAATGCCGTCTAGCATCTTCTTCATTTAGTTAGCATCCAAGTAGTGCATCCATACTGTAGTATCGATACGACCACTGCCTGGAAGAAACTGTGTTTCATTGTATCGGTCAGGTCTGATTTCCATATGATCGATAGCCTATCGTTAGCTGTTCATGCCTTTGTTAGGCACGTGACGATGTCTTTTTCGGTTGATGAGGCACTGCTTCCTAGGTAGGTGAATTTCTCTACCAGTTTCAGAGAGGTTCCGTCTAGTGTGGAAATATCGCCTTGCGAGCAATATTGAACAAGTCCTGGCAGCAACACCCAACAAAGCACCAACTATACGGCCACCTGCTTCCAATCAAGAAAACTATCAAAGTTAGACGAACCAGACATGCAGGACACTGCCAGAGAATCAGGGACACGCTCATAAGTGATGTACTCCTACGGACCCCACATATGGCCGAGCAAAAGCAGGACGACCAGCTCGAACATACATACAGTAGCTATGTAAGGATAGGGGATGTAGACCTGAAGACCTGCCTAGGGAGATGAACGATAGGGAGAAGTGGCAAGAGAGGGTCAGGGATATCCGTGCTAGCGGTACGACATGATGATGATGAAGATGATATATATATATATACTTTGTATCACAAAAGTGAGTACACCCCTCATATTTCTGCAGATATTTAAACATATCTCTTCATGGGACAACACTGACAAAATGACACTTTGACACAATGAAAAGTAGTCTGTATGCAGCTTATATAACGGAGTCAATTTACTTTCCCACAGGACGTAGTATATATATATATATATATATATATATATATATATATATATTTATATAAAATCTTGGATTGGCGTTATAGTCAGCCAGGTTTCAATCCCAGCTTCGGGAATCTAGCTTGTCTAGCCACACTGATGAGTTCTGATAGAACGAAACAATATGTCTGTGGATGACTATATATATATATATATATATATATATAATTATTATCACCAAGACGTGCTCACACCTTCGATTCCTTTTACTCTCTCTCTCTCTCTCTCAGCATTCATCCCAATTGCCTGTCGTTCTTATAATAAATGTAGGTTTTTCTTGGTCAGCTACACAGGTGTTCATATGTAGAAGTTCATCAGAGAACGTCACTTATTATTCATGCTGTGCATAACATGTTTGCTTGTCTTACTTTGATAGCTTTACGTGATAGGGGATATTTGGTCGTATAAGTGCTGTTTTGTTGGGTGCTGCTTCCTGGATTTTTTGAAAGAGCACGCGAATTTCTTGTGCAATCTTCATTCAGACTTTTCACTTAAATTAAGTGGTATGATCATAGAATATAACATTTGCCAAATGTATTGGTGCTTTGTAAAATGCAATCAGCCAGTTCAGGATTTGAGCTCGTATCGTCGTGTCCATATCCATCGATGATAAACATTACACCACGGACACATGCTGCTTATGTATGCGTGCATTTGCGCTTGACTGTGTTTGTGTGTAATATATATATATATATATATATATATATATATATATATATATATATATATATATATATATATATATATATATATATTGCCGTATGTGTAGATATCCAATGTCCGTGAAAGAATGGGGACATTCTATAACTTTCTGAAAAAAATAACTTTTATTTTAGGGAAGTTATAAAAAAAAAGTAAAGTAAAGTTGGCGACCTTCAGTCGACGGTAACCAGAAGGCTCCCTTTTCAATAGCTACTCATATTTACCAACCCCTCCGCTCGGGCAGGATATGACACAAAGTCACTTTTTAAGCGGGGTTTAACAGGTTTGAATTCAGAGTTTTCCTTCTCCTAGACGACTAGGCTGAAGAACCTAGTCTGCCCTACTATTTACCCATAGCTGGAGGGAGAATATTTGGATTCATACCAGGGTATTAGTGCTATGTTAAATGCAATCAGTCAGGTCCAGGATTTGAACTCGTGTCGCCGTGTCTATATCTTGCGACGATAACCATTACACCACGGGCACCTCCATGGAGGTGCCCCTTTTCAATAGCTACTACACTGAGGTGTAGGTAGGTTGCTACTTTTTTCCTTGGATTGTCCCCCTTTACACTTGATACTTACCTTATATTGCTGAGTGTTAAGCAAGGTGGTATCAAGGACCCTTTTTTGAGTCTTTGGTATGATGCGACCAGGAATTGAACCCAGGTCTTCCGGATCATTGGCGAATACTCTTCCCACTTGGCCAATGAGCCGGTAGGGAAGTTCATTGCAAAAAAAAAAAAGATGAGAAAAAAAAACTGTTGATTTTTTCTAAGTAATCGATTCTTATGATATTCATTGAATAGAGTTAAAATATTTTGGCAGATTCTTGTAATAAGCAGAAATACTCGTGCCCTTTTTTTTTTCTTTCAATTATTAAATGGCGGTAACTTCTTGTAAAATCTGACAAGTGTCAAAACTATCGAGCAATGAATCAAAAAGAGAAAAACCGCATATATATCCATGGATATAAAATTGATCTCTATAGATATTTTCAATAATTATAACCGGAAATTAGGATGAGAAAATATAATTAACAGAAAATTGAAAATCAAGGTGAGGAAAACAACAAATTATTGGTAAAATACTTTTAGATGTTCACAGCTTCGACTCATAAAACTAGATGTTCTTTTTTTTATTGTAGTCATGGAGATAATCGTCATGGTAACAGATAGTGGACGTCAGTTGTTAAAGTTTCTAAATTACATACACACAAACACAAAAATACTAACACAAACACAGACAAACACACTCATACATACACACATACATATATATATATATAATTTAAGAAATCATATTATATGCAAATATATTTATGCATGTTTACAGATATGTATATGAGTGGGTGTATGCGTGTGTGTATGTGTGTGTGTGTGTGTATGAGCATGCGTGTGTGTGTTTGTGAGAGTGTGTGGGCATATGCGCATGCACTTGTTTGCATGGAGTTGTTTATGTAATCTTCCTGTAAACACGCAGAAGATTAATTGATTTTTTTTAACACACACACTCAAACTTGCACATTCTTGCGCACAAAGACAGATATGCATGTGCGCACGCACACACGGATATACGCCCACATACTCACACAAACACACATACGCACGCACATAAACCTATATATATATATATATATATATATATACATATACATACATATATATATATATATATATATATATATATATATATATATATATATTTAATTCGTAATCTCCGATTATACATGCGTACATACTTTCAAACGTACCTACAAGAATATATACATATATATACGTATGTGAGCATATGAATGCATATATGTCTGTGTGTATGTATGCGTGAAATGTCTCTGTATGTTGTATATATATATATATATCAGATCTCTCTTTCTTTCTCACTCTCTCTCTCATTCTCTCTCTCTCTCTCTCTCTATATATATATATATATATATATTGACATTTTGCAAATGTATGTAGTTCTCAGTATGGGCAGAGAGAGAGAGAGAGAGAGAGTGAGAGAGAGAGAGAGTGATTACTACGTTTTTCTCTCGATTATAATGAATATATTGTTCCTCATATATAACAACCGTATGCCTTATTTATTAAATCAATATATACAGTATATGATACATATTTCATAGCTATTCAAATTGAGGCACACACACACACACGCACACACACACACATACACACACACATATATATATATATATATATATATATATATATATATTTACAGATATAGATAGAGATATCCAAATATACTTCTACTTCAGTGAAGCTGTTTTGTCCGTCTCAAAATAGTTTATATACTAATAGAACCAAACAGTTTCTCAGAAAGAAAACCGCTGTATCTAATATAAAATCTTTACTTTTATTTTTTCTTTCAATCGACAATTGTCTGGATGTCCTAAAAGAGCCACATTTGTTCTCTTCTTGGAATAAAAAAGAATAAATAACCAATGGAAAATGTATGCAGCGACGATCTAAAAGTTTCCAAAACTTGCAGACCACCTGAAACCTTCCTTTTATTTTCAACAATTTTTATCAAATTTCTTTTCTCTTAAAATACATAACATTACAAGAAAAGTAAGAATTTGTCTAACCTTACTTTAGTACTGATGAGAAAAGTTACTTGTTTGCACTTCATTTTTCAGTCTCACGCATGTGCAGAAAAGCCAAAATAACTTTAGGAAAAAATATAAGTCGACACCGAAGCAGTAAAAATTCTATTACACCAACATCGCACGAGAAAGTGTTCATTGTTTTATTCAGCTGAGATTGGAACATTTCCCGTTGAAGAAGTCGAACGACCTTTACAACTTTGCCGGAGATTATTGTCTGCAGTATGTAGCACTTATGATGATGCTAATTTTTTTCCAAAAGAAAAGCTATGATATATATCAATAGCAAGAGAAATTCGTAGAATCTTCATACTGAGTAGGTAACATATTCTTTCAAACATGGGGAAGGGAAAAAATCACAGTTCTCCCAACCAGTGTTCCTCAAATGTTGGGCTTCTTCCAGGTTCACTCTATGTCGGATTGGTAGTAAATCTTAGGTCGGTTGGTTGGTTGGTTGGTTGGTTGGTTGGTTTTTTATGGTATATTAACCTTTGCTGGTAAATTTTACACCAAATCAATTTTTATATGAGTTATCAGTTCTATTTCAAACAATTTAGTTAGCAAATGTAAACAGTTTAATTGACAAAAACATTTCCATTTCAAGCTATTAAGTTTATTCGAACAGATCTAATTAGGCCAATTCAGTTTAGTATAAGTATAGATTTTGGATACACATATTTAAATGTCAAAACAGTTCTATATCAAAATCAAACAATTCAGTTTAGTGTAAGTACAGTTTCGATCTGAAAAACAGTTCCATTTCAAACAATTCAGTTTTGCATTTGTACGTTGTTTAAATGTAAGTACACGGTTTAATTTTCAAGAACATTTCTATTTCAACCTATTCAGTTTAGTTAACCATTACTAATTCATACAATTCAGTTTAGCATAAGTATGCAGTTTAGTTCTATTTAACCCACAGATATGGCCCTTTTAAGGTGCTAACATTCCGGGCCCCCGTGAACCTGGGAGCAATGGCAATGAAGGAGTGCTTCACATTCCCCAAAGTCCCAGTATCACTGGAACCTGACAATCAGATTGTTCAGTGTCATATCAAGGACACTCATTGGAGGGGGGTCTTACCCCTCTGCTGAGGTGAAGTTGATGTATTCTTAAGCTCCAGCCGACTGGGCAAGTAATTGTAAGGGTCCTATCAATAGGTTAAATAGATATGTTTAAAAATTATTCGTATTGCGTAGGATGATTTTATATTATAACTCTCTGCAAACTATTTTTGTTATGAATAGTTACTTGAAGCTATAAACGTTTACTAAGAATAATTATTACTTGAAACCATAGAAATATGTGCAAGCAAATGAGCATTATTAAAAATAAATTCTTACTTGGAACCATATACTTATTAGTATTAGATAGACATACTTGAAACCATACATCTGTGAGGTAATTATTTGTATTAGATGGGAATACTTAATATCATTTTACTGTGTGTAAAACAATCTTAAGAAGCAACTACAAAAAAAAATGTAAATAAAAACGTAAAATGACGGCTATCTCATAAAATAACAAGCCGTTAAAATCAGTCAATCAGAAAAATACATAAAAACGACTGAAGTATTCTATTGTATTTTCTACTAAGGAGGAAAGAACCAAAATAACTTTCGGAGAAATCGATCCACGACATCACAAATTTTGATTATCCGTTGATTTCTAGAAAGTGTACGTGCAAAAAAAAAAAAAAAAAAAAAAAATTGAGACAACAATATTATTTGCCGACTTCTCCAAGGCATTTGACACCATACACAGGAGGAAGATAGAGAAAATACTTTTTCCGACTAACTACCCAAAGAAACCGGTGCAGCCATAGTGGTGCTATATAAAAATACGAAAGTAAAAGTCCGCTCTCCAGAGGGAGACACAGACTACTTCGATATTTTTGAAGGTTTGCTACAAGGAGACACATTAACCTCATACTTCTTTATCGTCTGCCTACACTACATGCTTTGAACGTCTATTGATTTAATAAAAAAAAACATTTTCAAGCTGGCAAAAGAAAGAAGCAGAAGATACAGCGCACAAACAATTACGGACGGGGACGTGGACTACGCTAATGACATAGTGCTTCTGGCAAATACACCTGCCCAAAGCCGAAACCCTGCTACATAGTCTGGAACGAGAAACTACGGGTATAGGTCTAAACATGTCAACGCACACAATACGGAATACATGTGCTTTAATCAAATAGGCGACATGTCTACACTAATGTGTCGTCCTCTGAAACTTGTAGACAAGTTCCCCTATCAAGGAAGCAGTGTCTTATTAACCCTGGTAGACATCATCACGTGACTAGTAAAGGAATGGACAGCTATTGATAGGCTATCGGTCATATGGAAGTCAGACCTGGCCGATAAAATGAAACGCAGTTTTTTTCCAAGCAGCGGTCGTGGTGATACTGCAATATGGATGCACTACATGAACGTTAACTAAACGTATTAAAAAAAAGGCTTGACAACGATTACAAAAGAATGCTGCAAGAAATATTGAACAAGTCCTGGAGGCAACAACCCACAAAGCAGCAGATGTACGGCCACCTACCACCTATCACGAAAACTATCCAAGTTAGACGAACTAGACATGCGTGACTGCTGGAGAACTAAGGACAAACTCATATGCGATATACTCTCGTGGACCCCTTCACATGGACAACCAAAGGCAGGACCACCAGCTAGAACCTATACACAGCAGCTCTGTGTTGATACAGGATATAGCGTTAAAGACCACCCGGGAGCGATGGACAATAGAGACGGGTGGCTTGAGAGGGTTAGGGAGATCCGTGCTGGCAGTGCGACTTATTGATAATAATGATTTTATTGTAATAGCAATATGCAACGTGAAAATTAGCGTTGTGTAATATCAGTTTGCAAACATTTCACCGACATAATAATACATCAATAAGAAATTCAAATAAAGAATTTTCTCCCCCAAGTAGGTGAATATATTGAAGTTAGTCTGATCACATGTGCATCGGATTTTCATAGTCTACTGCTTTCTTGGACTTGTAAACAACAGAACGCAGGTGACTGAGTACATAAAAAGAAAGTTCATACAGTTTGGGTTTTTTTTTTCTGTTTAGTAAAAGATGCCGTTGGGAAGTGTATACGTATATAATTAATTAAGAGTGTTAATTTGTATGGTTGATATCTAACTACATTTCTTCGGTCAGAATACATCACAAGATGAGTTTAGTTAAGAAAGAAAGAAAGAAAGAAAGAAAGAAAGAAAGAAAGAAAAAGTATTGGCAAGGGTTTAATTCGATTAGAGAGTTTTGAACAGACTAAGAAAGAAAGAAAGAAAGAAAGAAAGAAAGAACTATTGGCAAGTACTTAATTCTACAAGATAGATATGAACCGACTAAAAAAGAAAGAAAGAAAGAAACGAACGAGCGATCAAGGTAATATTGAAAATGGCACAAAACTATTTGCTAGATATGGACAGATTAAAAAAGAAGACAAGAAATAAAAAAATAAAAAAGACAAATAAGTAAAGAAAGAACTATTGGCAAGTGCTAAATTCTGTAAGATAGATATAAGAAATGGTGAAAAAGATTAATAAGGAAAGATGGAAAGAAAGAAGTATTACCAAGTGCTTAAATTCTATTAGATACATTTGAACAACGAAAGAAAGAAAGAAACTAACACACAAAAAACAAAAAAAATTGCAAGAATTTAATTCTTTTTGTGAGATATGGACAGACAAGAAAGAAAGAAAGAAAGAAAGAAGGACAAATTTGAAATTGCCTAAGCTTTTTAGTGAAGCGTTTGGGGATGTGGTAAAGAAAATATGCAAACTCCCCTCAAATATAATGGTCTGCATTGGATATTCTTTTCACATTTACTTCGAGGCCTTGGATATATGCAAATAGGATGACGAATAAAGAATTTGGTGTTGATTCACGCGCAATTTCTGTTTTAGCAGGAACCAGCATTTAAAAAAAAAATTGGATGGTTCTATCTCTCTCTGTCTCTTTGTCGTTCTATCTCTCTCTCTCTCATTTGTTCTCACTCCCTCCGTCTCTCGATCCCTCCCTTTCTCAGTCCATGCTACAGTTTATCCTTTCTTATCCCAGTCACCTACTGAGAGAGAGAGAGAGAGAGAGAGAGAGAGAGAGAGGAAGGAGAGGGAGAATCTAAATGACCAAGCTCCTTTTACTGGGGTTCAAAGAATCATAACCCCCCAAAAAACTTTTCTGTTGCAGCTACTTAGATGACATGTGGAATCTACTACACAATTAAAATTCGGTTTCAAATCCTATAAGATTTATTTCCTAACATGATTTTAAGTACAAAATATCGCAACGATATGTTGTTTTTGCTATGTTACGGTCACACACATAGGTACGAACGTTCATACACACAAAGAGGCATTTATATAGGGTAGTTTGCTATATTTATAAATAGCACTCTATATCTGTGAAAGAGTATATATATATATATATATATATATATAAAAGATAGGATAGCATACACGCAAAATCGACGGTTTTTGTGACTGTCAGTTTCTCACTCAAGTGATTATCAAACGTTATTTGACTATTTCCAAGTGCTGTTGACTCTGTATATAAGCTATATATATATATATATATATATATATATATATATATATATATTCGGTGGGGGTAGAGAGTGAGTGTGTGTGTGTGTGTAATTAATTTAATAGACTTAGATAAATAGATAGATAAAAAATTATGGTCAGATTCGATTGAATCTTCACCCACTTGCTTGATTTTGAAATTTATAGCATTTTAAATGTTTTGCTAATGTAAAAATCTCAATATGAGGGAGTGTTTTCCCTGGGTCATATATATATATATATGTGTGTGTGTGTGTGTGCGTGCGTGCGTGTGCGTGAGTGAAGCTTCTCATGGTCTAAGGGTTTGCAAACATCCGAAGTAAAATATTACGAGTTTGGGTATCACTATGTACACCGCACATCCATCCTTCTGCCACAAATAATCAAGACATATATATATATATATATATATATATATATATATATATATATATATATATATGTCTTGATTACTTATATATATATATATATATATATATATAGTCATCCACAGACAGACTGTTTCGTTCTATCAGAACTTTTCAGTGTGGCTAGACACATAGGACGCTCGAAGCCGGGATCGAAACCGATCCAACTTTAAGTTAGACTAAGTCTCAGACCGCTCGGCCAACAAGCATACCCCGTTTGGCTGAGGGAATTTTTAAGGTATTTCTGTAGCAACATCAGCGGCAGCGTCCGTTTGTTTACATTTTTATACCCTATCGGCTTCCAGAGTGCTCAATTCTTTCGAAGAGCTTTGCATTATGCGAGCGGCGGCCGAAAATTCCTTCGCCAGAGTACTCAACGCTCATGGGGGCGCCTGTATATTGTCATCCACAGACAGACTGTTTCGTTCTATCAGAATTCTTCAGTGAGGCTAGACACGTAGGACGCTCGAAGCCGGGATCGAAACCCATCCAACTTTACGTTAGCGTACAACGTTCGGCTAAGGGAATTTTTAAGGTCCTAATGAAAAACTTGGTAAAACATTTATATCATGACGATAACAGATAATCTCCTGCAATGCAGTATGAAATTTTTGAATCCGCCTCTGTAGGCATTGATCACTTAGTTTGTGTTTAAATTATAAGTCTGCTTCGGAAAGAAAAAGTTCGCAAAAGCGACCTCATAGGACAGGAAGCATGGAACACATTCATCTTACTACTTTTCCTGCAAACAGACTTTCGCCCGGAGCATGCGCATTACAACAGTTTAAACTGGTAGAAAAGCTAACTGAAAACACCTGCACACTCCTAAATAAAATACTAGAGCCAAAAATTACAAACAAATAAAGCTTAAGTTTACGTTTTCATGTCGGCTTAAGTAAAACAAATTCTAAACTAATCAATTGATGAGACTACTTTTATTTTGCGTTTTCTAGTTGTTTAAAAATATTTGAACGCAAGATTAAATGGTGGATTTTTGCCGTCAGCATTCAAGATTTTTCTTCTTTTTTTTGTCTTTTATTTTATTTTCATTTGTTTTGTTTTTTTTGTTTTTTTCTCTTTCATTGGGGATTATAAAGATAGATGGCTGCTTGGGTTGATGTAAGTCGCGATACGATTAAATTAGATTAGTTGAGGAGAAGTGGAACATAACGAAAATAATGTCTTTTGAGAAATGTTACAAAAACTGAACATCAAACACATCAGAGAACAAGGCTTCGCATACTTCGAGATATTTACCGTGCTTAGTAGGTTTGGCACAAGGCCAAAAACAAGTCACACCCGGTTAGAATAGAACTATGTAATCAGTAAAAGTTATTTCCTATCCTTTACCAAGTTGGGCATTAGGACATCGATATCAGTTGAGAACCATTATTTAGAAGGTCCACTTAATTCTAATATAAAAAATGATATCGACGACATGAGTTCAAATCCTGGACGAGGCTGTTTGAATTACAATTGGCACTTATGCCCTTGAGAAAGACATGAGTTCCTCTTTCTTACACCACGTATGGGGAAATAGTTGGGGTGGCTATCCTCTTTAACCTTGTTTAAGCAATCAGTGTGGAAGAAGGAAAACTCCTGCTTGTGTTGGAGGTATAGGCCAAATGACCATAAATGCCAAGTAGTGTGTTTATTCCTCACTTTACTTGAAAACATTCCTTAAGGATTTTCCAAAAATCCGTTCAACCTATTTTGTACACACATACTCACACACAAATATATTAGTGTGTTTACGCTAACGAGCTGGAGTTTGTATATATATATATATATATATATATATAGGTAATGATACGTGATAAGTTTTTACTAAAGTGTGTAAGTATATGAAAGTAAGTAAAATAAAGTAAAGTTTGCAACTGTAGTCAAAGGTGACCAGAAGGCTCCCTTTTCAATAGCTACTACAGCGAGGTGTACAAAGGGGTGCTATTGCTTTCCCTGGATTGCTCCACTTTACCCTTGATACTACTTTATATTGCTGAGTGTTAAGTAAGGAGGTATCAAGTACCATTTTTAAAGTCTTTGGTATGAAGTGACCTGGGATTGAAACCAGGTCTCACGGACCATTGGCGAACACTCTACCCACTAGGCCAATGAGCAGGTTGAAAGAAGGCAAGGTATATTATTAAAATGATAAAAATAAAGATAATATATATATATATATATATATATATATATATATTTGGTCCAGTTAAACCGGAGTTGGGAGTAAAGAAGTATATATATATATATATATATATATATATATATATAAAACTAAGTTTTATGAAATAAGCATACTTAAGGATGTTTACCTTGTTTTGCTTCGTGTTTTTACTTAGCGGTTAATAAACTAATTACAGAAGATAAAGCGCAAAAATGTATTTAATAGCTGAAAATTCTGCATGTTTTAGGGAAAGAAAAGTATACCATTAATTTTAATAATCTAATCAAGTTTGTTAAAGGAATATTTTAACAAGTCAAAATTTTCAGCTATGAAAGAAAAAATGTTTGCGTCTTATCAGTTACCAGTTTATATACTTCAAAATAAAAGTAAGGGAACATCAACTAAGTGCTAATTCCATATATTTTTCTTTACTTGATGTTATATACATCTATACATACTTTAATAAAAAAAAAAACAACTGGCTCGCTGGGTTTTTTAGGGGGTGTCTTTTTTTGCCATAGCAGCCCTCACTATCAAGATGGAGATATATATATGTTTTTTTAACGGGATTTTAAAGTTTTAACACTCACACACACTAATATATATATATATATATATATATATGCAAGTGTATTTACGCTTACGTGCGTGTGTTTGTTTTCACGTGCGTGTGTGCGCTCGTGTGCATGCGTGTGTTAGCGAAGTTCGATCAGTGCATGCGACAGAATGCACAGAAAAAGATCCACAAATAATGAATCGCATTCATTTTTTGGTAACTGAGACAGAGTAAGCGGAATGACATCGTTGAATAGAGCAACTATTCCGCCACATAAAACTATTTTTAAAATTATCACTATTTTCTATGTGATGTTTTTACAAGTAGAGACTAACTATGCCACCCAATACTGACAAGGATTTCGTTCCGAGAGTAATGCTTCCTATTTTATAAAACTTTTACGTAACATGGCCAACAGGCCATTGGCTTATTGCGTACAGTGTTCACCAACGGCCCGGAAGACCGGGGTTCAATCCCAGATCGAGTCATACCAAAGACTCAAAAAATGGTACTTGATATCTCCTTGTTTAACACTCAGCATTATAAGGTACGTATCAAGGGTAAAGTGGAGCAATCCAAGGAAAGAAGTAGCACCCTTCCCTACACATCGGTGTAGTAGCTTTTGAAAAGGGGCCATCGAGTCACCCTCGACTACGGTCGCCAACTTTACTTACTTACGTAACCTCAATAGTATATATTGGTAATATGCGAATAAAAGACAACCTTGTTTTTATTGGTATATGTATATTTTTGGGGTTGCTACAAATAGTAACTAGTCAATAGTGTACCATATATGGCATCCTGAAAATTGCTGCGATGTATTTTTAGTTGTTTAACTGTCTATCAACAGCACAGTGGTTAGCGCAGTTCGGCAGTGGTAAAGTAGAAGCGATGCGAAGTTCAAGCGCCATTCAATACACCTCAAAACACACAAAATGAAGCGCACCTTATTTAGCTTATTCTCAGGAAACAGGTTGATAAAATAGAAACAACAATTTTTTGAAAAAAAAAAAAGGTCATTAATCCTGAGAAAATGTGGCTCGTCATTGCTAGAGCTGAATTTTTTGAAGAATCTTTTGTATAGGTGTCAATGCACCTAAATCAAATCTGAAATATGATAATGTGTTATTACCACGGATTTCCTTGATTCTGTCTCGCCATTTGTCTCTATCTTCCATCGCTTCCGACAGGTCTTCTAGACTACATCCTGCGCCCGAATAGAGCTGTTGTAGATAAGATATAGTTGGTAGTCCACTTGCACGTCCGAATGAAGGGATATACTGGATAACGTCACTTATGAGTTCGTCTTTACTTCTCCAACAGTGACCTACATGTCTTATTCATCTTATATTGATGGTTTTTTGAGATAGGCCGTGGTTCTCCTGTTTTGTGGGATGCTGCCTCCAGGATTTTTTCAACATAGCTCGCAGCATTCTTGTGCAATTTCCGACTAAGTTTTTTCTCGATACGCTTATTCAGCGTCCACGTGGTGCATCCATGGAGTAGAACTGACACAACCACTACCTGGGGAAAATGTGTTTTATTTTATAGGTATGACATCCATTTGATCGATAATATATCGATACCTGTCCAGATATTTATTAGTAATTTACTGATATTTTCAGTAGATGAGAAGCTGCTTCCGAGGTAGGTCAACTTGTTCACTAGTTTCAGAGAACCACTATTTAGTGTAGATATGTCATCTTTTTGTATTAATTCTCATGTACTCTGTTTTGTCTGCATTCACATGCAGGCCAATGCTACCTTCTCCTTGCTCCAGATTATGCAGCAGGGATTCGGCTTAGGTAGTTGTATTTGCCAGGTGTTCGTGGTGTAATGTTCACAGATGGAGGAAATGGACACGGTGACCTGAGTTCAAACCCTTTACAAGGTTGTTAGCATTTTGCATAGCGTAATACACTTAGGAGTGGTATGAATCAAACTATTCTTCTTTTATCTATGGGTAAATAGTTGGATGGACTGGACTCTTTAACTGTACTATGGCAACCCCTCAAGAAGATGGAAAACTATGAATTCAAACTTGTTAGATTGCACTAAAATTGACCATTTGACACATCGTTAGATAGATAGATAAATAGATAGATATAAACCAAGAGAATGATAAGCAGATATGAAATGATGGATAACTGGCTATCTCTGTTTCTTCACGTATCAATATTTGAGGGTAATTTAATGCCAAAGCCTTCGTTGTAGAAGAAGATTAGTGGTACTAGTAAACACATAGCAGGTGGGATAAAGATTTCATGCCTTTCTCAAGAGAATTATTTCGAAAGTGAACATAATGGGAAGACTGAAACTCGAACGTGCTTACAACGATGTCATAGACCAGAACATTAGCCACGACCTCACGAGCTCTCATTCCTAATACATAGATAGGGATCAAAGTAGTAAGGGAAGAGAACAGATAGACAAGCTGATATAAGAAGAGGCTCTTTATTAAACAGCGATTGATTAATTCATGTAAAAAACAATCCCTTTTAAAAATCTGAAATAGATATAAAAAAAAAACAGTGTGTATATATATAATTTTTTTATATATCTATTCTCGTCCAGTCGGCTGGGGCTGTAAAATACACTGACTCCGCCTCTGCATGGGAGGTAAGACCCCGTCCCAACACGTGTCTTGGATATGACACTAAATAATCTGATGGTGAGGTTACAGTAATCCTAGAGCTTTGGTAAAGCACCCCTTTATTGCCATCGCTTCCAGGTCCACAGTGGGTCGGAGTGGAAGCACTTCAACGGATCCTATCCATGGGTCAAACAGAACTTAACAATGGTTTCGATAGTTGACTGTTTGTTAAACTGAATTGTTTAATATAGAACTGTTTTAAATTTAAACTGCATATATAAGCTAAACTGAATTATCTGAAATAAAACTGTTTTCACATTTAATTCTGTGTATTGCACAGTAGCCTGGGGCAGTAGCATACGCCGACTGCCTCTCTGCAGAGGGGTAGAGCCCTTGCAACGAGTGTCATGTATATGATACTAAACAATCTAATGGTGAGGTTCTAGTAATGCTGGAGATTTGGGGAATGCGGAGCATCCTTTCCTAGTCATCACTCCTTGGTCTACGGTGGCCCAGAGTGGTAAAAACTGATGGTGACCTATCTATGGGTTAAATAGAACTAACCTGAGTACTTATGCTAAACTGAATTGTTTGAAATATAACTATTTTGATATATAAACTCCGTACTTACGCTAAACTAAATCGCCTAAAATA
This sequence comes from Sepioteuthis lessoniana, assembly GCA_963585895.1. NCBI lineage: Eukaryota > Metazoa > Mollusca > Cephalopoda > Myopsida > Loliginidae > Sepioteuthis > Sepioteuthis lessoniana. The sequence goes on from OY757919.1 coordinate 81,373,824, forward strand.
GAACTGTTTTTCTTAATCGAAACTTCACTAAGCTAAGTTGAATTATTCGAAAGAGAGCTGTTTTGACCTTTAACTGTGTGTGTACAAAAACTATACTTGTACTAAACTGAATCATTTGAATTAGAACTTTTTCACCAAACTGGATTGCTTGAAATAGAAATATGTTTGACAATTAAACTGTGTACTCATGCTAAACTGAATTGTTTTAAATAGAACTGATTATTTTTATGAAAATATATTTGGCATTAAATAAACTACAAGGCTTGATTTGCGATAAAACCCAAACAAACTAAAGTAAACTATATATATATATATCCGATTTTACATCCATCAATCAATCGCTGTTCAATAAAGTGCATCTATACACTTCATTGAACAGCTATTGATCAATGAGGTGAAACCTGGGTAGGTAGTTTCCGGCTCTTTTAGGTTATATATATATATATATATATATATATATATACACACACAGACTTGTCTTTTTATTCCCAAATTATGCAAAGATAAATTATATCTTCTAGTGAAGAAATTGAATTTAAAAAAGACCATGTCGGCGATATTTTTTCCATAAATGAAAATTGTGGCACATAACCACCCCACTAACAGAAAAAAAGAAACTTACAGGTAATCTTAAAACAGATTAAACGTTAAAAGAAAGACCTTCAAGTAACCTCTGCTGTACAACTAGAAAAAATTCTTCTCATACATCTTCATTGAAGAAACTAAAAAAAAATGTCAAAGTCATTTTTTGACCTGTCGATGATTTAATATATTAATTCTGTCATAGAAAGTAACAAAATATAAAACTATTTCTCTAAATTTCTGAAATAAATCTTGATAATTCCTTATCACTTAAAGTATTTGGACTATTGGCTTCATTGTTATATTCACATAGTTTCGGCCGATGCGTTTTTCTGCCTTTTCAGGTGTTTCCTGAACTTTGATCTAAACCCTTTATTAAATCCTTGAGGGTAGATTGTTGTAAGTCCATTAACCATAACTAGGTAAAAGTATTAAACCACAAGAAGTATCCCTTGTATTTACTTATTATTAGGATTTAACTGCAACTTTCAAATGATTTCTTGTGTTCTTTCGACAAAATGCCAATGAACATCATGTTATGTGTCCCGCTGGACAATTCAGAGTGGATTTTTTTAACTTATAAACTTGGCTGGAACTGCCAAATATACCAACTGCATTTATGCAGAGGTGGAAGACTTCCCCAACAAGTGTCCTGGATATAACAGTAAACAACTAATGGCAAGGCTTCAGTAATGCTTTAGAAGACTCAGAGTACAATTTCTGTTGCGTTCTGGTTAGTGAACGCTTGTAATATCCAATAAAGGACAAACCACGATATGAGAGGAAATAGAGATATATTCTCAGGAAAAAGTATACACAATAGAGAGACTATTATAGACAAGAACATAGGATTAGGGAATACAGAATAAAGATATCATCATCATCATCATCATATCGTGCTGGCAGCACGGATATCCCTGACCCTCTCTCGCCACTCCTCCCTATCGTTCATCGCCCTAGGTAGGTCTTCAGGACAACAACCTGTATCCTCACATAGCTGCTGAATGTACGTTCGTGCTGGTCGTCCTGCTTTTGCGCGGCCGTGTGTGGGGATCCATAAGAGTACATCTCTTATGAGTTCATCTCTGCTTCTCCAGCAATGTCCTGCATGTCTGGTTCGCCTAACTTGAATAGTTTTCGTGATAGGGGGCAGGTGGCCGTACAGTTGGTGTCTTGTGGGGTGTTGCTGCCAGGACTTGTTCAGGATTGCACGCAGCATTCTTGTGTAATTGCCATCTAGTTTCTTCTCCAGCCGTTTTGTTAGCGTCCATGTAGTGCATCCATATAGCAGTATCGATGTGACCGCTGCCTGGAAGAAACTGCGTTTCATTTTATCGGTTAGGTCTGATTTCCATATAGTCGATAGCCTATTGATAGCTGCCCATGCTTTCGTTAACCTCGTTTCGATGTCCTTTTCGGTTGATTCGACGCTGCTTCCTAGGTACGTGAATTTGTCTACTAGTTTAAGAGGGGTTCCTTCTAGAGTGGAGATGTCAGTCCAACGATAGTATTGGCTTCCGTTATTACGGTAGCAAGTAAGGTGATCTAGTGTGATCTCCAGTCTCCAACGCTCTAATACTATTCCTATAAGAAGCTGCTCTTCACCTTCTAATCTGCCCTGGTATTAGTAGCTACTGCTATATATAGCAGAGGGACTAGTTCATTGTGTGGAAAAAAGTGGGTGATACCGAACACTTTCATTGCCATCTCTCCAAGGTCCACTCTAGTCTGGAATGGTAGCACCTGATCGGGTCCTATCGATGGGTCAAATATTTAAACCGAATGTAAACAAATGGCAAAGGGTTTACTGAATTGCTTGATAGAGAACTGTTAAATCATTTAACTGTGTGTAAATGAATGACTGATATTTAATTGAATTATTAATGATACACAGCAATACTCGAATTTATTTAACTTTGTTGACATGCTAAACTAAATACATTGAAATAAAACTATTTGATCATTGAACTATGTGTAAACAAATGATTAATGTTTAATCTAATTGTTAATGATATATATCAATACTTAAAAAAACATTTAAATGTGTGCAAAGAAATGATAAATTGTAAATAGAATTATTCATTTTAGATAGAAATAAGTGAAATCATGTAACTGTGCTTAATAATGAGGCTCGTTTAAAAATGATATCTACGAAATATGTTTAGAAATCATATATTTCGTATATATGTATAAAAATGGATTTGGCATTTAATAACATACAATAGTTGATATGCCATTAAACCAAACCAAACCTTCCCAAGTCGGTTGGGATTGTAAAATACACCGACTTCACCTCTATGGAGGGGTAAGACCACCAAATGAGTGTCCTTGATATGACACAAAACAATCTGATAGTGAGGTTCCATTGATGCTGGAGCTTTGGGGAATGCGGAGCACCCCTTCATTGCCATTGCTCCCTGGTCTATGGTGGCCTAGTATCGTTGAACTTTTAGGGCCCTGTCTATGGGTTAAATAGAACCAACTACATACTTTTGTTAAACTTAATTTCTTTAATTAGAACTGTTTGACTAAACCTAATAGCTTAAAATAAAAATGTTTTTGCTAATCAAACTGTACTCACATTTAAACTGTGTCCTTATGCTAAACTGAATTGTTTAATATAGAACTATTTTGACATTTAACTATGTGTAAACAAAATCAGAACTTATACTAAACTGAATTGTTAGAATTATAACTGTTTGAATAAACTGAATAGCTTGAAATAGAAATGTTTTTGACAATTAAACTGGGGGGTGTCCTCGTGGTGTAATGGTCAAAGCGATGGCCTGCGAAATCGTGGTAAGCAAATTCGTCCTCCAGTCGCGCTATTACATTTACTTTCGGGCAAAAAACCCTGGGAAATGTATGAACCCCCTTATCCTCCCAGCTATGGGTTAAATAGTACCACTGCAGTTCTTATAGGGGAATAGATTTGGCATTAAATAACCTAAAAAGATTGATATGCCATCCAACATAGAAACCAACCAACAACAATTAAACTGTGTACCCATACTAAACTAAATTGTTTGAAATAGAACTGACTGTTTGCATAAAAATGGATTTGGCGTTAAATAATCTACAAAGATTGATATGTCATAAAACCCAAGCAAACAAACAACCCAACCAAACCAAAAATCTTTAACAACCTATTAAAAGCTACTTTTGACGATTTTTTGCTTTAGTTATGATTGCCATTTTTGACCTGTTGAGTAGACCAAGTATGGCGATGAATACGATATAGAAAACTATACGATTTGAGGTGGAAAAAGGATAAGGAGAGGAAATAAATGTCTTAAATTACTACGGGGACTTTAAATCTAAGAAGATATGTGAGTCGCCAAATAACCCAAATTGTTCTGAGAGATAACATGATGATAAATAAAACTCATCTTATACCAATATAAGTTATCGGAGCCATCCTTCATAACCTCACCCCGCCCCAAAAAAAACAACAACATAAATTAATCTTATATTTACGCTTTCTCATTTTCGCACAAGTGGCGAATATCTACTGACACTAAGTCTCTTCAATAATCCACTATCCTCATCAATATTCATCATATCTAATTTCTGTTGGTTTATAAATAATGTTAATTATTCCTCACATTTTTAATTTCTGAATTTTTTCTATATTTTTCGGGATTTTTCCTAGCGTCCCAATTACGATAAGCCGCTTCTCGTCGTGCGTTGGCTTGATAGCTGACAATATCTTATCAATATTTTCTATAACTTCCCAGTTTTATTCAAATGTTGCGAGGCTTTCTTGGTGAGGTTTCTGTTGTGATAATGTCATATGGCAAAGAAAAAAGTTCCATTGACATCTCTAATATAGTTGCCAAGATGAGCTATGAAGGGGCTAAAAGGTAAACCTTGTAAATTTCTTTTGATATATATATATATATATATATATATATACATCAACTAATAGACTGTTTCATAACTCATGTGTGGCTTGACACGTGAGATACTTTAAGCCGGGGATGAAACCCAGCCAACTTTGAATCCGCCCGATGGCCTAACTTCAAAGTCACCTACAATCCCGATGTACGCAAGATAATTTAACAATAATTATATATATATGTGTGTGTGTGTGTGTGTGTGTGTGGTGACAAAAATTATTTCGTGAGTCAGGAACTAACCCACTACAGAGTTTCGCCTAAGCAAAATAACGAAATAACTTTTGTCACTATTTTGCTCTACTTACTATTGAGCACTTTTTTGCACTTGTAGCTAGGCAGCAATTACGGTTATTTTTTCTCTTTCCAATCAATTGCGTATCTGTTGATTTTTTCAATTGGTATGAGTTGGTTGGCCTTTTCTTTTTTTCCTATATATATATATATATATATATATATTACCCTAGACACTGATTCCTTGTATATTTTATCTTCGAATTACTTGCGGTTCTTTTTCGCTACCCGTAAGTTCTATTATTCCATAAGTTATTTAATTTTATATACATACATATATATATATATATATATATATTGTAGAACCCACTGCCCTAACGCGCAAGGTAAAATAATAACAATACTTACATGTTCAGCAACTCAACAGCCCAACAGACAAAAATATGTATATGTGCGCAGGCCAGTACATATATGCGCTAGCATAGCCACTCCTGGGCTGGCAACCAATCACAACCCAAGGAATGGACTCGACCACCTTCGCATCGGGGAACGCCCTGATGCGCAAATAATCTCCCTTTCCTCATGCACATTTACGTCGACGCATAAATCAACACGTGTGAATAAGTGCAAGTACAATATACAACAGAACTTCGACATATATATAGTACAAATTTATGGACACTCAAACTTGGTTAAGTCGTCATAATAAATTTATTTCGGCGGAGAATATTACTATACTCTCCGTCTCATCAGATGATTATTTTCATGCTTCTCTCTGACGAGACGGAGAGTATAGTAATATTCTCCGCCGAAATAAATTTATTATGACGTCGTAAACGAGTTTGTGTCTTCATCGAATTGTACTATATACGCTCTGAATGTGAATTTTTTTATACCCCAGTGAATAAATAAGGAACTAACAATAGCCATACATTGAGCACTCTTATAGATTTATATGATTTTCCTCATATATTCTATGTAAAGAATAATCCACACCCACTGTCTTTGGACACTGACTGAATATTTAATATATATATATATATATATATATATATATATATATATATATATATATTGTTATTTACCCCAAAACTCAGCACGGAGAGGTGCGACACAAAGATTGTTTTATCATGAGGAGGTTAACACATTTAAATTCAGAGATTTTCTTGTCCTTGACTGCTTATTGCACAAGGATTAAAGATACCAGTCAGCCCAAGCCGCAGTTAGAAACAAAATAATCTGATATATACCTTTCCTAAGTTTATTAGTACAGTAGTAAATGTAAAGAGCTTCTTACAGGATTTAAACTCAGTTCATCGTCTCCCTTACCTACGATGATACCTGCTATACCACGATCACTTCTATTCATACAGGCACACACACACACACACATATATATATATATATATATATATATATATATATACGAGGTGCCGTCAATAAGTTTCAAAAGACTTTTTTGTACATCCATTTAGAATTGTGATAGACTCTTGAAAGTTCAGTATATTATTACCATACATCTTATGAGATGACTGACAAATTTTTATGATTTCAGGTTCAAAGGTACAGCTACAGCTGCAATTGGAATACACCCTACTAAAGCCTGATTGTCACAGCTGGTGAATTTCACAACTGCAATCTGGACGTGTGGACACTTTACAAGAACGATATACAATAAAATTATGTTTTAAACTTGAAAAAAATGCCACAGAAACGTATGGAATACTTCAGACTGCTTTGTGACCATTTTGCACGAATCAAGCATCAGTTTTTGAGTGGCATAAGAGATTCAAGGAAGGCAGGGAATCTGTGAGGGATGATGAGAGGAGTGGGAGGAATAAGGAAGTCAGAACACCAGATTTGATTGGCCAAATAAAGAATTTCATGGATAAAGACCGTCGTGTGTCTATACAGACAATAAGTGCACAGTTTGATGTCAGTATGGGAACTATACACATAATTATTCGCAAGGAACTGAAGATGCAGAAGATTTGCACGAAGTTTGTCCCAAGGGTGATCAGAGAAGGTCTGAAAGAAATATTTTGACATGACAGCAGGACGATAGTTGAGCTGATCAATTCAGATTCCGCAGTTCTTGATGCTCTTGTGACCTGCGATGAAAGCTGGATCTACTGCTATGACTCAGAGACCAAGAGACAGAGTTCCCAGTAGAAGTATGCTGGCTCTCCCTGACCCAAGATGGCCAGACAGAGCAAACCCCCCACAAACTTTTGATGATCCCTTTTTTTGACTGCACTGACATGATCTACATACACTGGGTTCCCTCTGGACACAGTCAACAAGGAATACTATGTTCAGGTTTTAAGGGAGTTCAGGAAGAGATTCCGTCGGAAGAGGCCAGCACTATTCAAATCGAGTCAGTGGCACCAGTCCACAACTCCATCCTTGTCACAGACTATTTGACCAAGATGGGCATCAAGACAGATCCTCAGCCTCCCTATTGTCCAGACCTTGCTCCTGGTGACTTTTGCTTATTCCCTCAAGGAAAAGCTTTGAGGTTGTCGTTATGAGACAATTGAGGAGATAAAAGAGGCTGTGACGAAGGTCATTGACACGCTCACACATGAGGACTTCCATGGGGCCTTCAAGAAGTTGTTGGAACGTTACAACAAGTTCATTGCAGCAGGAGGAAATTACTTCGAAAGGGAACTAAAGTTACATGTGTGTACTATAATACACCTTTTCCGGTCGTGTATCTTAGATCAATCACTGATCCAGTCGATGCGTCAATCAGGACTCTTTTCTGATTGACTGGTGTTGAAACTGGCTTGGTCTTCTCTTATTCGGCTGCACAAAGCTGTCCCACGCTGACAAAACTCTGGTTCTCACTGTTTCTCTCTCCGTCCCAGCGAGTTGCTGCTGATGATAATCTAGCCGTTGGTTTGCTGGTACAAAGTCTATATGGATTATCGTGCTGATTGTCTTATCGTCTTTGTTCCTGCTCCATTGGTCGTTGTGTTTCACACCACCAATGATAAGATCAATGATGATGTGCCGTGGTAAACTTGTCTGATGTAGTTGAAAAATAAGAATCTCAACTCGCAAATAAACTTTAAAATGTAGGTTTATTTACAATAGCAGGTATATAATCTTCTAATATGCAATGTTGAAGTAGGTGCATAAGAAGTAGTGGTAATTTACTAAGCTTTTTGCTTAGATGTGGCACAAGGCCATATGAAAGGGGCACCCAATGAGACTCGAACTCACTCGTATAGGTTTGCTAGTCGAGCTTGCTAACCATTACACCACCAGAGGCGCCTTGTGCATAAGAAGTAGTGCTGTTGGCTATGAAATGCTGGTAAGTTGAAGTGGGTCTGGTGGATGGTGAGTGAGGAACCTTGTTGCCAAAAACAACTATTGATTCGAAACGCACTCTTCAAAACTTGGAGACGAACTCTCTCTGGGGCAAACAAGCCCTTGCTTAAATAAAAGATTTGCCCACAAAATCTCATTTGATTACTCAATATTCCATTATATCTACCTCACCCTTTCATTTTTCTTCTATCTTAACACTCACAAGTGCGAGGTCAACAATGGGCTTTGATATCTTCCAAAATTTATAACTGCGTCGTTTTTATTTTTGAGTATTTAATTCCTCATCACAGGCCGCTTCCAACAACGCATCAATCTACAATTGTTTCCAGGACACGATACAATCAAATATATTTTTAACTTCAGAGAATCAAACTACGTATTTTGCTAAATCTGTCAAACCAAAAAGTGTTCAAAGAAAAGGTACCAAATGGCTTTGTTTAAAATTACAATTTTAACCTACAACTTTAGATATGACGAAGTTTTCTGTTTATGCTCTTAATCATTCCTATGCACCAGATTTAACCGTAATTTCCAAGGACGGATGCATTCACCCCCCCCACGTATCATATGACTCTCAATAACTAAATTTGACGGTGTATCAGCCCACCGACCACACATATCATTTAAAACAGACTTTTTAAAAAATTCTTTGTAACAAATTTTCAATGAAGTATTAATCCTCCCGATGTACTTTGTTATACTATCTATAAAAGTGCCCATACGAGAAAAGTCCGGAAAATTATTTAATCATCCTCGTATATATATATATATATATATATACATCTCGAAGAAAATAATGAAATTGAACCCGACAATTTAGAGAAAACTTGATAAACAAGGTATTCCAAGGAGTGATTTATCGTGAAATAAGGTGGACGCTATAATATTACGATTCTAATAAAGCATCGTTAGGACTAGGAAAGATGATATCTAGTGGTGTTGGATCACCGATGGATGTTTGATAAAATACACAAATAATAATATTAAACATCAGTTAATGATCTAACATCACTAGATATCATCCCTCCTACTCCTGATCATGGTTCAGTAGAAAACAAAACTTTTCAACTAAATTTCTCAGTAAAATCTTTCCTTCTTTTATTACCTTGTTTATCAATTTCTCTCTCACACACGCACTCTCTCTCAATATATATATATATATATATATATGTGTGTGTGTGTGTGTGTGTGTGTGTGTGTGTGTGTGTGTGTGTGTGTGTGTATGTGCGTGTGTGATATGGAAATATATATGTCTGACAGTTGTTGTGTTGAAATAATGAAAAACTAGAAAAATTTTAGAAAGAGATTTTTTTTTTTACCGAACATATTTCCCTATATTACATAGCATTTTCAGCGGTAAATGAGAGAAGGAATGTTTTTTTTTTATGTTATGTTGTTGTCTCTAACAATGTAGCGTCTGTATTTGATTTAACGTAAATATGTGTTAATGTTATGTTCTGTGATGATCAATGAGCTAAAATTTGAAATAATTGAAATTTTCCAGATCTTTGTATTATTGTTTCTGTGAGAAGAATAACTGCCGAATCTATGGCGAATCGTTTCTTTTTATTGAGCATATGTTATATAAAACAGGACAAAAACACATGATTCAGAGTTTCTCGTTATCGATCCTCAGGTGAGCTAGAGGCGTGTTCAGTGCGAGCTCAATTGAGCACCAACGATATTTTATCGAATTTTCCAATGTAATGCCCACATATCAATTTAGCTAATACTATAAGAATATAAATTGAAGCAGGGTTTACGAACAAGCAAACTGGGAAAGCAATCTATGGGAACAAACTGTGGGTACATAGAAAAGAACACAGTATAAAACTGAAAAATTGATCAACATGAAAAACGAATTCTAGGGAATTGAAGAAGTCGAAATACATGTAGAATCCTTAAGAGGAGCCCTGAAGAAAATTTTAAATTGGAACTCACCAAGCCACAATGGAGTCCATGGCTTCAGGTAAACAATGATTCACGTTGTTTCACTACGGATTTGCTCAAAAGCTGCGCAAATATATACAGAAGGAAATCATTTTTAAATGGAATACGCAAGAAAAAAAATCTGATTCAGAAAGATCCCCCGTTATGCAAAAAGGGAACCGCCTCAAGCAACTACTGACAAATAATTCTACTTTCAATGATGAGGACACTGCCCACAGCATAGGTTCATAGATGATGTCAAACTTTTCACCGCAAATAAAATTACTGTTGCATTGTGGGACCTCGATGTCAAGTTGCCGGAGACAAAAATGATATAAAGAAATAACGACTAGTTTATAAGAAGTCAAACACGTGGTCAAAGAAAAATCCACTCACCTTATCAATATTTTTCAACCTTTCTTCTCACCGAACTCAAATCAGGAAGTCGAGAAATTATATTTTTGAATCTTTACAGTAATCGCAAAATCATTGCTCATCTCTAATTACGGAGAGTGATTTTTCTAGCTCTGAAATTTTAGTTGTTTCTTGTCCTCTGTCAATAAATAACAGACTTACATAACCTTTTCAAAAGTCCTTGTGTGTGACTGTTTCTCGCATCCACCATAAGAGTGTCCGTGATTGACCGCTTCTTCTTGTTCTTGTCGGCCACCCAGTCTAGCAGCAGTTTTACTACTAATGCAAAAGTGGCTACTACATTACAAAACGAACAAGAACTCTAATATAAAATAAAGATTCAACTGAGATTTTCAGATCTAACTTGGCATTGAGAAATATTCGATGCATTTAGGCATGAAGGAAAAAGGATTTTCATTTTTTGTGCAAATTTAATTTATAATATTACTTGCTTAACTCCAAGTTTCTACCGCCTTCTTTGAAGTGAGACTCTTCACATCTACACGATGTGCGCCTTTGATACACGTACATAACGTGCGTTTTTTTTTTACATGTACACAGTGGGCGCTTTTTTACGTGTACACAACGTGTGTTTTTTTTTTTAGATTTAAACAAAGTGCGTTCTTTGTTTTTACATGTACACACGTACATTTATTTATAGATATACACTATGTGCACTTTTTCAGATGTATACAATGGGCGTTATTTTTACATATACTTAATATGGGCACAATGTGTGCATTTTTTACATGCAACCGAAGTGTGCTTATTTTTTAGATATACAAAGTAGTTGGCGACCATAGTCGAGGGTGACCCGAATGCTCCCTTTTCAAAAGCTACTACACCGAGGAGTACGGGAGGGCACTACTCCTTTCCCAGGATTGCTCCACTTTACCCTCGATACGTACCTTATATTGCTTATAAAGAGGTATCAAGTACCATTTTTAAAGTATGACCCGACCTGGGAATTAACCCAGGTCTCCCACACTATTAGCGAACACTTTACCCACAAGCGCATTCTTACGTGTGCACAATGGGCGCTTATTTTTCACATGTACACAATGTATACTTTTTTACATGTACACAATGAGCGTTTTTTTTTACATGTACGCAACGTGCGTTTTTTTTTAATCTACACAATGTGTTCTTTTTTATATGTAAAAATGTGCGGATATTTTAGATATCCACAATGTGCCTTTTTTAAATGTACACAATGTGCGTTTTTTTCTTTACATTTATACAATGTGCACTTTTTTCATCTTCACAATGTGCACTTTTTTTAATGTACACAATGAGCGCTTTTTTTTTACATTTAAACAATGTGCACTTTTTTCATCTACACAATGTGCGCTTTTTTTCTTTACATTTATACAATGTGCACTTTTTTCATCTTCACAATGTGCACTTTTTTTAATGTACACAATGAGCGTTTTTTTTTACATTTATACAATGTGCACTTTTTTCATCTTCACAATGTGCGCTTTTTTAATGTACACAATGAGCGTTTTTTTTACATTTAAACAATGTGCACTTTTTTCATCTACACAATGTGCGCTTTTTTAATGTACACAATGAGCGTTTTTTTTTTACATTTATGCAATGTGCACTTTTTTTATCTATACAATGTGCGCTTTTTTTCTTTACATTTATACAATGTGAACTTTTTTCATCTATACAATGTGCGCTTTTTTCATCTACACAATGTGCGCTTTTTTAATGTACACAACGAACGTTTTTTTTTTACATTTATACAATGTGCACTTTTTTCATCTACACAATGTGCGCTTTTTTTTACATTTTTACATTCATACAATGTGCACTTTTTTCATCCACACAATGTGCGCTTTTTTTCTTTACATTTATACTATGTGCACTTTTTTCATCAATACAATGTGCGCTTTTTTTGATGTACACAATGAGCGTTTTTTTTTACATTTATACAATGTGCGCTTTTTTTTTACATTTTTACATTCATACAATGTGCACTTTTTTCATCTACACTATGTGCACGTGAGCTTGTTTTTACATGTACACAATTTTTTTTAGATTGAAACAATCCAGGCTTTTTTTCATGTACACAGTAGGCATTTTCTTTTGATGTACACAAAGTGCGCTTTATTTTACATGCACACAATGTACACATTTCTTTATCTACACCATGTGCGTATTTTTTACATGCACTCAAAGTGTTTTTTTAGACCTACACAATGTGCACTTTTAGTACGTGTATATAACGAGTGCTTTTTCTACTTGTATATGAGATAAGTTTAGCGAAAGAGTTACCGTTGTAGGAAACAGGATTGGTGACCCAAGTTCAAATTCTGGACGAGGTTATTTGCGTTTCGCTTTACACGAAAGAACTTGGAAAATTCGTGAATATTTCTTTACTTCCACCACCAGTGGGTATATTGTAGGGCAGACGGAGTTCTTTACACTTGTTAGGCCGCCAGTGTTGGTGAAGATATTTTATTACAAACCTGTTGTACTCTCTTATAAAAGAAATACCTTTTGTCATGTTCTGCTATGGCGAAGGGGTTGAGTAAATACATTCTTCTACACCTTTAAGCTATTGCACTGTAAACTTCTAGAATCATTTTATGACTTTTGAAATCTGATTCATAATTTTTTTACTTTTACAAAAAGGAACTAGAACTAAAGTTATTTTCTTTGCAGAGTTACACCTGATGAAGACCGAAGTCTAAACTCCATAGGGAAAACATGACTTACAAAGGCAACCGGTCTTGAAGAAGGAAAAACTGAATTGAAATCAGCTATACTCCGATTTAAAAAGGACCTACTATTGCATTCTGCTCATGACAGAGGAGTTGGCTAAATGCACACATCTATTGAAAAAACTTGAAGAGGATACTGCTTATCAAGGGCATTTGAAGGTGCCCGTGGTGTAATGGTTATTGTCGTAGGAAATGGACACGGCGACACGAGATCAAATCCTGGACGAGACTGATTGCATTTCACATAGCACTAATACCCTTGGGAAAGGTATGAATCCAATCATTCTCCCTCCAGCTATGGGTGAATAGTAGGGCAGACTGTTCTTCAGCCCTAGTGAGGCAACTAGTCTTTGAGAAGGAAAACTTTGAATTCAAACCTGTTAAACTCAGCTTAAAAAAATTGACATTGTGTCATATCCTGCCCGAGCGAAGGGGTTGGGTAAATAGGATCAAAGGCATTTGTAAATGACGGTTCTTCACTCGTTTAGCTTTCGCAGTTCAAAGTCTACAAACTTTTACGAAATACCTCGTATATTCATTTTGAAAAAGTTAACTTCGGAAAAGCATGTAAAGACATGCCTGCTGTAAATTTATTGTGAAAAATACCCGGGAAGTAGCATGCTCTCACTGAGTTTTTTTTTTTCTTTACTTCTCAGATATAATTGTCGTTCGTGTGTTACGTGACCATGTTTCAGAAATACTTGACAAAACCCAAGACATTTTGGTGTACCTCTCTCTCTATCTATCTATCTATATCTCTCTTTCTCTCTCTCTCTCTCTCTTTCTCTGTCTCTTTCTCTCTCTCTCTCTCTCTCTCTCTATCTATCTCTATTTCTATCTCTCTATCTATCCGTGTATGTGTGTTTGCATGAGAATAAAGTGCAAACGAAATCCACGCAGAATTCTTCAGTTAGAAATTTATGTAGCTTTCCTTTATTGTCAAAAACTCGTGTCACATCTCTTAAAGAAAATAAGAAATTCCCACAAAGCTACTTCTGATGTTCATGGAGATGTACAACGTAGAAAAAAGTATGGAAATTAGATTCAATTTTGTTTTAAATTGGACGTAACACATTTAGATTTCTTCTCGTCGTGTAAATATTTCATAATACACTTTACACACACACACACACAGACACACACACGCACACAAATATATAAATGTATATATATATATATATATATATATATATTTTATACATATTTATGAAGGTGTAAATTTCAGCGACATTTTCAGCATCGCATATTAATTAATCGTGTCATTATTCCAGTTTAATTCATACTAAAAACATATTCGAGGTTTTAAAACATTTATTGTACTTACTTTCAGACTGACCTGACAAAAACCTGGCGGCCGTGTAGATATAAATACTCATCCACGATCCCGCTAATTTAACAGACTCAATTTTACTAGATTCCTACTCCAAAACAAGTACAGATTGGCAACCAGACGGTGAGAAAGAAAAATTTTTCTCCTAATATATCAGCAAACAGAATGGCGTGGTAACGCTCATTTCCCTATATCATACAATATTTAGCGGGAAAAGAAACCTGAAATGGAAAGGTTCATTATTCCCCATGTAATATAGACCTATGGTTCTTCATTGGGTAAAGCCCATTATTTTCCATTTAATATAGATCCTAGTGAAGGCCTTCGTCCTTCAATGGGTAAGACTCATTTTCTTCATGAGATATAAACAACAAATATATGATGCCTCATTATTCTCCACGTAATGCTGACCTTAACAAAGACTGTTGTACTTTTGTGAACCGATTCTTCCTCATATGCCCAGAATTTTGGGACGAAAAACCGATCAGGAAAATGATGGATATATACATTTATTTGAATGAAGGTACAAATGAATGAATGAATACATATATATATATATATATATATATATATATATATATACGTGTGTGTGTGTGTGTATGTGTGTGTGTGTGTGTGTGTGTGTGTGTAAATCAGACATTATAATGTATTGTAAAAAGAAACTTCTTAGAAAAATGAAATGTATGCTTTTGCATTTTTCTCCGAAAAAAATTTTTTTTTTCATTCCATTCTCTCTATAATGAGAAGCTTTTATCAAAGAGCGATTAATTATTATTCATTAAAGTTTTAGCAAAAATGTATCTTTATCGTGTAAATTTACATTATTTGATTAGAAAATGTTTTTCTTTCACTCAAAATTAAATACATATCTTTCCGTGAACCTGGGAAGTAAATTACTTTTCTAAACTGATTATCTATTTTCTTCATTCTTAATTCACAACTGAAAATAACCAAAATTACGTTTCGACTAGTGGATAATTATATTATTAGCATATAAAGGAATATATACTCAAAGTTTCAGTATACATGGGATTTCTCATATATATATATATATATATATATATATATATAGAGAGAGAGAGAGAGAGAGAGAGAGAGAGGAGGGGAAAGGGAGGACTCTTCTAAAATAGTATGATATACCGTACTCTCTAGTCCTCTGTTACTAATCCAAAAAGTGTGGCTATATATATATATATATATATGACAATTTATATCTTGCACAGGAAATATAAATATATATATATATATATATATATATATATATATATATATATATATAAATATATATATATATATATATATATATATATATATACGTGGATCATTAAATAAGTTTCCAGACTTTTTTCGTATGGTCACTTTTATTGATAATACAAACATGAAAGTCAAGTCCCCTTCGAAGTAATATCCTCCGGTTGCAATGCACTTGTACCGTTCTAACAACTTCTGGAAGGCCCCATGGAAGTCCTCTTGTGTGAGTGTATCGATGACCTGCGTCACAGCCTCTTTCATCTCCTCAATTGTCTCATAACGACAGCCTCTAAGTTTTTCCTTGAGCTTAGGGAATAATCAAAAGTCACAGGGAGCAAGGTCTAGACTATAGGGAGGCTGAGGAACTGTCTTGATGCCAATCTGGGTCAAATAGTCAGTGACAAGGATGGAGTTGTGGACTGGTGCATTGTCCTAGTAGAAATGCCACTGACCCGATTTGAATAGAGCTGGCCTCTTCCCAAGGAATCTCTTCCTGAACTCCCTTAAAACCTCAACATAGTAACCCTAACCCTAAACCTTTGGCCAATCAACTCCGGTGTTTTGACTTCCTTACTCCTCCCACACCTCTCATTCCCTCGCAGACCCCCTGCCTTCTTTGAATCTCTTATGCCACTCAAAAACTGATGCTCGATTCATGCAAGATGATCGAAAAGCAGTCTGAAGCATTCCATCCGTTTCTGAGGCATTTTTCCAAGTTTAAAACAGTACTTTATTGCATATCTTTCTTCTAAAGTGTCCTTACGTCTAGATTGCATTTTTGAAATTCACTAGCTGTGACCATCAGGCTTTAGTAGGGTGTATTCCAATTGCTGCTGTAGCTGTTCCTTTAAACCTGAAATCATAAAAATTGGTCAGTCATCTCATGAGATATATCGTAATAATATAGTGAACTTTCAAGAGTCTACGACAATTTTAAATGACTGTACAAAAAAATCTGGAAACTTATTGAAGACACTACGTATATATAGTTTTCCTTGCATGACAGGAAAAAGACATTCGTATGATGTCCTACGCAAAAGAACAATCGATATACGATATAGCCTATGCGTATACATTATTAATTATATCTTGGTATTTACCTATTCAGAAGAATAAAATTTGTACACAATACTCCTAGCATTTTTATTTAGTCATACCAACAACTTATAAAAGCCGTTGTTCTTTTGTATTTGATGGAGCACACATTTTGTTTTATTACATAATTTCGATGTGGTCATTTATGACTTTCAGCAGGCATGATTCAAATGATCTTACTAGGTTGGCTATTTTTTTCAAATAGCAACACATGTTAACCTTTTCAACTTGCTTGAAGATGAATTTAGAATGTGAGAAAACTTCTTTTTTTTCATCTAAAATTTTAATTAAATTTAATCTCTTCAAATAGCGGCGAAAACAACGCCATAGAACCCAATTATATTAAAGTGCGAATCAAATGACGCAATAGAGTCGCAAGTGCAAGTTATAGAGTAATAAAGATGAATAAGTAAGTTACACAATAAATGAATGCACAAAATAGTACAAACGTGGGATTGAGTAACTAGGGTGATCCACTGAGAATTGTGAAAGAGATTTAAATTTGACCATACTATCAAATTGTAAAACTAGAATCTTTCCTTGAAAATGAGACGCATTAAATTCAGTGTTTTTTTAAAATGCTAACAGATAACCTAATCCCGGCCAGACGACCAGAAAACCCAGAGAACTACCCACACACCTGAGTAAAAATAAAGGAACGCGAAAAGACAAACAAATACTTGGAACTTGCCGGAGAACTAAAATAAATTGTGGAGCATAAGGCTGACGGTGATACCAGTTGTAGTTGAAGCACTTGAAGCAGTCTCAAAAGGTTTGGAAGAAAGACTGGAAGAGTTGGAATCAGTGGAAGATTCAAGACCATCCAGACGACAACGTTGTTAAAATATTCTGAAGACCAGCAGAGAGTTGATGTCACTCAAACTTCTGCGTAAGACCACCAATATAGGAAAAGAATGAAAAATAACAATGAAGTTTTTGAAAAAAGGATTAAGACTCAATTTGTATATGTGTATTCACCTAGGTTAGTAAATATTTAGCTCATTATTATCGCACATTCGTCGGATATGAGATTCGGGATGAGTTTTATTTACTGTTTTATTAGAATATATATTAAATTTCGTATGCAATTTCATGGCGATATTTAGTAGTTCTTCCGACTTAATTCTCCCTGGCAAAATTTATCGTATTAAGATATTAGATTTAATAAGAATTGCTTAATTTTTATAATAGATGAGTGACAATAAAACAGGCATATAAAGAGAGAAAAGGAAACAGAATTTTATACAAAAGAAGAAGAAGAAGAAGAAGAAGAAGAAGAAGAAGATATATTTATATAGAAAGAAGGGTAAAAGACCTAGAAATAGTAAAAATGAAATAAGATGACAACAAAGAAAGGAGAGTAAATTGATAAATACAACTACTACTATTACTACTATTGCAATTACTAATACAACTACTATTAGTACTTGTACTACTACACGCCAGAATCCGTCCAAGAAAATGAAACGCACAAAAGTCATTGGGATTTTGAGATACAAACGGATTACTTAATCTCGGCCAGATGACCAGACCTTGTGATAATGAACAACAAAAAAGGAACCAGCCAAATTGTGGATTTTGCCATTCTGCTTGACCACAGAGAAAAATTGAAAGAAAGCAGAAAAAGCGATAAATACCTGGATCTTGCTTGAGAACTGAAAAACTATGGTACATGAAAGTGACGGTGATATCGATTGTAATTGGTGCCCTTAGCACATTCACTAAAAGATTAAAACTGGGATTGGAGGATTTGGAAACAACAGGACAAATGAAGACCATTGCTGATATCGTCCAGAATAGAGAGAAGAGTCCTGAAAACTTGAGGAAACTTGCAATCATTAAGATCCCAGTATGAAACCATCAGCTAACACTTATGGGAAGAATATATATGAAATAATATATAATAATATATGTACAAACAGGAAGCCATCCTAAAAAATTCACTGGGATTTTGAGTTGCGTACGATCACATAATTTGGGCCAGACCTAGGGCTTTTAAGAACAAAAAAAAAAAATTAAAAATGAAAGATATTAAAAATATAAACAAATATTTTGATGCTGACATCGAAAACGGTTGATAATGAAGTCGGTGGTGATAGTGATTGCATTTGGCAACAAAGTCTTAGAAAAAAAAAGATAGGAGAGATTGAATCTTAAAGGAAGAATCGAGGCTATAGAGATTTCAGGATTGTTAAAATCGGCTAGAATACAGGACACCTAAAGAGACCTTCTGTCACTACATTTCAGTGAACAGCCGTCCATTCAAACTTGTGTGAAAAACTGGCAAGAAGTGATAAAGTTATACAATGAAAAGAACTAGAATTCCTGATACAAACAATAAGAATACACAGAATATATATAACAATGGAATTTGGCACTGATAAATTTTCCAAGTGTACCATTGCAAGTACAAATAAGAATTTAGACCCTGTTGTGGCTTTGCTGTGGTAAAAGCTGACTAACGCAAGAAACTGTTTAACCATCCAAAGGTTTATTTACTACTACCACTTGTAGGAATCCGCCGGGCTAGCATCCACTAAAACGAGTCTTACATCTTCGTTTCTGGTGTTCATCTCAGTGCCTTTAACCCATTACATTTCGCCGTCAACTGCCTCAAAACATGAGTTGTGTCCTCCCTTCCACCTGGTGTCGGCAGTACGAATATCTGCTTTCCTACATAATCATTTGTTCAATTTCAATTTTCCATGAGCTGTTCAATTACGTTACACATATTCCTGCTGAAAAAAGATTATCTTTTTAAAAAATTGGAAGGAACAGAACTGACAAATCAGGAAAGCATTTGGATTCTTGGAGGAGGGGTTACTTACCTAAACTTTGATATATTGGAAGCGGACAATATCAAACATAGATCCTATTTACCAACCCCTCCGCTCGGGCAGGATATGACACAAGGTCAATTTTTAAGCGGAGTTTAACAGGTTTGAATTCAGAGTTTTCCTTCTCCTAGACTAGTTGCCTAACCAAGGCTGAAGAACCTAGTCTGTCCTACTATTAACCCAAAGCTGGAGGGAGAATAATTGGATTTATACCTTTCCCAAGGGTATTAGTGCTATGTGAAATGCAATCAGTCTCGTCCAGGATTTGAACTCGTGTCGCCGTGTTTATTTCCTACGACGATAACAATTACACCACGGGTACCTCCAATATCAAATATATATAAATATAAGAAAAGACTATGTCAAAATAACAAGAAAATTACTCAAATCCAAGATCTGTTGTGGAAATCACATCAAAGAAACAATCACTTGGGCAGCCACTACCGCCATTGGAAGATATTCTGCACTATTCTTAAAATGCTCCAGGGAGGAATTGACATATTTACCAAAACACCAAAAAATTGATGACTGTGAACAAGATTTTACACCCAAGAAATGAGTACATGTGTAAACAAATGAAGGAGGAAGAGGACACGCCAGAACTGAAGATTGGGTTGGTGCATCAATACAACACATCAAAGAGCTAATATAAATTAATCACAATGGCCAGTAACATCAATGGCAACATTACAACAGACAGAACGACAAAAACAAAAAGCAAAAAAAAAAAAAAAGAAAGAAAAATCGGAAAAAACAACTCTGTGGGTATTTCAAGCAATACATTAGGGAAAATGAACACGCGAAAACCAGAATTTAGTCAGGTCAAAGAAAGGAAATCCTCAAAAGAAAAAAATAAATATCTATTCAAAGCAGCTCAAATTAATGCCATAAAGACCAATTATGTTAAAATGAAAATAGATGAGAGGCCTCGGAAGAGCAAGTGTAGTTTGGTTTGGTTTCTTTGTTTAATGGCATACCAACTCTTTTTAGGTTATTTAATGCCGAAGCCATTCTCCTAGAAGAACAGTACTGGTACTATTTAACCCATAGCTGGGAGGATAAGGGGGTTCATACCTTTCCCAAGGATATTTGCCCGAAAGTGAACGTAATAGCACGACTGGAGTACGAAGTTGCGTACTACGATCCCGCAGTCCATCGCTTTAACCATTACACACAAGGACACCCCCGGGTAATGTGGAGACGGGGGTTAAACGGTTAATCACATAGAAAGTGAACACAGCCTACCAGTTAAAAAAGAGTACACGAAGAGATATGACTGGATGGGTTAGGTGATCCACTGGGAGTCATGAAAAGATGGAATTTTCTTTATGGTTACAAATGGTAAACTAATGCATAAACCAGATTCCGTCCTAGAAAATGAGATATGTAAAATTCTCTGGGATTTATTGACGGAAACTGATCACCGTATCTTAAATAGAAAACCAAATCAAGAGATTATTAGCAATAAAAATAAGCGCACGTCATCAAGTGGGTGTTGCCGTTCTAGAAAGAAAGCAAGAGCATTAACAAAAGACAAAGACCTTGCCGGAGAGCTGAAAAAAATAGCATGTAACGATGACGGTGGTACTAATTGTAGTCGATGCTTTCGTAACGGTCGCGAAAGAGCAGGAAATATTCAAGGAGAATGGTAAAAGAGAGGAGGAATCACGAACATTTAGACCACAGCATCGTTAAGATCAGCTACAATAGTTAAGAAAGTTCTGAAGACCTCAGACACCAGTAAAAACACCAGCTAACATTAATACTAAAACCAGTAAGGACTGAAAAAAACAAGAGGATTTGAAAAATTGTTGAATTTGCTGAAAGAATGTGAAAAGAAGGATAAATACCTCGACCTTGCCAGGGATTTGAAAAACTATGGAACATGAAGGTGACAGTTATACCAATTGTGTTAGGTGCTTTTGGTACAGTAACTAAAGGATTATTAAAAGGACTCTTAAGGTTTCCTTTTATTAGCCAGGTCCAGGTTTTCTGGTGTGAAATGTTGTTTATTAGTCGTTTAAAGCGGCCATAGAGTTGTTTTTTTCCCATTTTTGTTCCCTGGCTCATTGGCCTAGTGGGTAGTGTTCCTCAATGGTCAGGAAGACCTGGGTTCAATCCCAAGTCGAGTCATGCCAAAGACATTAAAAATGGTGCTTGATGCCTCCTTTCTTAACAAGGATATATAAGATACAATATAAGATACGTATCAAGGGTAATGCGGAGCAATCCAGGGAAAGGAGAAGCGCCCTCCCCTACAGTAGCTATTGAAAAGTCGCCCTCGACTACGGTCGCCAACTTTACTTTACTTATGGAAACGGAACTTTATTTTTCTGCCAATAACAACTTGTTGACAAGGAAACGGACCAAATATACGACGAGGGAAAATGGAAAGACAGAAAAATCGTGAAAGGATTCATTTTCTTGAATGATGTGGTAGATGAATCCAATAGATGCACATTATTCAATTATCTACTCTTCTCTAGAAACACCCTGCCAGAAGGGGCAATGACATCTGTTGATATGGGAAACTAAATGGAGATAAAAAGAAAGGTTCATCAAAAAGCTATTTTCGCATCCCTTATACATCGATATGAATGTCATCCCCACATCAAGAAAAAGGGGTATCTTCTATAATATATATATATATATATAAGAACCCTGTTTGCCGGGCTTAGAATACGCTGGCATCATCGTCTGCAGGATAGTAATACTACCCTCCACAAAAGAAAATATTTTCTGTGTAACGCTAAGCTGCATCGGATGGTCTATATCTAGATCTCTGGGGCATGTAGATAACTCTTTCATTGCCATTACTGTCAATCTGACCCGTAGTTTTAGTGCCTGTTTGGATCCTATCCGTATCTCAGATATATTCCATTTCAAAATTATTAGTAATGGATAGGACGTGAAACTGTGTACAAGCAAATGATAATCATTAGACTGAAGTATTAATATTTGTTAGAAATACTTGAAACCATTTAGCTATATATATTTTGTATTAAAAATCATGCTGATATTTAAATTAGGTAAGAATAATTGATATCATTACTGTTTAAACAGATGGTTACAAAAAAGTGAAATTTAAAGAAATGCAATGAAACATAATTATGATTACAAAATATATTTATGATAACAATCTAGCATTTATAAAGGAATCAAATTTCGACATTAAATGACTAATAAACAATTGATATATGGGTAAACAATTGTCTTTAATTGGAATCATTTTGAGATGAGGCTTCTTAATCTGAGAATTAATTTTTTATTCATTGTGGACTCTTTGTCCTCATCTTCGTAGTTTTTTGTGCTGTTTCTTCTTCACTACGTTTCGGCCAAATTTCACCTCTGGCCATCTTAAGGTGATTAACCGCGACCTCATCTCAAAATGATTCCAATTAAAGACAATTACAAATCTGGTACGGACCCGACTATAGAAGACAAGATAAGGAGAACAAATAATTGGGGTTCGTGGCTCAGCGGATAGAGGCATTGAGTCTCTGCGGTTCGAGGTGAGCATTGTCAGAAGTTAGTGGTTTCAATTCCTACCCAAGCCGGCCAGAGGTTTACTTGGTCAAAAACGTGGTTCGATAGACAGCAACTATAGAAGGCAGTAATTACTGGGGATACGGTTACAAGACTCAGCATTCCTATCCGAGGTCGCGGTTAATCACCTGAAGATAGCTAGAGGTGAAATTTGGCCGAAACGTAGTGAAGATAAAACAACACAAAAAACTACCAAGATGAGGACAAAAATCCGCAATAAATAAAAAATTAATTCTCATGGGTAAACAAATAATGCTTTGGTTTATTTTCTTAATGGCATATCAACCTTCGTGGTTTATTTAATGTTGAATTGACTCTTGTAGAATAACAGTTGTGGTAATACTAAACCCAAACCTGGAAGGGATAATTGGGTTCATATTAGTTCGAAAATAAACGTAATCGTTCGACTGGAGTTCGAACTCACTTATTATAATTTCCCAGTCAGGTATGTTAGCCACTCCACCACAAGAATGTTCCCACAAATAAAGGAAAACAAGCTACACACAAACACACTCGCACGTACACATACATACGCACACACGTGTGTATATATATATATATATATATATATATATATATGTATTGACGGTAAGTAACTGAATAATTATTTTTTCATTCATCTTCCTGTACATATATTAATGAATCCATTATTGTTATGTGAAGTGATTACCACTTTTCTTTCATTTTGCTTTCACCAACGCAATATTGAATTCACTCCAATATCAACAACGCCTCACTCAACATTTCACACTTCTACATTTCAAAAGCTAATTATTAATGATGCCAAAAGCACATAGAACCTTTCTGCTGCATTTTAAAAATCCATTATTGTAAAAAAAAAATGATTATCACTTATTGTTTTCATCACCCAAATATTGATAATCCGATGTCGTTAAGATGACGAAAGATGTTAGACACTTCCGTTTTTCAATCCCCAGCAACGACAATCAGGCATTATCTTTTGGTTTGGTTTATTTTTGTAGACATACACATTCTTAATGCTTCATTTAATGTCGAAATACAATTCATCTTTACTTCTTTGATCATAATCATTACTCTATCTTCAATGTTCCATTACATTTCTTTAAAATAACTATTGTATTTGTCTATATTTTTTCATTACTTTGCAAATAATTGTATACCATCAGGGTTTCCAATTCAATACTTATAATTCGAGCAGTTATATATTTTTAAATAACTACATCATTCTAATAAGCGTTTGTCTGCACACAAACGGTTTCAAGTGTCTCTTTGTAATAATACTTATTTATACACAATAACATGGTTTTGATTCATTATTCCTCAGTAATTATAAAAATTTGTTTGTGCACAATTATATGGCTTCGAGTAATGGCAATGGAGAGGTATTCCACACAACGCAGAGCTCCAGAACCACTGGAAACACTTAAAGCGTCATTGTCACCCATACGACTGCCTAAACCACCGACGGGTCACAACTCCAAAGAAGGATTAAACTAAGGCTTGTTTAGTTATCTACCCACGTTGTTTTTTAGATGTGGATAACTGAAGTCGCCCGTCGTCGATTGCCAAACAAATCAGGCTGGGATGACAATTCAAAGAAAAATGAATTGAAGTTGAAGGCCAGACACAAAACAACACAGGGTATTCAATAATTAATAAAACAAAATTTTAGTTAACAAACAAAATAACAAAGCCCGTTTAAAAATATTTAAGTCAGTCCACCTTTTAAAAAAATTGAATAAGTACGATTATACAAGTCCTTTCCCCGTTGAGTTAGGAAATTAGATTCAGAGACCG
Source organism: Sepioteuthis lessoniana (assembly GCA_963585895.1). Classification (NCBI taxonomy): domain Eukaryota; kingdom Metazoa; phylum Mollusca; class Cephalopoda; order Myopsida; family Loliginidae; genus Sepioteuthis; species Sepioteuthis lessoniana. Next base: position 81,398,785 of record OY757919.1, read on the forward strand.
AACCCCTTTTATCTCAGCAGTTAGTCTAGTTTCAGCAGTAAACACAGCCTTTCAAAAGACTAAGTTGTTTCGCAGTTTGCAATTCAGCTAAGTTTTCTGTTTCGTCAATTTTCCCTTACTAACTCGTGATTCTCGCTTTTGTTTCAGAAGGTCTGACTCAAGGATTCAAATGCTGAGTGTTTGGGGTTTAGCTGGTGTTTCTCTCCGGTCTTTCTCTGGACCCTCTCTCCATACTCTCTGTCTGTCACTTTCCACAAAAACAGTTTACATAACTGCTTCTCTTATTTCCAAGTGGAGGTATCTTATCAACTGTTTTCTCCTTAATTAGATCACAGTTATTAATTCCAATCATTATTAGTTACCTCCAACTCCAATGGGGAACGTCAGTGCCCATTAATCCAAGTGAGTGGGATTTCTTCCCACTTCCATGTGTCGGCTGCTGTACCCCTTTCTATTTTGTGGAAGACTGATTAATTTGCTGGACGTGTTGGTCACCTGAGGAGAGGTCCTTTCCTCACGTGACCACACGTCACGTTCAGCAAATAAATCAGTCTTCCAAAAGAGAAATCGAATTTTTAAATTTCTTAGGGTTTGATATTTCCCACGCAATCAGATTTTCACTTGGCCAATTGACCTCTTCTTGACCTCGGCTCCAGCTTCACCATTGTTTTGCTTAGCAGTCTTTTCGATGACAAAATAGATATTTTAGCTTTCTTTTCTTTCCTTCTTCTTCTTCTGGTCGAAAAAAAAATTCATACGGTTTTTGTATATTTTTCTTAGCTATAAATTAAACAATATTTCTCGCTTCCTTTTCATTTTGACAATGAATTGTATCACTTAAAAAAAAAACAAAAAAAAACACTGTACTGATTTTATTCTTCCAAAATCCTCGCTGACCATTTTTTCTACATCTAAATTAATTCTCAGGTTTCTCTCACTCAGGTCTCTGATTATCTCTTAATTTTGTAATATCATAACAAAGACACAAAGATTTTCAGAGTGAATATGATATGCAAGAAATAATAACACGATACTTGCTAATACTTAATCTATTAATCTTTGTTTAATACACCATTAAAAAATTAACGAAACGAAGGAAGAAAGAAAACACTTCGACTCACCGACGATAGGATTGTGTTATCTTATATACCTGTCAAAAATATCAGCTAAGATATTATTTTCTCTCTCTCTCTCTCTCTCTCTCTCTCTCTCTCTCTCTCTCTCTCTCTCTCTCTCTCTGATAAATGATTGTACACAAATTCTATTTTCATAATCACTTAAAGCTCAGCCAGTTGGGGATATAAAAGAACATCCACTGCATATCTGTAGAGTGGTAAGAGTCCTGGGTATGACATAAAACAATATGCGGCTCCAGTAATGCTGGAGCGTTGGGGGAATGCGAAATACTCCTTCATTGCCGTCGCTCCCAGGTGCACTCTGGCCCGGAGTGGTAGCACTTGATAAGGTCCTATCCATGGGTCAAATAGAAATGCTTAACTTTCAAACTGAATGCAAACAAATAAGTTGAGTAGAATTGTTTGAAATTTGTTTGATCATTAAACTGTGTATAAATAAATAACTGATGTTAACTTGAATTGTTAACGATGGATGGCAATACTTGGAACTATCTAACTGTGTTAACGTAAGCTAAATTGAATTGTTATAAATAGAACTGTTTGCATCTTTAATTTCGTGTTTCTTGAAAATGTGTTAAGAAGTCATATATTTAATATATATGTAAAAACAGGATTTGACATTAAATAACCAACAACGGTTGATATGCCATAAAACCATACTAAATCAAAATCATTTATAATCATTTAAAGAGATAAACACAACCGTATCTCAAATGGATATATATGATTCAAAGATCGGATCGTAATAGATTCGATCTCACTATATCAGTGTGGACCAGGTAGTAATAAGAACAAAGCAGTGACAGAGAACCTCACCAGGTTAATATCATACTTTGGAAATTAATTGAAGACGACTGATTTTGTATTTAACTATCCAACTAGTTTTAACACGACATGAAACCAACCAGACCAAACAAAACCTGAAACGATGTCGAAAGTCTCAATATAAATACTTGAGCAAATTAAAAATTTTGCAATATTTTGGCTCGAGTTAATGTGCTATGCCAGCATCACAAGAAGTTTAAGCCGTAGTGGGTATCCGTTATCGTTCCTGGTATTGTGGTAGTTAGTGTGCTAACACATTGTGCCTTACTTAACTACGTGTGTGAATTGAAAGACATACAGATGAACGTGCCACAAAATCGACTACAGGAATCTAAGAGTGACTAATTCGAAATAGGCCATAACGATGATGAAGCTACCAAAAAAATTGTTATAAGAACGGTTAAAGCCCGTGGTGTAGTGGTTATCGTCGTAGGAAATGGAAACGGCAACTCAAGTTCAAATCCTGGACGAGACTGATTACATTTCACATAGCACTAATACCCTTGGGAAAGGTATAAATCCAATTATTCTCCCTCCAGCTATGGGTAAATAGTAGGGCAGACTAGGTTCTACGGCCTTGGTGAGGTAACTGGTCTAGGAGAAGGAAAACTCTGAATTCACACATGTTAAACTCCGCTTAAAAATTGACCTTGTGTCATATCCTGCTCAAGCGGAGGGGTTGGTAAATATGATAAGAACGGTGAAAGCGGAATCGATTACTGTACAATAACAAGATGGTTAATGAAATTTTCCTCTAGTTACAAGAAAACCGATGATCTGGCAAGGTAACTTAACGTAAAATCGTGGATTCCGTGACCTTGCTCCAAGTCATTAAAGTATATCCGGTGAGTACCACTAGCAAAGTTTCAGGCTTGCTTGTTATCTCACAGTCTTGAGTGGGTGGTCACTTTCATGACCTCCGAAAAAAATATACGAAGTAGCCAATTTGTGCCTGGCTTTACTAAAATATTGCAAAACCTTTGACTCGCCCTTGATTTAGTTTTCTTTGTTTAATGGCATGTCAATATTTGAAGATTATTTAATTCCCTTTTGACTTGGTCTCGTAATAAGAAGAAACATTAAATTAAATTAGCTGGGTAATAGTTTGTCTTCATTATTTAGATTAGAAGGACTTAATGTCACGACGCATTTAAAAATAAGAAATGTGTTACTATTTTGATTCAATCACACAGTGACAGACAATTTATACTGTTTCAATGAATATCTAAACCTCTGATTAAAATAATCCCAACTTTTCTTGTCTTTATCATAAATCAGAGTGAAATAGTCAAGCAGACATTTGAAAAGGACATTTGAATATTTTGACTACGTGAAATAAGAACAGCACATCAAAGAAAAGGCAAGATGACTTGTTTTGTTTTGTTTTTGAATGTGATTTTTTTTTCGAAATTAAAGTTGGGTTATATATGTTGTTATGCTTAGTGTCTGGGGATATACACTGTCGAATGAATATTGTTTTTGAAAGAATATGGAAAATTAAGTTGAACGTTTGAAGTTTAATTATTAAATATTGGATATATATTTGCTTATATTTTGTCCAAAAATTGGGAAACCTTTAACTTTTTTCCTAAAAGTTTATTTTTATGTCCATTTTTTGTCGTACATTTTTTCATTTGAATTGTTTTCTTGAGTCGTGAAAGAAGAAATAGAATATATGAGGGGTTTTCTAAAAATAATGCCTCCCTTCTGCATGCACAGAAGCTAATACAGTGATAGGAAACACGATAACATCATAGAATATTGCAAGTTTTCAGTTACAAGGACCTATTTTCATTGAAAAAAAAAATCAGCTGATACTAACGCATTTTTGATCAAGAGAAACTAGTATACGGATACAACGCTCGTAAATTATTCCTCTGAGGAAGTAAAATATTTTTCATTTGTAATTCATTTTTGCTGTCGACATTATAAGATCTCATACCTTTGACTAAATATGCTCACATTCACGGTTCGGACTCTTTATCATATTTACCACCCCTTCCGCTTGGGCAGAATATGACACAAGGTCATTTTGTTAAGCGGAGTTTAACAGGTTTGAATTCAGAATTGTCCTTCTTCTTGACTAGTTGCCTCACCAAGGCTGAAGAAAGCAGTCTGCCCTACTATTTACCCATAGCTGGAGGGAGAATAATTGGATTCATACCTTTCCCAAGGGTATTTATGCTATGTGAAATGCAATCAGGCTCGCCCAGGATTTCAACTCGTGTCGTCGTGTCCATTTCCTACGACGATAACCATTACACCACAGGCACCTCTTTATAAACGTTAAACCGGTGTTCATGAATGCCAGTGAGTGCCTATTTTGCAAGGAGGAATCAAATTACCTTCTTTCAAATCTGATACAATTTTACTAGACTGCTGCTCAGATACTGTCTCTATCAAGGTAAAGTATATCTCTTATAAACGTGAACGTTCAATCTCTACTGCGCTACCACCAACATTTCTCTTTGAAGTGTCCTAACAAAATAGAGTAGGAGGCATTTTCCATGTGATATTTTTAGAGTGCGGCATTCATGTTTTTCTACATCGCTGAAAAACATGCAAAAAATTGTAGAGTATCAGAAAGTCCTTGTCATTGTATTCTGTATGTCTCTTCTTCTGTTGAAGTAAATATTAATCTTTACTTTCATATCATTTCAAGTATACAACAGCTGCAAACCGAAACGTGTGCTGAGTATAAAACTAAATAACATCAAATGGTGAGGTTCCACTTTTGCAACCCTGAGGAATATAAAGTCAACCATTTATTACCTTTGCACCCAGTTTTACTCATATCAAGAATGGTTTAACTTAAGATCTCATTTAAGAGTCAAAGAGACCAATGAGAAAAGCATAAAACGTTGTGCAATTTATTTGTTGTTTAAATTGTTTTTTTTTAAAACTATAATTCTCTACAAAAACTTATTATTGGAATGATAGAACTACTTGAATAGTATAATGGTTGGTTGGTTAGTTGGATTTTATGGCATATCAACCTTTATAGGTTATTTTACGCTAATTCCATTTTTATACAAATAGTCAGTTCTATTTCAAACACTTCAGTTTAGAATGATTACACAGTTTAATTGACTAAAAAAATCAAGCTTTTTGGTTCATTCAAACAGTTCTCAACCTGCTAATTCAGTTATAAGTATAGATTTTGTTTACACACAGTTAAATGTCAAAACAGTTTTATATTAACCAATTAAGTTTAGCGTAAGTATAGTTTGAATCTCAAAAACAGTTCTATTTAAAACAATCAGTTTAGCATAATTACGCGGTTTAAATGTAAGAACACAGTTTAATTGTCGAAAACATTTCTATTTCAAGCTATTCAGTTTAGTCTAACAGTTCTAATTGAAACAATTCAGTTTAGCATAAGTATTCAGTTTAGTTCTATTTAAACATATTTACTGACCATATCTCCCAAATGAAGCATGCATATATTTTATATATAAGTAAACTATTTTTCTGTATTAAACGTTACTATAGCTAGAGATATAAACATGTTCCTGTAAATATTTACGGCTGATCGAGTATTCTGGTTTTCAAAGCGAAGAATCAGGTCTTTGTAATAGCTGCGGTTCCAACAAAGAGAACGGACGTACTTTCCTTCTACTCAACCACCTTTATCATTACTGGTCTCAAAGTATGATTGCCTCGTCGGTCGGGTCTGAATGCTTCTCTGCAGAGGGGCGACGTACACCTAATGAGAGTCCTGCATATGACACAAAACAATCTGATAGTGACGTTCTTGTGATGCTGAAGCTTTGGGGAATGCAGAGCACCCCTTCATTACTATTGCTCCCAGAATGGTAGCACCTGATAGGGTCCTATCAATGTGTTAAATAGAACTAGACTGCATACTTATTCTAAGCTCAATTGTTTGAATTAGAACTGTTTGACAAAACTGAATAGTTTGAAATAGAAATGTTTTTGACAATTAAACTGCACTTACATTTAAACAGCGTGCTTATGCTAAACTGAATTCTTTGGAATGGAACTGCTTTTGACATTGAAGCTGTATTTACACTAAACTGAAATGTTTAATATAGAAGTATTTTGAAATTTAACTGTGTGTAAACAAAATATGTACTTATGCTAAACTGAATTAGCTGAATTAGTACTGTCTTGAAAATTAAACTGTGTACTCATACTAAACTTAATTTTTGGAAATTGAGCTGACTATTTGCATGAAAATCGATTTGGCGTTAAATATCCTACAAAGGTTTATTTGCCATAAAATACAACCAACCAACAAGCAAACAAACAAACAAAGTGCGACCCTGATTCGTGTATTTTATCGTGGAGGTATACTGATGGTTTACTTTAAAAAATTACATATCTTATTATTTCTATGAGAGAGTTTCATCGAAAATAATACCTCCAATGTCATTATGCTATGTTGTATAACAATCTGCAACGAATGTTGTTGGTGTTACTGTAGAGGTTAAAATTCCGTCAATAAACCATAAGTTATCTTACCATGTTTTTAATGGGAAAACGGCATCTAACGTGAAAGTGGACATGTCAATGAATCACTCGATGTGAAAAATGAAATCACTCTCCGACATTCTTCGATAACTGACGAACCACATAGTTTACATGAGCATAGTTAGGTGATGGGTAATGAATAAAAGCTGCTGTGACAGCAAAAGCAAATTAATCGACTCATCTATGTGAGTCTAGTAGGTGAAAGATGGGCTATCTATCAATCCTGCACGTGTATATTATTAAGTGTTCACTATGCATATTCTGATTCACCGCTAGTAAAAATGAACACCTTCAGGTGATAACTGTTTGCAAGAAGAGTGTCTTGTTACTGAAGACTGGCGTTATCTAATGGTGTCATTCTGCTGGTGTTATATTGTTGTAGTGTCCATTGAAATAATTTGAAAGATTTATTCTTGGAAAGCCTCTGGTAAAATCTTATTTTCTTGTTGAAACAAGAACCACACTACTGGTTGATACTTATCATGTTTTCACTAATATTTGGTTTACAGTAGCCAATCGTCTTAGATAATAGATTAATTTATATGGATATAGTGAGATGTTTTGAATGTACCAATCTATGAGGGTGTGTCAAAAAGTAATGCGGGGGTGTCCTCGTGGTGTAATGGTTAAAGCGATGGACTGCGGAATCGTAGTATGCGAGTTAGTACTCCAGTCGCGCTATTACGTTCACTTTCGGGCAAATACTCTTGGGAAAAGTATGAACCCCCTTAGACTCCCAGCTTTGGGTTAAATAGTACCAGTACTGTTCTTCTAGGAGAATGACTTTGGCATAAAATAACCTGCAAAGGTTGATATGCCATTAAACAAAGAAACCAAACCAAACCAAAAAGTAATGCCTTATTCTTTATTATATGAATAATTACCTACTCAGGAATATGTATCATGCTAATCATCTGTGGATCTCACTCCTACTTATTAACATAGTCACTGTTTCTCTCAATAGCAATATTCAACTTTTGAATGAGGGCCTGTATTTCTGCCTCGTAAAATTCTATTGACTGTTCTTTGAGCTACTTCACTGCAGTTTTCACTTCTTCATCAATGACATAATATTTACCTATTAAACCCTATTTCATGGGTCTGATGAGATGCTAGTCTGAAAGTGAAAACACTGGTGAGTATGGAGGATGAGGTAAAGTTGTACAGCCGAACGAGGCGATTTTATCCTTTGTCTGGATACTTCCCAGGAGTCGATTAATGTCATACAGAAGAAGTTCATTATCGATTAGCAAGATTTAGCGCCTTCAGACTATCATCTCATTGGTCCCATAGAAAAAGGCAAAGTGGAGGTGCCCGTGGTGTAATGGTTATCGTCGCAGGATGTGGACTCGGCGACACGAGTTCAAATCCTGTACGAGACTGATTGCAATTCACATAGTACTGATACTCTTGGGAAAGGTATGAATCCAAATATTCTCCCTCCATCTATGGGTAAATAATAGGATAGACTAGGTTCTTCAGCCTTGGTGAGGCAACTAGTGTAGGAGATGGAAAACTCTGAATTCAAACCTGTTAAACTCCGCTTTAAAATTGACCTTGTGTCATATCCTGCCCGAGCGGAGGGGTTGGTAAATAGGATAAAAGAAGGCTAAGGAAGCAACCGTTATGCCAGTGACGAGGAAGTGAAAATGGTAGTGATAAAGTTTCTCAAAGAACAGTCAACATAATGTTACGAGGCAGGGATACAAGTTCTCTTTCGAACGTAGAACATTGCTATTGAAAGAAATAGTGACTATGTCGAGTAATAGGGATATGATGAACAGAGGACCAGCTGAATTTTGATGTATAGTAGATGTTCCTGTGTCGGTAATTATTCTTTTTCTAAAGAGAATGGCTTTACTTTTTACTTACCCACGTAATACTAATAATTCATACACAATTATAAGAATGGATTTTCACGTGAGATTTTATGAAGATGCCTTATATATATATATATAGTCATCCACAGACAGACTGTTTCGTTCTATCAGAACACTTCAGTGTAGCTAGACTCGCAGGACGCTCGAAGCCGGGATCGAAACCCGTCCAACTTAGACTGATTTTCAGACCTCTCGGGCGCCAAGCGGACCACGTTGGCTAAAGGAATTTTTAAGGTATTTTATTTTAGCAACAGCAGCAGCATTATCTATACCCTATCGGCTACCAGAGTGCTCAATACTTTCGAAGAGCTTTGCATTACGCTAGCGGCGGCCGACAATTCCTTCGCCAGAGAGCTCAACCCCCATGGGGGACCATATATTGTCATCCACAGACAGACTGTTTCGTTCTATCAGAACTCTTCAGTGCGGTATTTTATTTAGCAACAGTAGCAGCAGCCTTTGTTTACATTTTTTATACCCTATCGGCTACCAGAGTACTCAATTCTTTCGAAGAGCTTTGTATATATATATATATATATATATATATATATATATATATATATATGCAGAACAATCAGAAATACTATTTTGAGATTACCTACTATGTTTAGTTGAGTCGGATACAAATACAACATTTAGAATTTTAAATTAAAATTTTTAATTTTTTTAAATTGATTATTCTTGTTCACCTCGTCCACGTCCATTTTTTTCTTTTGTTTGTTTTCCTTATTGATATTTTATATCACAGTTTATGATGAGGTCATGAAAACGTATGCTCAAGACATATAATAATATCTCGAAAAAGCGTTCTTATATTAAAAAAGTTATCATCAATAAATGATTGGAAATCGTTCTAAATGTAGATATATAAAATATATTGAAAAATGCAAAGCAAATAAGAGTTTTACTGATCACCAACACCATTTAAAATAAAAATAATGAATTTATATGTATAAGAAAATGATTAGTTTATAATGTCATATATTAGATAAATAGTTTTTGAAAAATAGAATGTAGGTAAAATTATGACTGAAAAGTAGAACATATGCAATGTGCTAAAATAATCAATTTCTAAATTTTTAAATTTAATTTCAAGACGTAAAAAAATATTTTTCTTGTCTGAAGAATTGAGATAACGCTGAAACGGATTTTCAACTTATGACGAGTCCATATCTAAAATCAATAAAAGATATAACCTCTTATTTTAGAATAAAGAGCATTCTATATTTCAAAACTAAAGCAATAGTGTCAGTATATAAATGCGTATGTGTGTGTGTGTCTCTCTCTCTCTCTCTCTATATATATATATATATATATAGAGAGAGAGAGAGAGTGACACACACACAGAGACAATATATATATATATATATATATATATATATATATATATATATATATATATATATATTAGACATTTCGCGTTTATGATTTTTAATTTTTTTATTTTAGAAATTGATAATAATGTCCACTTCCATTGCTTTTTTTTACTGTCATTTTACTTAAGATTATATCGCAGTTTATACATATAAATGAAAAGATTCTACACACGTTTATACAAACATACATGAAGAATAAAGGATAAATGTTGGACTATGGTTTCAAAATAAGTGAATTCGAATTCTAGTCTCTCTATTACATTTACTTACGGACAAATACCCTTGGAAAAAGTATGAACCCCCTTATCCCAGTGCTATGACTTAAATAGTATCATTAGTGCTTTTCTACGGAGGTAGATTCGGAACAACGTAATCTAACTAAATCTGAATATCAGTTACATGAAAGTCAGTGGTGTTAATTTTACCATGTCTTAATATAATCTTGAGTAAAGAATATCGTGATATTACTCTGCATTTTTGTTCATTTAGCACTGTAGATTACGGGTTTAAAGGGGTTTTCGTGGTGAATACTGAGAGAGAGAGAGAGAGAGAGAGAGAGAGAGAGAGAGAGAGATAGGTGTACCTTTACACACCAAATAGACAGGGGGTATCCTCGTGGTGTAATGGTTAAAGCGATGGACTGCGGGATCGTATTAAGTGAGTTCGAACTCCAGTTGCGCTATTACGTTCACTTTCGGACAAATACCCCTGGGAAAGTTATGAACCCCCTTATCCTCCCAGGTATGGGTTAAATAGCAGCAATGCTGTTCTTCTTGAAAGAAGGCTTTGTCATTAAATGACCCACGAAGGTTGATATGCCATTAAACAAAGAAACCAAACCAAACCAAATAGACAATTGTAACGCTACGGTTCTCAAATAAATGTTGGAAACACCACCATTCTCGGTATACCTTTTGTAGCGACACGTCACTTCATCGACATTTGTACAACAACGGTTCTATCGAGTCTCTGCGTGTGGCATTATGTCTTAGGAATCATACAGACCTCTTGATAGCTACCACCGTGATGAAAAGAAGTAGAAGCCTAGAAAAAAAACTTCTTGGTTCGTTAATACAAAAGATTATTCGCTACCACACATTTTAGTAGACATCGAGAAGAGTGAAACAGAGTATGAACTAAATTGACCCTGTTAGCTTGAAAGAGATAAAGATAACATCGTGAGAAGAGAGAGAAAGAGAGAGAGGACAGAAACCTCAGATTATCTTCCTCGTTTTCTTTTGTAATTCTAATACGTACTTGCTCACGTGGTCTGTCCTCACAGCTTCGCATCTGGGTGTGAGATCCTTTTTCGGAGCTCACTCCAAAATGGGAACGGCAAATTTGGCCGTCTTCATATTGTTGCTGTTGGTCTTTAACTTCCATCTTTACATCGTCACGTTGCACAGTCAACTAACTCTTCTTCTGTTTTCTATCCTGCACCAACTCTAAAGGGATTTTCCGTTCGAGCCTCCTCCACCCAATCAGAACTCGTTACTGATTTGCTGCCGATAACACTGACGTCCGCTGCAATGATGACTAGGATTTTGGGAACCTACCTTTCTCTTTCCAGTTTGTTTCTTCTTTTTCATATGAGTTCCTTTCTTTTCGCCGTTCCCTGGTTAGTCAGTAAATCTCACTTGGGAACAACTCACAATCAACTGAAATCTAATTATTTTACTGAGAGAGAGAAAAACGCAATATAATATATATATATATATATATATATATATATATATATATATGTATATATATATAATGCGGTTAGCTATATTTATAAATAAAGTGTGTCCAACATGGCAGCTAGAATATATGTAGTTCTAAGTTAAGAGAACGTAGGTACAGAGTAAACTACCAATGAACACGTGTCAGTGATTTAATGTTTACGTTACTTTAACGTAGATCTATCTATCTATCTATCTATCTAAAGAGAGAGAGAGAGAGAGAGAGAAATAGAGAGAGACCTTATTTGCATCAAGAAGGAAATGGCTTGAAGTTTATTCACATTGAAAAACCAGTGATGAGTCAGCTCAGGTGTTAGATTGATGACCCCTAAATAATGCAGGCAACCTGTAATATATGTGCTAGGTTATGCAATGTCTAGAGAATAACGAGAAAGCGATGACCGTGATACAGAAAAAAGTGCATGCTATTCTACTCATGAATTATTAATTCTTCTGTTCAACTTCCAAGATACATAATTTTTTTAAGTTTCTTTTTCTTCCTCAAATCTGTAAAAAATAAAAACAAAGAAAGATAATTTTCTTCTTGCCATGGTCGAAAACTTCCAAATACTCTTCCTCTGTATTATTAATCGATCAATAAGAACCCAATTGAATTGTTTCGTATTAAAATGTCCGTTTATGATATTAACGTGAAAAAGTGCATGTCAAGAAACCTTGCTTTGAATAGATAATCAGATAATAACCATGAATGAATCATATGTGGTTTAGGCATTATTCCTATGGGGAAAATTTGTACTTTTCTGTTATCACCTATTTTATGACAGCTTTCGATCGGAAATTTCTTCCTCACGCTAGAATTATTAAGTCTTGCCTATTGTCTAGAAGTTTCTGTAGCCGTTTTTTTTTCTTTCTTTTTTGCGTATCAAGCACCAAAATACCCAGCGTAATTTTGACCGTCATTGTATGTGTGTGCTGTTTTTCCCTTTTCGGTTTGAGGCAGGTTCTATTCCATTCAAATTTTATAATTTTCAAATGTGTGTATATATATATATATATATATATATTTGTGTGTGTGTGTGTGTGTGTGTGTGTGTGTGTGTGTGTGTGTGTGTGTGTGTGTGATAGTATTATAGTTTATATATAACACACACTCTCACAAATAAGACTCACACTTAAATTTGGGCAAGTGAATCTAGGATAAAAGTTTCTCAAGTATAATACGCACTGATTTTTAGGATTTTTACCAACTAAATATAATCTAAATTTATAATTTATTCAATTTTAATAAGTTCGTACTGTCTAAGAATAAGGATTCACGTAAGTTATATTGTGCTTTAAGACACAAATTTTACATAATATTAAGAGCTAAGACACGAATAATATGTTCTGTAAACATCACAAAAAGTTTCCGGAAAAAAATTAACGATAGAAGAATCAAATTATAAATAAACACATTCCAATAAATATTCCCATGTAACGGCGTAAGAAACATTAACTAGCACTAGAGAAATGATTTACATTTAGTCGGCCCTTCCTGAATCTAGTAAGGCATGCGTCCGTAAGAACAAGTTAATTTTGTCGTTAATGTGTAATACCCACCCATAACCTTCGGGCTGAAAAATTTCGAAAAATAGTGCGTCTTATGAACAAATAGTTACGTTACGGAATATTAGAGTTCACATACGTTATAGAGGAGCCTTCTTCTTCTTCTTCTTCTTCTTCTTCTTCTTCTTCTTCTTTAGACTTGCACCATGTTTCATGGAGTCTACATGGTGATGAAATGGATGTGCAGGCAGTGAGAAGTTTAAAAAGGAAGATATTTTTAACTAAATCTTACCCTTTTGGGACTTCAAATTTGACAATTGAGATCGTTAACTGAATCTTGGCACTCCGGAAAATAATAATGACATTTTTCCTACACGTTAGCTATCCGTGAAAAGAGAACTCCACATCCATCTCGGGAAATAGCCACTTTGTTTATCTGCAGGCACGAGATCTTTTATTGGGAAGAAAAATGCAAAAAGGGACAGTTACGAATCTCTAAAATTTCTAAAATTTTTAATTGCCTGTCATCTCTATCGAATTATTTTTTTGGCAATATCAGGATTTATTCGGAGTCGATTAATCAAATATCTCTTGTCCTAATATCACTAATAGTTTCCGTCACCTACGTTGATCTTATATTCTATATTATTTTCGCTAGAAACAGTTAAATATCCAACGCACTTTTTCTCTGGCAAATATCTTTATCGCATTTTTCTTTGAACATAAACATTGATATATGTTGGGTATTAACTGTAGATTATCTTCACGTCATCCCATTACCTATCAATACATAAAACCGCTTATTTCGTCAGGGGAAATTTGGTAACATTTTTTTTCTCTTAATGGCCCACTCATCTTCAGTGAATGGATAAATAAAAAATGTAATGAATTAAAAGATAAAAAGTAATGTGGGAAAAGCATTAGATGCCAGGTAAATGATACCTGGTAAAAGGTAAAAGTTACCAGGTAATAAGTAAACAATAATAAGTAAGGGTTATTATAAGTAATTGGTAGGATGCAATATATGATGCGAATCCGTCATAATGTAATAGTTAACATGTATTTAGAAGAAGTAACAGGCAAGAGTAAGATGTAATTGCTCTAAGGTAAAAGATGAATAATGCTTTATAGAGTCTAGAGCAAGGCAACTCTACGAGCTGCAAATTCGCTAGCAAGTATAAGAAAATAGCTGAAATGAAAACTTCGATTATATCCTTTCAGAGACCAGGAGAGTTACAAGGAGAATCATGAGATCATTGAATTAAACATATTTTCAGCTGAAAAGCTCTGTTTTTCACCAAGTCAAAAATATCGACTGTATAATGCAAATAAAGAGAGAGAGAGCAAAAGACATACACTCAGACAGACAGATAGACAGACGCAGAGATATACAGACATCAGGTGCTACCACTCCAGGCCAGAGTGGACCTGGGAGCGATGGCAATGAAGGGGTACTCAGCATTCCCCAAAGCTTGAACCTCACCATCAGATTGTTCAGTATAATATCCAGGACACTCGTTGAGGGGTGTCTTACCCCTCTGCAGAGAAGCAGTCGGTGTATTCTACAGCCCCAGCCGACTGGGCAAAGGATGACTCTAAACGTTGCCAGTGTGAATATGAGGGAACTGTCCGTACTCCCGTCTACGGGCACTCAGGGGGCGCTGAAGCAATCACTCTCCAAATAGATCTGGGGAGGTCGAAGCCAGATTGTCCGTAGATAGCTCTCTCACCAAAGTCGGGCTTGGCAGTTATGCCCGATTGCGCTCGCTGTGGCAGTGGTCTGGAAGAAACGGCTTTGCACGCCTTCTACTACTGCGAACGAGTCCGCCCGTTTTGAAGTCACGTCGGGGAGTGGACGGCCCGCATTGATCCCAAGAGGTTTGTACTGCTCGTCATTGGTTACATCATTGGCAATGTTGATCCTCCGTGGAAAGGTGAGAAACAGCTGGTGCTTCTCGTGAACCTAGGTGTGACCCGAATGGTGAGTTGGGAAACGCGAAAGAAGGGATTTTATGAAGGTGCAAACTTTTCTCTTCACGATCTTATTCTTTTCTTTAGGCATCAGCTTAGGGTCAAGATCAGATCCGAAAGAAAATGCTTGGGCAGCATAACATTCGACAGAAGATAGGTGCATGCAGCAAGCATGGTTATACGAAAGGAGGTAACGTTGGAGTCATCCTTCCCAACCTTTCCTGCCGATGGCTGTGGCGGACCGGGTCCTTCGGGACTCCATTCAAGATAAGTTAACTTAAATTGTTTCCCTTGCCCCTAGTTAGCACTGTAATGTGTGTCATCGGCCCCGTCATTTAGCTTCCAAGATTTTTCCGTTCAAAATTTTTCCACTGTTTCTTATGATCCCATTCAGATATTTGCCAAAGATCTTCGTTTTCATATATTTCTGTCTCATGTTACCGGTCGGTGCGCTTCGCCAGACATTTTCTTTTATCCCTATCTCTTAGCTCCTCCTCCACGTAGGGGCTCTCTGGCTTGTTTCCAAGTCCTGGAAAACATTCGGCGTTTCAGTTCTTAGAAGGTGGGTAACCAAACGGGGAATATTTGTTTTGATTTGTATTTTTTGCTTTTTTTTCTGCCCCTCGACTATGCTTTCTTTCATATGTTTTTATATGTAGTAGTGAATTGTTAATCATTATAAATTCACCTGCATAAAAATGAGGGTTTGAGGTAGGGTGTCTAAGAGAGAATATGGTATTATGGTAAGTCCGGAGCACCCGTAGAAGAATGGATGAATCTAATTGTACTGTGTGAATGGGTCCGCGACTGTGGCTAGCTAGGGTCCCTTAGGAAAGCATGACCACTTCATCCCCCCTTTTCCTAAAACATTTGTAGAGGCCGTGTGTCTCAAAACAAAACTGTTATGTTTTAAATAAAGAGTAGGTGGCAAGAGCTACACAGGTGACATTGTGTTACTTGTTTACTGTAATATATAACCTTCATTATTCTCTCTTAATACGTGTTTGTCTTAATTATTAATGTCCTTTTCCGAGAGCATAACAATAGTCGAAGAATGTTTTTACTCATGAATATAACAAAATTCCAAGTTTATATTTCTGTACTTTTTTACCTTTCAACAATATTTTAGGTGATACAAGTATGTCATCTAATTATGTCTCATCCGTCAATTATTTTCAATGGAAAAAGAACAACGGAAAAAAGATAATTATTTTCGCGTTCTGTTATCGTCAATAACGTTTTATTTAAAAATGTATCTAACGCAATTATTATTCGAAAATTAATAATATCGTATTTTCTATGGATTTTCTTTTTTTTTTAAATTATAAAATTAGAATTACTTATAAATTCTCAAACATAAACTCTATTAGTTTATTTTAAAAATGAATTAGTTAAAGTCTTTAAAATAATTATCTTTCTTTTATATTAAATATAAAACGTTTGTAATAAGAATCTAATTTAGAAAATATCGTAATTTTAAATCGTATTGAAACTTTTAAAAGTTAGTTTAATTCATAAATAACGAATAAAAACAGACAACTATTTACAACTAATCTAACAAAATAAGGAGATATATTTACAAAAAAAAAAAAAAAAACAATCTTTGCTAGATAGTATTTTAATAAAAATAATGCTACATTCAACTATCTTTCTTTCTTATTTAAATTAGATCACATTTATGATCTTTAAAAGTAAAACTATGTTAACTTTCTAAATTGTACTTTATTACAACTTTCATGTAATCACTGATTTTGTCATCTCGTGTGTATGAATGAATATAATTTTTTGGTTGACCTGACAGTCTCAACTATGTAGTTTTTATCACATTCCGTACAAAGGATTGCAGATATTTTAGCTTCAAATTTGATATGATTCTTGTTCTTCTTATTTATTATATTCCCAATTGATTTGGAAAGGTTTGTAACTCTCTGGATAACAAGGTTGTTTAAATTATTTCAAGATTAAGTTTACAAGTTTAGTTAAATTATTCAATAAAATAATATATCTATGTAATTGATTATTGGAAAAAAAATGTTATTGGAATTGTTTGTGGAACTTTTTCTTTCTGATTTTTTTAAATATTTCATTTAACACGTTGTTTAAAAGATGTGGTTCATTGGAGTTGCACAATTTTCGATATAAAGTCCATCTTTTAAAAATTGGTAGGCACAAATCTTAAGGGCTCTTAGGTATAAACCTATACTTAATACATTTTTATTCTGGTATTAGCATGTGAGATGGATATGGCCATGTACATTAATGGATTTTGATAAACTTTAAAATCTGTTTTGTTATATTCATTCATCAATGACTCATAAAAAACGTTATGCTGTTGTTTGTTTCTTGTTCTTTAGAAATGTAAGATCTGTTTTATTTCATTTATTCGTAATTTTTGACAAGTTATAATTTCGTGGATGTATAACATCAATACCAACTATATAACGGAAATATATGGAATCATTGGGTATTTTAAATTTAAAGGGACCTTATTCAAGAGATTCAAGAAACAGACTAAGAAGGATCGCACAATAAGGTAAACCAGTGAGTAAACAGGATTTTTTTAAAAATAGAAATACCATTAGATTTTTTAAAAAAGCAATATTTTGAGCAAAATCAGCATATTTTGATGATCTTGTCAAATGGTAAAGGTAATTTAATGTTAATTTTCTTTAGATGATTTTCTAGACATTTAATGCATTTACTTGCTTGAATATTGGTAAATAAGGATTTTAAGTCTAAACTTGATAAAACTTTGTTTTTCATGTTTATATTATTTATTTTGTTGAGCATTCTTCAACTACAAATTGTTAGTCGAACCTAAATGAAAGTTAGATCTTTCAGTTTTCAGATTTGCCGATTTTTTGAAAATCACTACCGCTACTAGAAATAATTAATCAAAAAGGAATTTCTGGATTATGAATATTTGGAAGTCAATACATTTTTGGTATTGTTGCGTAGTCATCAATTAATAAGACCAGAATTTGTCTTATATTATGAATGATTTTTGTATCACTTACAGAAAATATCTATATTTTAGTTATAGTTTGTCGTTTAATTTGTTCATATGTTTTTTTTGTCATCTTATAATTTTTTTAGTTTGTTTTTCTATAGTGTAAAGTTCATGATGACAATGCCTTCATCTGATGGTGTGATGATGATATTGTTATTTTTGGAAAAACCTCTCAATGTTGCATTATGGCTTCCAGGCAAAGTGTGATCAATGGTTTCAACATTAATGATCAAAGTGATTAGTCCTTGTGATGATTCCCATACCAAAATTTGAATCGTTGTTTCTATGTTTTTTCTTTATAAGGTTCACAATGTTTGTTTGTTTTTTCTAAACGAGTTCCGAATTTTAGACCAAACAAAATGGCCTTCATATCAACTGTGCTGAGTTTGGTGCTTAATATCTTATGATCAAGATCGTTCCTACTGACAGGATTCACGTTGTAGTTGTTACATAAAATTTTCTCTTTTTATTGTTGTTTGGAAATGTGAGCTGTGTTTCCATTGGGATTTTCTCATGCATTTGGTGGTCATACACTTTTTTTATGTTGCTATAGTTCATACTGTCTAGCTTTTTTAAAAGTAAAACTTCCTGAAAGTTTTATATTTTCAACGGAAGATTCCAGAAAAGTTTTTTGTTCCGAAAAATGTTACTAGAAATGTTGATACACTATTACCTTCTCATGTTTGCAGATTGTTATAAAAGGTTTCCTCTTTTTAAAAATGATTGTGGGGAGCAAGAGATTCTTATATTTTCAAATCATTTTTGAATCATCCATATGCGTATTTTCAATCGAAGAAATAATGGAGAAAATAAAATCCGACTAAAAAAAAAATTTGAAATAGAAAAAAAAAAAAATTTAAAGGATGAATTTTTTTGAATATGATAACATACCAACATTTATCATTTAACTGTAAAGCAGAAAGCTGAAGGTATTTTAGGGATATCATATTTCAGGATTAGTTGAAATTAGACAGAGTAAAAAAGCATTAAAGAAAAAGAAAATATTATTTTCTTTTTCAGGAAATATTAAAAACATCATGACATTTACACCACTATCTATCTATCTATCTATCTATCTATCTATCTATCTATCTCCTTCTCTTTTTCTCTCTCTCTCTCTCTCTCTCTCTCTCTCTCTATATATATATATATATATATATATATATATATATATATATATATATATTATGAAGTTGATAGAAAAAATTCAATTTTGTTTCAATTTTTTGCTCTGCACGTGAGGTTCGATGTATTTTTCATTAATTTTACAGTCGATTGACACTGAGGATATTCCTACACATTAAATTATAACTTAATTGTCTAATCCTCGGATTATTTTCGTCGGATTATATATATATATATATATATATATATATATGCAAATTTCATTAAACATAATAGACATTTTATGTCTACATATTTTCTTTTGGATCCGTTCGAATTCCCGTATTACTTTTATTGTATTCTGGGGGAATTGATTTATGTATTGTCCATAGTTGCATGTATCCCTAGTACTTTCTGCCCGACTTTGGGCCATCATCAGGGGAGGATCTACTACAAAAGTGATGTAACTTTTGTTTTAGCATATTACAACTGTGTAAGGGCGTCTTTGCCGTTGAAGGTTTTTGGCGTTTGTTTTTGAATGTGATTCTATATTTAGTGCCAGTAGCTAAAGACATTTAAGTACATTAGCACTGGTTTGAAAATTAATTCTATTAAGTGTTGGCTGTAGGTTTCTGATATGTAATGCTTCGAGAATCTGAAGTTTTTGTTTATTATTTTGATGTTCTAATATTGTTGTGTTGTCGGTGAGAATTTTTCGTAGCTGTGCCGTTGGGCATGAATGTTTTTTTAAATGCTGAGCTATTGAACTTGTGTCTGAAAGGTGCATTGTCAGTCTCCTCGACAGGGTAGTTGAGGTTAAACCAACATATATATTATTATTATCAGAGATACAATCTCCTAAAGGACATTTAAATTTATATATAACGTTGGTTTTTTGCAAAACTCCAATCGAGGGAGAGGAATTATTTCTAATGACTAGATTCGAGGTTTTAAACTTATTATAATATATAACGAGTTTTATTTTTTTATTAGGATCAGTGGGGAGTATGTTTTTGTGAATCAATGTTTTCAAGATTTTTTCATCGGATTTGTAATTGTAGTGCATTTGGTTACGATAAAAAAGTTTGATATATGTTTGTTGGCTGGATGGAGTAGTACACTGTTCATTTTGTTGGTTAACATTTTTGATAATACGTTTAATTTGTTCATCAACAATGTAGTTAGGAAACCCATTGTTGATGAGAGCCTGTTTTATGTTTTCTACCTCTTTATAAAATATTGTATTGGAGGAGGAGATTAGTTTGGCACGGGATATTAGATTATGAATAATTGCTTTTTTATATCTGAAGGGGCATTCACTTTTAAAGTGGAGGGTACAGGAGTTGTTACTAGAGGGTTTTTTGTAAGTGGAGGTAGTGAAGTTATTATTGTTGTTAGCATCAATAAGAACATCTAAAAAGGAAATTTTATTGTTTTTGTTTATTTCATGAGTAAAGTTAATATATATATATATGTATGTATATGTGTGTGTGTGTAGAAAAAACTAAAAACAGAAGAAGGATATATGTTTGATGGTTCCTTTATCTTTCTTATGTTTTACCTTTTTCTTTCATTGACCATGTGGGTGGAGTGTTCGCGAATAGTCCGGGAGACATGAGTTCAATCCCAGGATGAGTCATATCGAAGACTAAAAAAATTGTACTTGATACCTCCTTGCTTAAAACTTAGCAATATAAGATATGTATCAAGAGTAAAATGGACCAATCCAGGGAAAAGGGTAGCACTTTCCCCTCCACCTCGTTGTTGTAGCTATTTACGTCGGAGCCTTCTGTTTGCCTGCGACTACGTCGGCAAATTTACTTTTACTTTAAATACATTCTGTCGGATTCAAATCATTTATCTCACACACGCACGCATATATATATATATATATATATATATATATATATATATATATATATATATATATATATATATATATATTTCAAATTTTATTTTAATTTTTCAAATTTCTTCTGTCTGTCATAACTGACAGAAGAAATTTGAAAAATCAAAATAAAACGGAAATTCAATAAAACGAGGAGGTAACGCCTTAATCCCGTCCCCCTCCACCCTACGTGTATTATTCTGTTTTTAGTTAATTATCCAGTTGATCTGAAGAAGTCCTGTATAAATTTTTTTCCTCATGCTTTTGGTTCACACCAGAAACTGAAAATACAGGATGGAAATAAATTTATAATCCTGAATTAAACAGTCTTTGATTTTTTTCTTAGAGAAATATTGCTCTGTAATAAATTACATTGAGCTCTCTACCAGGAAAATTTAAATGTTCGGCTCTTGAATGATTTTCTTGTCCTCAGGGAATTACTCCAAACTCAGGTTTAACCTGACCGAATATTATATATATATATATATATATATAAAAATATATATATATATATATATATATATGTGTGTGTGTGTGTGTGTGTGTGTGTGTGTGTGTGTGTGTGTGTGTGTGTGTGTGTGTGTGTTAGTGTGTGTGTGTGGAAAAAAAATCTCCACCTCATCGGTGGCGAATATGCGTTGCCAATGGTGGACATTAAGAGTTGTAGAATTTTGGGGGGAGAAAACGTGCCGTATCCAACGATTTTATGAATCTTCATGTATCCGTTGTTTTTTCCATGAGGAAAAACAGGATTTCTTACGTTAAACGGGACTCTCATATTGTTTTAAACAATATATTTCATGTCGCAAATTCACAGCAGTTCGATGAAGTAATGAAATGAAACATGTCGGCTTATTTATTGAACATAGACCAATGTATCTTTATTGTTCAGCTCGATGGGATATCTCTCTTCATTTCCAGTCGTGTGCTTTGTGTGACGAGACGATTTGTTGATTCCATTAAAGGCTACATTGAAGAGTAGTTCTCATTGATATCTCCCACGAATGCGTAAATTTGTCGACGCTTTGCAAATTACTGTGATTCGGTTGGAAAATCAGTAAAAAAAATGTTTCCTGCACTGCTTGACTATCTTGTTTTTTTATCTGTTTGTCAACAAAAATGAATTATTTGAAACTTGCAAAATGTCGGATTAAAACTGCTTACGACAGGATGATATGGAATCACACGGATTTTCTAACTAATTGAAAATGAATAAGTAGGAATTGAAGACGAGCTGAAAAAGAAAAAGAAAGCTGGAGCGTGCGTAGACGACAGTTTTTAATCCAAGCATATGCAGACAACATTTTTTTAATCGGATCATGCGCTGACAACTTTTTACAACGGATGTTGAAATTGTTTGCAGATTTGCCTGTTTGTAAGTGAGATGTTGGTTTAGTTCCGTGCATCTAAGAATTGTGTAAAAGTTATCAGCGGGAATATATTCATCTAATAGAGTTTATATATTGAATGTAACATTTTGTTCGTCTCATTTGTTATGTGTTCACAACGATCCATACATATACCCTCCGGTTTCCTTCCGGTATATTTACTGTCGAATCCGCGATGTAAACCATACATTAGGAAGTTCCATATTTGAGACTGTCGATTCTACAATAAATACACCAGAAGATGACCGTAGGGTACACGACCAAAATGTTACGAACAAAGAAAAACATAGACAAGGGAAATAGTCTGTCCAATACAAAATGAATTATGATAATCACGATGCAACAGAATAGAGACAAGAAGTATATCATGCATATATTTTATGAGTTGTTTATCTATTGTATATTTCTAGAATGTTTGAATACAAGTAACATTCTTTTTTCTTTTTTTTTTCATTTTTTGGCTTTTCCTTACACGTAAAATCAATAGCATTTAAAAGTAGAACAGTTTTTGACGGATATATAGATTTATGTACATATTTTATTTAGTTTTATGGCACATCAACCCTTTTAGTTTATTTTATGCCAAATCTATCTTTATTCATATAAACAATTCTCTTTCTAACAATTCAGTTTAGCATAAGTACGCAGTTTAAATGTTAAAACAGATCTATTTCAAATAATTCTGTTTTACATAAGGACACAGTTTAAATGCCAAAACGGTTCTATTTCAAACAATTCAGTTTAACATAAGTACACAGTTTAGTTCTATTTAACCCAGAGATAGGAACCTATTAAGTGCAACGACATCGGATCAGAGAGGACCTGGTATAGATGGCAATGAAAGGGTACTCCACATTCCGCAAATCGTCAGCGTTACCTAGCCTCACCATCAGATTGTTTAGTGTCCTATCCAGGACACACGTTGGGGGAGTCTTACCCTTTTACAGAGAAGCAGTCGGTGTTCCCTACAGCCCCAACTGACAGCTCTCTCTCTCTCTCTCTATATATATATATATATATATATATGTGTGTGTGTGTTTTGGGGGCACTAAGAATAAGATGATTGTTTATTCATCGATCAGCAATTCTATTTTGGATCAGAGTGTAGAAATCAGCCACGAATGAAAGCGTGACTACCGGACACAAATAAATAGATTCAGAATATTTTTTCTCAGTGTCCATGACGTAATTGCTTTTTTTGCATTATGGTCAATTTCATGGATATGTATCGCTCACTTTAATCCCAGTGTAGGAACATAAGTAAATAATACAAAAGAATGATCTCAGAGGTTTGCAACGTATGTAAAACAAAAAAAAATCCTATTTTAATGAATTAGCAAACTTCAAACCACCACCACCACAAAAAAAAAGGAAGAAAAATATTTTTTAATGAATGCTGATTTCAAAAGCGGGCACAGTAGGGTCCCCATACCCTAATGGCTAACGTGTTGTTCTGTGGCCGAGAAGAAAGTCAATTCGAAATCCTGTCGTGCAACTACGTTCACTTTCGGAATAATATAATTAAAGATCATTAATCCATTTTTACTCTAGTTACTAGTTACGTCGTACCACTGCTGTTTTACTACTAGGATATAAGTAAAGTTGGTGACTGACGTCA
Source organism: Sepioteuthis lessoniana (assembly GCA_963585895.1). Taxonomy (NCBI): domain Eukaryota; kingdom Metazoa; phylum Mollusca; class Cephalopoda; order Myopsida; family Loliginidae; genus Sepioteuthis; species Sepioteuthis lessoniana. The sequence continues at coordinate 81,422,702 of OY757919.1, forward strand.
AGGGCAACCAGAAGGCTCCCTTTTCAAAAGTTACGCAATCGAGGTGTAGAGGAGTGCGCTGCTTCTTTCCCTGGATTGCTCCACTTTACCCTTGATACGTACCTTATATTGTTGAGTGTTAAGCAAAGGAGCATCAAGTACCATTTTTAGAATCTTTGGCATGACACGACCTGGTATTGAACCCATGTATCCCAGACCATTGGCGAACCCTCTACTCACAAGGCCAATCTGGTATTAAAATTACCAATGAAGGTTGATATACTATTCAACAATAAAATCGAATCGAAATTAAAAGCAAGCATTGTTTAGATTGGGAAAAAAATAGTTGCATAATCTACATTGTAACATAGTATTTTCCTTAACATTCCTATATCCATGCAAATTGTTTATATCCGTGTTTCTCTTTTAGATTTCACGAAAAAACTCGTTCCACATCAAATATTGTTGATGACGTGACCAAATATGAAAAAGAAGTCGCTTGCTGTTTTGAAATAGATGTGCAGTAATTATGAAACAATGTGTCCTTTGTGACAGATAGGAACCCTCTTGGTGCAGTAGTTAACGTGCTGGACTGTGACATTGTAGCAAACGTGTTCAATGTCCTGTCACGCAGTAACGCTTTTGAACAGTTTATTTGAAATTGAATGAATGAATAAATAAACGAATAAATACATAAATAAATAAAGCCGGCAGTAGTCGCTGAATAACAAAGCTGAAAATGTCTTAAGAAAACTGGAAGTCCGAAATCTCGTGCGCATGCACGAGTGGAAATTGATGTTTCCACTCCTGACACGATATGCGAAAGGGAGAGGACAACTCGTGTCCTTTTGAGAGTTGATAGCAGGACGTGATAGGGTGAAGGCGTAAGTAGAAAACGAGTCAAGAAGATGTCAGGAGAGAAAATTTACGAGCACCAGATTCTGGAACCCCCCCCAAAGAGAGGGGCGCATAGACCCAATGGACAAGAATGATAGAAGCAGGAAAAAATTCAACGTCTCTGCTCATTTTTTTACTAGTATATGTTACTTTTAATTGTTGTGTTGACAATCGTCTCATGCCCGTGGTGTAATGGTTATCGTCGTAAGAAATGGACACAACGACTCGAGTTCAATCCTGGACGAGAATGATTGCATTTCACATAGCACTAATACCCTTGGGAAAGGTATGAATCCAATCATTCTCCCTCCAGCTATGGGTAAATAGTAGGGCAGACTGAGTTCTTCAGCCTTGGTGAGGCAACTAGTCTAGGAGAAGGAAAATTCTGAATTCAAACCTGTAAACTCCGCTTAAAAAATTGACCTTGTGTCATATCCCGCCCGAGCGGATGGGTTGGTAAATAGGATCGTCTCATGCTTCTATACTCCCTTTCTTTCTCTTAGCAACTAGTTGCTACTTAGAATTAAATAAACCTTGGTATACGTTTAACAGTTTCGGGTTCGTCAACTAGCGAAGTGGGTCTAAAGTCACTGAAGTGCCTCAACGGTACAACACTATTAAGTTCACTTTTGGACTAATTCACAAAAGAAAAGTATGAAACCTCTCATCTCATATATATGGGGGAAATACTACCGCTACTGTGATGTTTCAAGGATGGGTTTGGTATGGAATAACCCATGGTAGTAGATATGCTTTTAAACAAAGATTCGGAAATCTTAGTAACCAAAATTATCTGTTATTGGTTTTCATTCAGAGAATCAGGTTTTATGGACAATTTGGAAATGCCTTGTAAATATGAATGAACAAGAATTTATTCCCATAAATTTCATACGAAAACAAGTGTCTCCTCAGCTAATAAAACTCCTATGATTAAAGCACCGAAAGTTTTACAAATTCAGATGAATTTGATACACCGGAGAGTTCTGAGAAAACTCTGATTTTACTCTGTCCCGCTGATACAGTCTTTTCCTCAATATATCTTTGGGTCATCTCTGTTTGCCTTACTCTATCATCTTATACCTCTCTATCCCTTTGTTTGCCAATCTCTCTCTCCCTTTCTCTCTGTAGATAGATATAAGAAAGAAAGAAAGATGCGAGATAGACATCTTGAAAGAAAGAAAGAAAGAAAGAAAGAAAGAAAGAAAGAAAGATTGTTATATTTTGACCTTCGACCCGGCCCAAAAATACTATTCCAAGGTGATATACCGGAAGGAACTGACACATTCCAATGGCCAGTAATCGAAAGAGATCGCGTGGGCGGATTAAGGCTTATGATATGGCACAAGGTGAAGGTCCCATTGTGCCACTACAGTGATGCTCCGGAAGAGAGTAACCTCTGAACTGCATGACAGTTATTTCCGCTTGATGACGATTAAACATTCGATTTCAAAGATCCAGTGGGCGATCGTGTGGGCGTTGAGTTATTATTTAACTCAGTTGAGTTGGGTCCCAGAGCAGTTGCCAGCAGACGTCCAGAGAGTTAGAGACCAGATGTGGTAGGGAAGGCCACACCCAACCGATGGGGTCCTCGGAAAGCCCTGCTGAAGTTGACCCCAACATCAGGAGAACAAGAAAGACACAACGTGACGGTCATAACAGTGGGGTCAAAATATGAAGTTTATGTTCGGTCTCCCGCACCCTCTCACATGCAAACCATGAACAACCCTTTCGAACCCTTGAAATAAAGCGAGAGGTAAAATATAATTCTAAAGAAGTCTTCTTGCGTCTTCCTTCCTGCGTCTTTATCATGCGTCCTTCATTCTTGCGTTATCCTTCATGCATCTGTCTTTGATATTGTGTCGTTGTGATGCTTAATGATGATGTAGATGACTATATAACATAACTCCAATTTGGTGCTGTGACCAGGATATGGGACCAGAGTATGGTCCTTTTAGGGTTTTGAAATTTCTTCAAGGAATTATGGAGGGCCCGTTGTATTGGGAGGATAAAAAAATGGATCCGTATGGTACCTTGATGCACACATGTCAAGATGGCCAACCACGCAAAGATAGTAAGAGAAATTTAGATAATAATTAGCCGGGTAACTGTTACATAGAGAGAAGGTCACCTTCTAAGTAAGATTTTGTTTGCTGTAGTTCAAGTGATTCTTTTTGTATTTTCAGCGATTATTGCCCTTTGGAAATTATTCTGTAAAATATGTGTGAGGTGATGGAGACGAACGTGAAGAAAATTCCACATGTGGAATTTTGAAAAATAATTAACGGATGAATGTTATATTTTGACCTTCGACCCGGCCCAAAAATACTATTCCAAGGTGATACACCGGAAGGAAGTGACACATTCCAATAGCCAGTAATCGAAAGAGATCACGTGGGCGGATTAAGGCTTATGATATGGCACAAGGTGAAGGTCCCATTGTGCCACTACAGTGATGCACCGGAAGAGAGTAACCTCTGAACTGCATGACAGTTATTTCCGCTTGATGACGATTAAACATTCGATTTCAAAGATCCAGTGGACGGTCGTGTGGGCGTTGAGTTATTATTTAACTCAGTTGAGTTGGGTCCCAGAGCAGTTGCCAGCAGACGTCCAGAGAGAGAGGGGGCCCTTGGAAAGCCCCGATTGAGTTGACCCCAACATCAGTTGAACAAGAAAGACACAACGTGACGGTCATAACAGTGAGGTCAAAATATGAAGTTTATGTTCGGTCTCCCGCACCCTCTCACATGCAAACCATGAACAACCCTTTCGAACCCTTGAAATAAAGTGAGAGGTAAAATATAATTCTAAAGACGTCTCTTGCGTCTTCCTTCCAGCGTCTTTATCATGCGTCCTTCATTCTTGCGTTATCCTTCATGCATCTGTCTTTGATATTGTGTCGTTGTGATGCTTAATGATGATGTAGATGACTATATAACAAGATCCCATTGGACTTTTTGTGCTCCACCTGATAAATACCTTTCGATTTGCTCTCACTGAGATATCTCTATCCCTTTGTTTGTTTATCTCTCTCTCTCTCTCTCTCTCTCAATTTATCTCTGTAAATAGATATAAAAAAGAATGATAGATAGATAGGTAGATAGATAGATAGAATGTGATATATAGATAGATAATAAACAGAATGAGATAGATAGATAGATAGATTAACAGAATGAGATAGATAATAAACAGATGAAATAGATAGATAGATAGATAGATTAACAGAATGAGATAGATAGATAGATAGATAATAAACAGAATGAGATAGATAGATAGATAGATAGATAGATAGATTGATAGATAGAATGAGATAGATAGATAGATAGATAGATAGATAGATAGATAGATAGATAGATCTCACTGAAATTTTTTCTACTGCACTTCATAAATAGCTTTCGATTTGCTCTCGCTGAGTTAGACTTATTCACGACGCGATTCCGAATCAGAATTTTGAATCGTCAAATAGCAAGACAGTGTTGTTTCCCATGTGACATATGTGACCTACCTCCTGAGGGATTATCAAATCAGTATCTTAACAATCGGCTTCTCTTCGTTTTCCACTATGGTCTAGACGTTCAGAATGGATATTCTTCGGCGTAATTTTAACAAGAGACCTTTGGCAAAATTAATACCCAGGATCAATAGGTAAAAAAAAAGTTAAACCTATATATGCAGTGTTGAATAACTGTCATCGGCACGGAAAATGGCTTCGACAAATTGTGTTCTAGTTTTTTCTAAAGATGATTTTATTAATTATGCCTCTAATAAGCTACATTGTAACTCTGTAAAATCCATCAAAGGTGGTGAGAGATGAACGACAAATCTATAATTTGAGTAAGGTTTATAACTTTTTGAATCACACTCATATATACATGTGTGTGCGTGTGTACCCATATGCATGTGTGTAAGGTTGTGTATGTGTTGTGTGTGTGTGTGTGTGTCTAAAAATAAACAAGTCGTTTAAAAACGTTTCTTCAAGAAAATCCAAACAGTAATCACTACCTGCCGACTGAACAGGGAAAAAATAATGAATTAACGTTTACGCAACCATCGTTGTCTGTTCCACAACTGTCAGTTTCATGAAGTTTTTCCTTTAAAAAATACAATATTTAGATGACATCAGTTGATCTGAAAAGCAATATATAAAAGAGACAGTTAGGAGGCAGCCACAGAACATGAAATTTTTTAGGAGATAGATAGATAGATAGATAGATATTTCACTATTTAGATAAACTGAAATGCAGCTATGAGGTTACATAATCATTATCGTAATCATATTACGATTTTTCTTTAAAAGATTAAATAATTGATTAAATATATATATATATATATATATATATATATATATATATATATATATATATATATATATATTATCACTTTCAAGAACTTAATTGTAGTATATTTATTCCAGTTTTATCTGATTCAAATTTAATCAATTATTTAATCTTTTAAAGAAAAATCGTAATATGATTACGATAATACACACACACACACACACACACACGCATATATATATATATATATATATATATATATATATATATATATATATATATATATACAGTAGCGTCCAAAACTAAGGGACAAAATTTTAAAGCCTAATGTTAGAAATAACAACTGTGAAAAGCTGAAATTTTGACAACTGGTAGTCGTTATCATCCATTATAACATACTAAAATTTGAATCATTTGCAAAGGATAGAAAAAGAATTATAACAATTATTTATTTATTTTCAAAATAGGATCGTCCAAAAGTAAGGGACAAAATTGAGAAAAACAATGTAAACAGTATGCTATATTCAATTTTTTGATTTCCTCTAAAGAATAAATCTTACTTAGTCATTTGTAAACGTTGCATCAGCCGGCACCATGGCGAAACGCCAAAAACTTGATTACTCTGTGAGACAAGCTATTGTGAAGCCACACAAGGAAAAGCACACCATTAGGGAGATTTCAGAGAAAGTGAAACGTTCCAAGAGTGCTGTAGGCAGGGTTGTTAAATCCTACAATGATACTGGCAAAATAGTTAGTGCTTTTAAAACCGGCAGAACCCGCAAAACTTCGGCAAGAGAAGATCGAATAATGCAGCGTATGTCACTAAAGGAACGTTTTAAGTCTTGCACAGTAATTAAAAGGGTTATGAATAGTACCTCATTTGTTAATGTGTCAAGACAGACTGTTTCTAGACGACTGCAAGAAATAGGTCTGTTTAATCGAACCCCAAGGAAGAAACCACTTGTTAGTTAGACGAATAAGAAGAAGAGATTAGAGTTTGCAAACAGGTATGAAATTTGGACATATGAAAATTGGGCAAAAGTATTTTTCAGTGATGAAAGCAAGTTTAATTTATTTGTAAATGATGGAAAAAAACAATGTAAAGAGACGTATTGGTGAAAGATTAAGTGCAAAGTGTACTAAGAAAACAGTCAAGTTTGGGGGCGGAAGCGTCATGGTATTTGGAATGTTTTCTAGCCAAGGTACAACGCCTCTTGTCCAGTTACAAACTCGTGTAAACACGCAGATCAATAAAAACATTGTTCAAGATCATGTTGTGCCAATCATACAGAATTCAGGTTTCGATAGGGCTACCTATATGCAAGATAATGCCCCATGTCACAAGGCAAAGGTTACCTTAGCGAATTACCTTAGCGAGCAAGATTTCGAAATTATGGATAGGCCACCGCAAAGTCCTGACTTAAATCGAATAGAAAATCTTTGGAAGACCTTAGGAGTGAAAGTTATGGAAAGAAATTCCACTAATACGGAGGATTTGTGGGTGAAGCTTCAAGAAGAATGGTCTAAAATTAGTGTCGAGTATTGTCAAGAACTGAATATATATATATATATATATATATATATTAATAAGCGAAGATTGTTTATGAATTTAAAAAAGTTTGGTACAACACAGGATAATAACGGGTTTATATCTAATTCGTAATCAATTTGATTAATATATTTAGTCTGTATAGTAAGGTTTTATATAAATATATACGTTGATTTGTGATGACTAAAATTTGTTACTAAAGTTAAAATGCATTCCATAGTGTAAAAGTTAAAAACTACACCAAATCTTGTACAGCATTTGATGAAAAATATTTTAAATAAAAATTTTTAATAAAAAATATTGTTGGATTAAATTTTTATTGAATCATATCCGTTTGATTTTACCCGATATTATTGACGTATTTGTTCTGCATCTGAGCAGTTTATATATATATATTTTTTATACATTTATTTTTCCTGTATGATAATACCCGTGAATTGAGAACTCTATTTGAATATGAATATATTTAACTATATATTTTCTATTTATAGACATAATATATATATATATATATATATATATATATATATATATATATATGTGTGTGTGTGTGTGTGTGTGTGTGTGTGTGTGTGTGTGTGTGTGTGTGTGTGTTCAGACGAATTAGAACAATACTTTCCTGTTTATTTTTTATTGTTTTTTGCTAGTTTTAACCTAAGTTCATTGTCAGGATAGAAAAAGAAAAAGTTTTATTTAAAATATTTCTAAGGATTTTTTTCTTAGGTTTTTGATGGGGCTTTAAATGCCAAAAAAAAGAACAGTGATGTAAAATGTACTGATGACATAGGATATCCATCGGTTAAATAAAAATCTTATCTGATCCCGAATTATTACAGAAATTTAAGGATCAGAAAAAATTTTTCAATTGACCAAAAATACATATAGTTTTATGGTTGTTTTAGTGACCGTAGGTTTCATGCTTTATAAAATATAGTTTCGACTTCATTAAAAGTCAAGAATATAAATAAGCGGAAAAGTAAAATGTTGCAAGTAGATTTTCTTTCATTTCCCAGTCAAAATATAAGTAAGTAAATAAAGTTTGGAATAAATAGATGCAATGGTAAATAAAACTTAAAAAATAGTTTGCTTCCCATGTTCTCTCGAAAACAATATTTGTTCGTCAGTATTTGTTTACTATTTAGAAAATTCCAATTCAAATATCTTTATATTTCCAGACTCTTGATAAAAAACACAAAATATTTTTTCATTATAAGAATAAAAAAATAAAGGCGTCTTTCAATTTAGTCTGAGATGAAATCACCATTTTTTTCGATAAAATGTGTCGCTTGAGATGGAAGCATGAAGAATAAAGATTTTTGTTATCTATCTACCAAACTCAGCTAATTCATATCTATCTATCTATCTATCTATCTATCTGTGTCTCTTATCACTATGTCTTTGTATTCGTATAAACTAAGATAAAATATTTTTTTTTATTTGCAAAAGAAATTATTACAGTAAATTTAGTTGATGCTCACGTACAAATATATTGTAAACGACGAGTTAGAAGACCAGATTTTTCATTACGTTAGAGACACTAGCTTTTTTTTTCAGTCAAAAGGTATATTAGATTTATTAAAAACTAGACTCAGTACATATTTAGTGTTTATAACGCACTCCTAAACCTAGTTCCCGTTTGAACTTATAAAGCAAATCACATTATAATTAAAATTGTCTTAGCAATCGATTTAGATATCAAAATAAAGTATAAGATCAAACTTTAGGTAGTACTAATATGTTTTATTAAAATTATTTGATGTATTCTAAAATATGCCATCTGAAGTTATAAGGCAAAACCAAATAATCACATTTAACTTCAATGAAAAGTTAATAAAATCCCCCCCAAAATTGAACAACACCTATAATAAAGCAAATAACAAATTCCTAAAATTAGTCTTTGAATCCATAACATTCTAATATAATGACCCTTCTTATCAATAATATCCACTAATCTGTTATTCATCGATTTTGCTAATTCTTTTAATACTTCAGCAGGTTTTAACTTCTAACATAATAGTTTTAATTTCGTCCTATACGTCTGATTTACTGTCATATTGTTCAATAGCTTAAAATAATTTCTCCTTCTCAATTGACCATAGATTTTTGATCAAATCCAGATCAGGACTTGATAGAAGCCATTTCATTATCTTCTCTCTTGTAAGACAAAGAATTCGCGTCTAATCTTAGATACGGGAGAAGGAATATTATCATGCATAAGTATTCACTTCATTTTGAAACTGCGACACTAGGACTTGTACCATGGAAAGAAAGACTTGTCCACAAAATCGTAATAGATACCGTTGTTCAGTTTAACTTCTTTATCGTGTTTGAAAGGTCTAATAATGTCTTTGTCGACAATTCCAGCCTCTATTATCCAGCTACAGCCTCCTGGTTCCATTCTTTTAGCAACAGACACGTTAGAAGTGGATAAAATCCATATTTTGACCCATATGTCTGGTCTCTCAAAATTTACACGAGATTTATCCGTGAAAATTACTTCAGAAAAGCCAATTTTCATGTATTTCATGGCCAATTTTGAGGCTTTAAAAATTTGCTTTTGTGAAATGAGGTTCCGGGGAGATTTTTTTTATAGGTCCCAATTCACAAAGTACTCTAGACATTTTTTCTTCACTTGCTCTATTTCAAACTTTTAAAACAATAGTTAGAAGTGAGTGTTTCATTATAATTCGCTTTACTTTCATCTCGAGCTAGTAAGTTTTTAAAGCCTTTTCCGTCGATTCCAATTATCAACTTCCTTATATTTTCAATAGTTTTCTTTATCGATCAATCATCTCTGCAAAGCTCCTTTGACATTTTCAAAGCAGATACCCTCTCTCTCGATAACTTTGTTATGTTCTGTTTTTCTACAGTTTTTGGATCCTTGCCTTTACCCATATTACAAAAAAAAATTAATGAAATACATTTTCTTAAATTTCAGAGGTATTAATCTAATTTTATTTTAATCTACATATTAACAACAAACTGTCCCTTTTCGTAAATTCCAAATATTTCTTAAACTAACCTTTAAAAACTGCAGAAATATTAGTTAAATATTCCACGGAGAGTGGAAATGAACCGGTTTTAATTTGACAGAACTTCTTCAGTTATTGAGGTTTATTTGATTTGCATTATAAATTCTGACTTGCTGTATAGTTGTTACCAGAGTCTAAAATTCATTGATACGAGACATGTGTACTTGAAGGTGTAACGTTGGTTATAGACTAAAAGATTTCTTTGGCATGCCGCTTAAGTCGGGTTGGTAGCATCAGAAAAAGTGTACCTGTTTCCTAAAGTATTAAGGACGCAGGTTGTTCCCAAGCGGAAGGGCAACATAAACTGAGTGGGTGGCTTGCTAGAAGAAGGCGTGTCCTCGTGCAACATTTATTTAGGAGGTATGGCCCCCAAGGATTTGCCTGAGCGTCTAGAAAATTATATAAACGAGGAAAGATTTCGACCCGGGAAGAATGAACCAGAAAGGCAGAAAAAATTCACATAAGAACAAAAGTTTATGAGCCTTAATTTTCTGGTGAGGATGTTCCAAAGGGGGGTAAGACTACACGACTCAGCGCATAAGCATGTTAGAACCAGGAAAAAAATCAGGGTGTATGTCTGCTCATCTCTTTCTCTCTTGTGTATGTTGTTTATATTTGTCTAGTTGAGGGTCATCTCATGTTTCCATACTCTCTTTATTTCTCTTAGTGACTGCTTGCTACCAAGTAGTAAATAAAGCTTTGTATATGTTTAACAGAGTTTTGCATTCGTCAACTTTTAACCACGGCAAAGTCCCTGCTGGAGTCTGAATTCTTTTTAGTACCGCTATGGTAGAATTGTATCTCAAGCATTGTAGGTTATTTAATGCCAAATCCTTTTTATACATATATATTAAATGAATACTAAACACCTTTTGTAGATACGACACTGAGTTAATTTCTTCTCACAGTTAAATGGTTTCACTTATTCAGTTATGAATACTTCGCTTTACGATGAATCATTTGTTTATACAAAATTTTACGTTTTCATATATTGCTATTTAACACTAACAATTCAATTAAACATCAGGCGTTTGTTTATACACAGTTAAATGATTAATCAGTTCCTTGTCAAGTAATTCAGGTTAGCATAAGTTATTTGTTTGTACTAAGTTTAGATGTTAAAGTATACCCATTAAAAGTCAAGCAGTTCTATTTGACCCACAGATAGGACGCTATCAGGTGCTACCACTGCAGATCAAAGTGGACCCGGGAGTGATGGCAATGATGGGGTAGTCAGCATTCTCCAAAGCTTAATCACCACAGCAATATCACTATCAGATTGTTTAGTCTCATAATCAGGACACTCGTTTTGAGGAGTCTTACGCCTCAGAAAAGATGCAGTCGGGGTTATCTACAGTCCCAGCCAACTGGGCAAAACTTGACTTTGTGTTTAGATAATTTTAAAAAAACTGAAATTCTGGGTGAATACCAACCGAATCAATTATTCAATTTCTAAAGAAACGTTCATCGAAAAATTTACAAGCGTACATAAGATAAATACCTCGCAATGATGTGCCGTTTTTGCTGTGTTACAGGATATATATATATATATATATATATATATATATGTGTGTGTGTGTGTGTGTGTGTGTGTGTAAGTTAGTAAGTTAACTGACCGTAATCAAGGGTTACCTGACGACTCCCTTTTCCATATCAACCATGCCGACTCCTTTCCATGGACAGCTTAATTTTTCTTTGATCCGTACCTTATAATTCTGAGTGTTAAGCAAGGAGGCATTAAGTACCATTTTTGGAGTCTTTGGTATGGCTCGACCTAGGATTGAACCCCAGTCTCCCGAACCACTAGGGAACACTCTTTGATTCCAATTATATTAAGATACAATGCGATTAATTACATATTGCCGGAGAGGATATATATTTTTCTTCGACCGCGCAAAACAAAGTTACTTTTTCAGTGGAATAAACCCGGTTTTTATTTGGAGAATTTCCTCCCGCCACCGTTTGCGGTATCACGGCTAAAGTCAGTGTCAACCCTACCATTTAACCCTAGCTGAGGTAGGGCAGAAATAGACAGGTTAACGCTTTTCCGAAGTGAAGTAGCACAAATTGAAACTCTAACAGATTCGTTCAGAATTTGAACTCGGGTCACCAAGTCCATTTTCTTAAATGATGACCATTATGATAAGATCTAGTTAAAGTGAATTTATTTCGATATCATTAAAAATGTAATCATCTTCATTTTCAACGTCAACAGCCCAGCAGACCCCAGAAAGTAGGAAAAAAATTGCTAAAGAAAGTTATTTTTCATCCGCTGTACTTACCAGATTGTTCTTTCTTTCGATCACTTGAGTATTTCATAAGAGGCAAAATAATTTTTAAAAAAAGGATTTGGAAATGGTTTTTCAAATATTTGTAAGAAACTCGCTAGATTTCATTAAACGGATAATCAATTATTTCTCTTCACATTGGGTTACAGATGATGGAAATAAACCTGATGATAGTTTAACATATGACATCGAAATATATTTAACTTAAGTTTACTTTTACTTCAAAAACGCGTAACAGGATGAAAATAAAATTGTAATCCTTATGTGACCGGATTGTTGTTTTTTCTTAAAGAAAATATATATATATATATATATATATATATATATATATATAAAATATAGTTTACAAAATTTATAAATAAAGAGTGCTCAATATCGCTGAAAAAGCATAAATATCTAAGGATGGAGTCAACGGAGCTTGGTGACTGTCATTTTCTCGCATATCTGATGGCCAATTCATTGGGCTAATGATTGCTTACGATATATATATATATATATATATATATATATATATATAATGCGATTTTAGTTATACGTTGCTATGTGTTCTGCATAAAAATTATGAAAAACTTTATTAATTTGATACACATTTTTTTATAAATTTATTTTTGCAAGAGAGCATTGGGTATTAGGTTCTTTAACTGAGTCACACAGCTTTAACTGGTCTAGCTATAAAGACCTGAAAGGCCGCGCTTGCTAAATTAGTAGACTGCATACGGCCTTTCGCCTGCAGGTTTTCGATCCCATGGTTAAGAATTAATTGAATCAGTGTGAGTTGTAGTTTTCTGTCTGAGATCGACTCAAAATAGTTACACCTTCTTTTGTTTGTGATACATAAAAAAATATCAATGAATTCCAAGCATATTAGTCGACAGAACTCTTAAATGTCACGATCACTGTCGAAATGATTCTATTAATTCTTATTCCTTCATTACACAGCGTCTATCGACGTCATTTCTGGTGTGTAGGTTTTATGTTAGTTCATAAACTTCTTTCTTCCACCGTACAGTTTGATCAGTATTATGAATGGCTCGTATGATTTATATCAATGATATCGGGTCACATCTAGTTTATACCCTGTTGATGGTACTGCAGACTTTGGAATTAATGCATCCCATGTGGTTAAAAATGTAATATAATCTTTCAAGATTACTCTAATCCGGACTAGTAGTATGGCCTGATTTGGTTTCTTTGTTTAATGGCATTTTAATTGTCGTGGATTATTTCATGCCACATCCAACTTTCGGTTTAAGCCATAGGTGGAGGAATAACCTTTTCCAAGGGTTATTGTTCCGAAAATGAATATAATTGTATAACTGCTGTTCAAACTCTTTTACAATATCACAATTCAGCATAATAGCCACTAGGCAGCGAAGAGTTCCTCACGAACTGGTACTTTATCATAGAGTCTCATCTTTGGGTAACATCGACCTGTTTCATTACCAATTGTATTTATAGAACGATGAGCAATAAAAATGACTTCAGAAAGTACACATAATAGCCCAATCGGCCCCGACTGTAGAATACACAGACTGAATCTTTGTAGAGGGGTAAGACTACTCTGAACAAGGGTCCTGGATAAGACACAAAACAATATAATGGTGCGGCTCCAGTTACACCGGAGCTTTGGGAAATGTAATATACTCCTTTATTTCCGTCGCTCCAAGGTTCACTCTGACCCGGAATAGTAGCACCTGAAAGATCCTGTCTGTTGGTCAAATAGAACTACAGTGCGTAATTACGCTAAACTGAATTATTTGAAATCTGTTTATATGTTTAAATTTATTTAAAACTACTTATATGTATAACAATCGATTGGCATTAAATAACCTACAATGGTTGATATGCCATAAGACCAAACGAAACTTACTACACATAAAAATGAAGAAAATATAAATCTACAAGGTACACAATTTCCTAGTTTCTAGACAGGAAATAATTCTAGACGGGTTTACATGCCCTTAAAAATCAATCCGTCAATCATATTAACTAATGGTTTCCCAAAGCGAAGCCCCATCTAACCTTCGGATGTGACGAAATATTTGTTGAGATTTCTTGACAGGATGTGGATCAAAGTTCAATTCCTAGCAGTTCCCAACTATGTTAAAGGCATAAACATTCATTTCATGGGCTTTGAACAGTTACCGGCAAATTAAGAGTTAGTGAAAGTAATAAAAAATGTGTAAAGCATCGTTTTAAGCATCAAGGGAAACAAACAAATATTTTCGGGCTCAAGCAACCTTTCCTTGGAGTTTAGCGATTATTTATTATGGAAAGAATCTTTCCTTTGTCGACTCAACAAAAAGTACCTCTTGTCTTCCTTTTAATGAGACCAGTCAAGAAAAAAACGTATCATTAAGAATAAATGGTGACAAGTCGAATGGAGATCTAGAATACACCGACTGCTTCTCTGCAGAGGGGTAAGACCCCCACCTAATGATGGGGAATGCGGAGGACCCCTTCATTGCCATCACTCCCTGGTTCAATTTGGCCCGGAGTGGTAGCACCTGATAAGGGTCCTATCTATGGGTTAAATATAACTAAACCGTGGTTTCTTGAGTTTACTGGGGGTGGATTTAAACTGCGTATTTATACAAAACTGAATTGTTCAAAATAGAACATTTTTGACATATAAACTGAGTACAAGAGGCTAAACTGAATTATTTGAAATAAAACTTTGCCCAGTCGGCAGGGGCTGTAGAATACACTGACTGCACCTCTGCAGAGGGGTAAGACCCCCCCAACGATTGTCCTGGATATGACACTAAACAATCTGATGGTGAGGTTCCAGCAGTGCTGGAGCTTTGGGGAATGCGGAGTACCCCTTCATTGCCATCGCTTCCAGGTCCACTCTATCTATGGGTTAAATAGAACTAACAGCATACTTATGCTAAACTGATTTGTTTGATTAAACTGAATAGCTTGAAATAGAAATGTTTTTTGACAATTAAACCGTACTTATATTTAAACTGCGTGCTTATGCCTAACTGAATTATTTCAAGTAAAACTGTTTTTGACATTGAAACTGTTTAAACACTAAACTGAATTGTTTAACATCGAACTGTTTTGACATTTAACTCTGTGTAAACAAAATCTGTACTTATACTAAACTGAATTAGCTGAATTAGAACTGCTTGACTGAACTAAATAGCTCGAAATAGAAATGATTTTCACAATTAAACTGTACTTACATTTAAACTGCGTGCTTGTGCTAAGCTGAATTATTTGAAATTGGACTGTTTTTGACATTGAAACTGTACTTACACTAAACTGAATTGTTATATATAACAGCTTGAATAATTTGTAATAGAAATGTTTTTGAAAATTAAACTGTGTACTCATGATAAAATGAATTGTTTTAAATAGAACCGATTATTAACATAAAAATGGATTTGGCGTTGAATGACCTGCAAAGGTTGATATGCCATAAAACTCAAAGAGCCAAACCAAACCAAGCCTGTAATTAAACTGTTTTGATATTAACTCTGAGTATTGCCCAGTCGGCTGGAGCTATAAAATACACCGACTGCATCTCTCCAGAGGGGTAAGAACACCTGCATATGATATTAAACAATCTGATGATGAGGTTCCAGTGATGCTGGAGCTTTGGGGTATGCAGAGCACTCCCTCATTTCCATTGCCCCCAGGTCCACTTTGGCTCGGAATTGTAGCACCTGATAAGGGCTTTATCTATGGGTTAAATAGAACTAAACTGTATACTCATGCTAAACTGAATTGTTTGAATTAGAACGGGTTGATTAAACCGAATAGCGTGATAGTGAAAGGTTTTGACAATTAAAGTGTGTACATATGCTAAACTGAATTGCTTGAAATAGAAATGATTATTTGTATAAAAATAAATTTGGCATTAAATAACCTCCAAATGTTGATATGCCATAAAAAAACAACCAACCAGAATAAACGTGAATGTTTGTTTAAGGTTTACTTATACTAAAGTTCTTTTCCATTTAGTGTGCTATTGTCATCAAGTGAAAACCTCTTTCGTTAACTTTTCTTCGTCTGAAGAAAGAATTTTTTTAAACTACCAACAATATTACTCTAACCTCTTTAAAGAACTGTTCTAATTTATTAGTTACGGTACCAAACACACAATCACTCCTGATATGAATTTTGTCGAGATATTTCATATTCCCCTTACTTCTCTTTCCAGTTTTCATTGCTTTCCACTTAGATAAATTTATGTCCGCAGATAACATCTAGTGATGGTTTCTTCAGACGCTTTGATTTAGTTTCTTGGTTTCATGACATCAATCTTCATCGGATATTTAATATCGAATATACCCTTGTAAATAAATACCAAATGAGTAGAATGTTAGCCAATGGTCCGGGAGACCCTGGTTCAATCCCAGGTTGTGTCATACCAAAGACTCAAAAATGGTACGTGATATCTCCTCGCTTAGCACTCTGTATTATAAGGTAAGGATCAAGGGTAAAGTAAAACAAACTAGGGAAAGGGATAGCGCCTTCCCCTGCACCTCAGTGTAGTAGCTTATGATAAGGTAGTGTTATATAGTCATTTACACGTTCATGCAGCATCACAACGACACAACGATAAAGACGCAAGAAGGAAAATACAGGAAGAATTAAGATGCAGGAAGACTTCTTTACAATATTTTACCTCTCACTTTATTGCCAGGGTTCGAAGGGTTGTTGAAGGTTTTCATGTGAGAGGATGCTGGAGACCGAACATAAACTTCATATTTTGACCCCACTGTTACGACCGTCACGTTGTGTCTTTCTTGTTCTCCTGATGTTGGGGTCTACTCCATCGGGGGGTTTCCAAGACCCCGCTCGGTCGGGTGTGGCTTTCCCTACCACATCTGGTCTCTAGCTATCTGGATTTCTACTGGCAACTGCTCTGGGACCTAAATTCAACTGAGTTAAATAATGAATCAACGCCCACACGATCGCCCACTGGATCTTTGAAATCGATTGTTTAATCGTCATCAAGCGGAAATAACTGTCATGCAGTTCAGAGGTTACTCTCTTGCGTTGCATCACTGTAGTGGCACAATGGGACCTTCACCTTGTCCCATATCATAAGCCTTAATCTATGCGATCTCTTTCGATTACTGGCCATTGGAATGTGTCACTTCCTTCCGGTGTATCACCTTGGAATAGCATTTTTGGGCCGGGGCGAGGGTCAAAATATAACATTCATCCGTTAATTATTTTTCAAAATTCCACATGTGAAATTTTCTTCACGTTCGTCTCCATCACCCTCACATATATTTTTTAGAATGATTTACAAGGACAATAATGGCTGAAAACACAAAAAGAATAACTTGAAACACAGCAAATAAAATCTTACTTAGAAGGCGACCTTCTCTCTATGTAACACTTGCCCGGCTAATTATTATCTAAATTTCTCTTACTATCTTTGCGTGGTTGGCCATCTTGACATGCGTACATCAAGGTACCATACGGATGCATTTTTTTATCCTCTCAACAAAACGGGCCCTCCATAATTCCTTGAAGAAATTTCAAAACCCTAAAAGGACCATACTCTGGTCCATATCCTGGTCACAAACTTAGTGACCCTGGTCATTCCAGCAATACATTTCGCCTGGATTCCTCATGGCCACACTCCAGTTCTTTGCTCTACAGGTTCCTACCGGGAGTAACTGGAGAATTCCATAAGCTATAACACAATATCTTCAAGGCCCAAAGCATTCCACAAAAATCCACAAAAATCTTGGCCCCAAAAAAATTATCACAATACATCCGAATATGTCACAATCTGGCACGCACGCTGTAAGTAAAGTAAGTAAAGTTGGCGACCATAGTCGAGGGTGACCCGAAGGCTCCCTTTTCTATAGCTTACTACACCAAGGTGTAGGGGAGGGCGCTATTCCTTTCCCTGGATTGCTCCACTTTACCCTTGATCCGTACCTTATAATACTGAGTGTTATCAAGGAGGCATCAAGTACCATTTTTTGAGTCTTTGGTATGACTCGACCTGGGATCGAACCCAGGTCTCCCGGGCCATTGGCGAATACTCTAACCACTAGGCCAATGTCCGGTTAATCCTACCGATCGGCACGTGTGTTACGCACGCTGTAAACCACCTAAAATAGTCCACGCAAAATACTAATTAGCAATGTGTTACCCATTTTTTTTTTCGTTAGGTTTCTGTTTCCATGCCATTGGTTTGCAAGCCCTTGAGGAAACATGCTTTACCTGATCAAACCCGCGCCGGGTTTCTTTTCAATTTAATCAGGAACCCTCGTGGCTAGCAATATATAGGCATCTCGCCTTTCACAGATCCGTTTCACTTTGCTAAATCACACACGGATCCAAAACACCATCGTGACTGAAAGACTCAGACATCATCCACAAAATTTTGGAGTAGGCCACGCCTTTTTTCTTTTATTCCATCCTCGGAACTTCAAACTAAAAAAAATTAGAAGCCTCCATAGGCTTTTGCAACTTCATGGGCTGGCGAATTCTTCGATAGAATTACTTCCTTTGCAGTCTACCCTACAACAATCTGCACCAATTGGATGAATGTATCTCCTATTCTCGCGTCAGCCACCGATTCCTCAAAACAGACCCCCCAAAAAAAAACATTATTTCCTATTCCATGAAAACCCCAAATTCTAAAAAAAAAAAATTTTAGAATCAATATAATTGCAAATATTTGTAAACCTAGAATAAAATCTTTTGTAAATGGTTTTCGTCAAATTTCATAATATGAACAGGAAAAAAAATTTCTTATGTCGCCTTTAAACTCAAACAAACTCAAAAAGTTTCACTTTACAACAAGTCAAAACAATGTTACAATCACAGTTCAAAAATGTTCAGTTTTCTTTTCTTCTTTTTTCAATCTATGTACTGATGTACTGTCTATTTTACTAAAAATGTCTGTTCTTTCTTTCTTTTTTTTTCATATGCTGTGTTCAACAATGTTCAAGTTTCTTCTCCTTCTTTTTTTTCTTTCCGTCTTTTTTCTATTGTCCTGTACGTTTTTGTTTTTGTTTTCATTTTCTTTTTACTTTTTTTTTTCATTTTTTTTTCATAATAAATTGCTCATTCAATATCCCTTTTTTTTCAAACCTCATATCTACCTCTCTGTCTTTACCTTAACACGATAACTATAGGTTCGCTTCCCAGTTTATTCAATTTCAGTCTATAGTACCATAAATTAAGCCTGATTTATAATACAACTTTTTCGATAGCTTAGGAGCATACTTCTTCTTCCTTTTTTTTTTCACAAAATATCCCGTTTTTTTTTCTAAACAACCCAAACTTTTGTAAATTCTGCCAATATTTCCTAATTCAAAATATTTCCGAATCTGCGAATCTTCGCCACACTTGGTTCCGTCAAAATTCTGCGCATCTCTTAATTACATCCAAAACCCTGTTTCAAAATATCTTCCCCAATAATAATCTCAAAGCTTCACTCCAGGGGGAACTCACAAAATACCTGTCTGCCTCGCCAGACACAAAAAAACATCTGTCTCTTAGTTACTCTGCCTCCACGGCAAGACTGTTTTCAAAACAATACCTATGTCTTCAATAATTGATATCAACAATTTCCACAGCAAAACAACCGGCCTGATTCTACCAGCGCCGATAATATCGATTCTCCCAACTTCATAAATATCGAAAAAGTATATGCGCATTCTTCAGACAAACACCAATGTGCAAAATTCATGGACAATACCATAAATGCTCCCAAGATTCCATCTCTCGGATTAAAATTCTCATTTCCAATCCACAAGTTCCAAACATAAAAACCTGCCCCAAAAGGTCTTGACTACAGATATGCGGGATTCCAGATCTCGGACTGAAATTTTAATTTTCAATCACCACTTGTCTGGACCAATGAAAAGTTACTACGATTTTTTTTTTTTTCACAAGGACCTATTTACGATAAAAATCCCATTGATAAAATTTATCATATAATTTATTGTTTACGATAAGCTGTCTATAAAAAAGCGGACAGCAACTGTCCCCTAGTCAACTTTTGTTTCCCTTCTTTTTTCCTCCCTCAATTCGATACAATATTACACGTAGCAGTAATTTCAATTTTTATCTAGGGATCACACATTTAAAAAATAAATTATTTCCAATTTCATGCTTCTAGAAAGGCCCTTGTCATTAAAACAAATATTTCACTATCATACCCAAATTAATCGACAGAGAGATAGAATTATAAGAATGCAGCAATTAACTTACAAATTTTTTTCTTCTTTTTTTATTTTTCCTCTTTTCTTCCAGCACGTTGCATTGTTTTCTTCTTTTCTTTCTGTTCTTTCCACGCCGGTCTGTTCCTCTTATAGTTGCCTGTTTGATCTTGTTTTTTTTCTTTCTTCTTCTTTCAATTCCAGCATTTTTCTCTTCGTTGATGTCGAGTTGTGATGCTTCGTTGATGTCGAGTTGTGATGCTTAAAACTGTCGTTTACGGTAACCAGGTTCGTTCTGAATCCTTGAAGGACTCTGCTGGCACAAGCACCAAATTAATATAAATGTTATATAGTCATCTTCTGATTCATGCAGAAATATACATATATATGCTGGATACATACCGACGCAATGATAACACGCAATAATGAAGGACGCAGGAAGAAACGACGCATGATAAAGACGCAGGAAGGAAGACACAAGAATACTTCTTTAGAAAAATATTCACCTCTCATTTTATTGCAAGGTTCGAAAGGGTTGTTCAAGGCTTGCATGTGAGAGGGTGCTGTGACCGAACATAAACTTCATATTTTGACCCCACTGTTATGACCGTCACGTTGAGTCTTTCTTGTTTTCCTGATGTTGGGGTCCACTCCATCGGGGTTTTCCGAGCCCCCCCCCCCGGTCGGGTGTGGCTTTCCCTACCACATCTGGTCTCTAACTATCTGGAATTCTACTGGCAACTGATCTGGGACCCAAACTCAACTGAGTTAAATAATAACTCAACGCCCATACGATCGCCCACTGGATCTTTGAAATCGAATGTTTAATCGTCATCAAGCGGAAATAACTGTCATGCAGTTCAGAGGTTACTCTCTTGCGGTGCATCACTGTAGTGGCACAATGGGACCTTCACCTTGTCCCATATCATAAGCCTTAATCCGCCCATGCGATCTCTTTCGATTACTGGCCATTGGAATGTGTCACTTCCTTCCGGTGTATCACCTTGGAATAGCATTTTTGGGCCGGGGCGAGGGTCAAAATATAACAATATCCGTGCTACCAGCACGAGATGATGATATATATATATATATATATATATAGTTTAATGTAATTTTAAGTTGAAAAATAATTAGAAATTTAAAAAAAAATTTTTAAATTAATTTACTATAATTCTAACCGAAAATAAAATAAAATAACGGAAGGGGACTAAATGAGGAGATAACTCTTCAACCCGCTTCAATCCCCTCCCACCTACTTTTCTGTGTCTATTTTGATTTATTTTATCCATAAGATCTGAAGACGTCCTGTTAATTTTTTTCGTGTTTTTTGATTTTTCAAAAACACATAATAGGATGGAAAAATTTATAATCCTAATGTGACTGGTTTGTTGTTTTTTCTTAATGAAATTATAATTATTGCTCTGTAATGTCTGTTACATTGAGATCTTTATCAGGAAAATTGAAATGTTCACTCTTGAATAGTTATCTTGTTCTGATGGAATTACTCCCAACTCCGGTTAAACTGGACCAAATAATACTTATATATATATATATATATATATATATATATATATATATATATATATATATATATATATAATCATTTTTCTTTGTATCAATATTATCAATTTTTGTTTATATTCATATCATCATTTTTATTCATATTTATATCATCATTTTGAAAATGTAACTCTAATTGGTTGTTTGAAATATTATCATAATTTAAATTTTCTTTTGATCTTTTCATTTAAATATGAGTTAAAATTTAATTTAGTTCTTAATTACATTTTGATTTCCTGTGATAAAAAAAACCTATTCGTTTAATTAATCTTTTTACCAGGTGACAATAAAATCTGCCAATAAAAATAAGCTAAAGATCAAAAATGTTATTTTTTTTAGGTAGAAAATTTCCTGTCATAATTCACATGAAAACTACTCATTAATCCTATAACTGTTTATTTCTTTAATAAAATCTTAACAAAAAGACTTCAAGTTACACTGGATGAAAATTAATTTGTTTTGTTCTGAGAAATATAAAAAGTATTCGTTTTTGATTTATTGATAAATTATAATCTTGTGAATTTTTTGCATTTTTTCTTCTTTAACCTCAAAAAGAAAACGTTTTAAGTAGGTACAATAAAAAGAAGCTAAGAAATAAGAATGTGTCCTTACATTTAAAAGAAGCCAAAAAATAAAAAAGCGATCTTACTTCAAAAGGAAAAAAAATGTTTTACTGTTTCTTTTTATTTATTTATTTATTTATTTATTTTGGAGGGAGATTACATTTAGAATTGTATTTTAAACAATGGTAACCCATTGTTTTGAAACATTGTTCTGATTTTTTTTTCTGATTCAAATAAGATTTCATTTTTACGATTAGATCTAAATTACTAAACGATAACTTTTAAAAAAAGCATTAACTTTTAATTTCGACATTAGAATCCACGTGATATTTGAACATGGCGGGGCTGAAAAAGAACATAAAACTTCCCCTTTTTGTACTGACATAAAAATCAGCGTTGAGTTCCACAAATCGGTCGGTTTTAAATCTTATCAACTAATCATGAAAAATCAATATTGTATTTTTTTTATTTTTCATGAACATGTTAAAGCGCTTGTGTGTTTTGAACGTCCAATGACATCTTTTCTTTTAGTTATAAAAAGAAACGTTCTCACCAAAATGGACGGGAGTAACTAAACTTGAAATATAATGATACCAGTAATGGGTGGATATTCATCTCAGAATTTGTCGGGGAAAAACTCCGTGAATTTCGCAATAGAACGTGAAGGAATGCTTCTCAATCCTAGTGCCTGAAATTACTAAATGCTACATAGAGAACTCAACCAAGAATTATGTTTGATACATTTAATGGAAACACTTGTATAACCATCGTCTTCTGCAATGGTCCCACCAATGCCAGTGATAAATCAGATATCGCAGCCTTCCACAACGGGCTAATTTCTAATCATAAGTGGAGACATAAATGCTCAGAGAGGCAAATATGAAAGCAATAAACGTTGCTTTTACAACTTGCCGACAAAAAATATCGAACACCTAGAAATTTTTCACTGAAAAACAGTCTTTCATGCCCTAACAAAAAAGAAGGAAAACTATAAACCTTCACCTACGTAAGTAAAGCTAAAGCAGAGATAGATTATACGGGAAAAAGGGATGCCGCATGCGTAAAAGAAAAAAAGGCATCCTCTTGACAAAGGAGAATGGGCTTTCTTTCTCTTTCAGGCGGTGAACAACGGTTTGACAACACCATTTTGCTGTCTGATGTTTGGGCACCACGCCTACGTCTTTG
Organism: Sepioteuthis lessoniana; assembly: GCA_963585895.1. Taxonomy (NCBI): domain Eukaryota; kingdom Metazoa; phylum Mollusca; class Cephalopoda; order Myopsida; family Loliginidae; genus Sepioteuthis; species Sepioteuthis lessoniana. The sequence goes on from OY757919.1 coordinate 81,446,182, forward strand.
GACGTGGCGTTGGTTAGTCCCTTTCCCCCAGTAGCAGTTCTCTCTCGGCCAGCTCTATACTGAAATATAAAAGACCCACAAAGGAACTACAAACTAAGCCTTACCGGACTTTGACAAACTTCCAAAAGAAAAATAATCCTTATGGAAGCCCAAAATACCAAATGAGGACAAACACATGCATGAAACGATTAACGTATTTTTTGACAACTTAACTGGTGGATTCAACCATTTCAATGTATTCAGGAAAAAACACCCTCATCCATGGAATGGTTGTTGAACCCAGTAAATAAAGGAAAGTATAAAAGAAACTTCTTCGTCTCTTATCTGTTGCTGTCTTTTCTTTTGTATAATTCTTTTGGGACTTGCCTTGGCAAGGCATTACACCGACTAGCCAACGTGGGGGTAAAATAAAATAACCAAAATATTGAGTCAGATATCAAACGACAACACAGCTTTGCCCTTTGCCCGTGACCCTCAGCCTCACTTACTCCTCAAGTGCTCTCAACTGTGAGAAATCCTCCTCTTCGGAAGGAATATCTTCCGATCACAGAGTCGTCACTGCTAAGATTCATCTGAGTCGATGCAGAAATAAGAACCAGACAGTCAAAACCACACGTTACCGTAACTTAAAGAAACATGTCTGATACTCTTCAGGATATTTCAGAACGACGAATGATAAATATGAAAACTTCATCACTGCTCAAATGTAAGCAGCAGCAGAGAGCATACCAGCTAAAGCAAGATCCGAATGTAGAACTCCATGTGAGTCTTCAGTAGTTAAGGAAAAACGTAATAACGTAAATAAAACACCCTTACTCAATAAAAGAAGCCTGTAGCAGAAAGAACTTCGCAATTTTGTTTGGCGCGCAATTTAATTTTACCGTTAGGGTTGACGCATATTTTCACCCAATCAGGATAACTTATCCTATTCATCCCGGACCATCTTTCGAGCAGTACCAAATTGGGGAAAGCCGCCAAAACACATTTCTCTTCCTCAGAACTCTTCAATAAGGACAGACGTCTTCCTGTCAGCTCTTCAATAGCGGCTGTAGCATCACACCACCATGAGGAAAGCCATCTAATTTATAGACTTCTTAGACCAAGGTTTCCAAATTGAATATGAATTAGATGAATCCAATACGCCACACACAGGAACAACTTTAAGTCCCTTCCAGCTATGGCTATGCCCACTGCAATGAAAATACCGCTCCGACAGCCAGCCACTTCGTCCCAGGGCAACATTTTCTGGAGACATACACGCTTATTCCCAAACAACCAGAACCACAAACTCATCGGTGATTACATAATTCCTGTCCTTAACCAGCAAACACGACTTTTGCTATACTCTATAACAACTTCCTTCCTTCTTTCCTTTCTTACGAGATTTGCAGCATACCAGCGTAAACCCTTCATTTCATGCTGCCATTAAAACCTTCATATAAAACCTTACGGCATCTTTGTTCTTCTCCACTATCTTTATTTTCCATCAACATTTAGCGAGGGAATAACAGCCAACGTAACACCAACATAACCTAATAACATCCCATTACTTAAATCTCAACAAAAGCCAACGCATTGAAAGGCGAGAAAACACAGAAAGAACTAACCAACGTATGCGTAAAAGAAGAACTCGAATATATTCAAAGTTAAATCGAAAATATTCGAAACTCGATTGAAGATAGAATAGAGAAAGCCTGAAGAAAAATCGAAGAAATCGCTCCATGACCACAAAGATTTTGACAATCCATTGAATATTCAAAGGAGTACGATCAACGAATCTCGAGCCAACACTAGTGCTCGTAGATTACTTCAGAGCATTTTATTCCATACAGAGGAAAGATGAAGTTAATATTACTTGTCTATTGTTGTCCCAAAGAAACGGTTAGCGTTTTCATGATGCTTTACAAGAACACAAAAGCAATTGTTTGCTCACCTGATAGACACGCCAACTTCTTTGGGATTCTTAATGGAGTCTTGCAAAGAGATAGATTAGTACCATATTTGTTTATACTCTTCTTAGTCAACAAAACTTGAACGTCAGAAGATCTTCTAAACGAGAATGATTTCACATTAAAAAGGAAAGACACTAACGATATCACGCAGAAACAATGACAGAGGCGCACAACATAGACGACCGAGTGCTACTAGTAAATATTCCAGCACAAGCAAAACCCCTGCTGATTGCTCAAAGTAAACAGTCAAAGGCATTAACCGATACGTAAATGCGGATAAAACAGAGTACAATATGTTTTAAACAAAAAACAGCCATCTCCACTGTAAGAGGCAAGCCTCTAAAATTATTGGACCAGTGCAAATTCTCTTCAGTAACATCTTATCAAGTGAAAGTGATATTAATATAAATATAAGAAAGGCGTGGAATGCTATTGGCTGGTTATCCATCATATGGTAGACTGATTTATCTGATAAAAAACGGCATTTCCTCCAAGTTTACGCAGTATCCATACACACTGTACCGATGCACCACATCGACGCTAACAAAACGTATAGATAAAAAAAATTGACGGGATCTACACTAGAATCCCTGAAGCTACACCCCACAAAACAGCAAATGTCATAAACCATTCGATCAAGACGAACAAAGACGTTAAGGTCACTTCTGAAGAAGCAAGTACTAACACAGAAGCGACGTTCTCTTATGAATACTTCTGTTGGCCGATAAGCAAGCATTTACTTACATCAGTACACAAGATGCAGCCTAGAAGGCCTGGCAGGAGCGATGGATTATAGGAATGAATAGCCAGAGAGAGAGAGAGAGAGAGAGAGAGAGAGAGAGCAGTAGGAGGAGGAGGAAATAATATAATAGGGACGAATGGCGAGAGAAAGAGATAGACAGAGGGGAGGAGTCAGATAATAGGGACGAATGACAAGAGAAAGAGAGAGGGAGAGGAGTCAGATAATAGGGACGAATGACAAGAGAAAGAGAGAGGGAGAGGAGTCAGATAATAGGGACGAATGACAAGAGAAAGAGAGAGAGAGAGGAGTCAGAGAATAGGGACGAATGACAAGAGAAAGAGAGAGGGAGAGGAGTCAGATAATAGGGACGAATGACAAGAGAAAGAGAGAGGGAGAGGAGTCAGATAATAGGGATGAATGTCGAGAGAAAGAGAGAGAGGGAGGGGGAGGAGTCAGATAACTCCCATATGCCAGCCTGACTTGATGTTTATATATATATATATATATAGAGAGAGAGAGCGAACGAGAAAAGTTGATAACAAGGTAATCCAAGTAGAAGGAGAGTCTTAATGAGAAACAAAGTCGACACTCGAGTTTTGTTTCTAATGAACCATCATTAGAACTGAGAAGGATGATATTAGTGATGTTATATCAACAATGGATGTTTAAATATATATAATGCAAAAACCACTGTGAAATTTTGTATATCAAGACAAAGTTGACCGTTTAATTAGTGAATTTACATTGTTTTTATAAATTACGTCATTTGACTTATTAGAAATATTGTATAGAATTTATTTTCCGTTTGTTGATCGAGAAAGATTTCTGATGAAAAGGTGGAAGAAAAAGAAATAAATGAGGACAAAGAGAAACTGTAAAATTATGATATATATGGAATATATTAACTAAAGATGAAATATATTGTAGCTATTTAAATGGATTTGCTCAAGAATGGAGAAATATTTTAAATCCCGGACTAGTATTTACAGAATACCAGGGAAAGGAGTAGCGCCCTCCCATACACCTTGGTGTAGTAGCTATCGAAAAGAGAGCCTTCTGGTCGCCCTCGACTACGGTCGCTAACTTTACTTTACTTTTATTTACAGAATTACAGAGTGGAATAGCCCCGTCCTCGACAGTTCGTCTTAGTCTTTTATTGTGAATGTAAATGAGCATCTTTGCAAAATTGAAATTATTGAAGTTATGATTAGATTGAGAACCGAAACATTATAAAGTAAACTTTACTTCTCAATAAATCTCTCTTCTAATTGGATAACCTTCTTATGAATTTTTCTTTACATATTGTCGGATTATACTCAATTATTTACTTATATATATATATATATATATGTATATATATATATATTATATTGTCATCTACAGCATCATAACGACACAATAATAAGCAGACGCAGGAAGACTTCTTTATAAATATATGTACTTCTCACTTTATTGTAAGGGTTAGAAAAGGTTACTCAAAGTTTGCGTGTGAGAGGGAGTTGGAGACCGAAAATAAATTGTAATATTTTGACCCCCACTCTTATGGCCGTCAACGTTGTGTCTTTCTCGTTCTCCAGGGCTGCTCAACCGGAGGCCCAGAGGCCCACTCTGCTGGGTGATAGTTTTCTTTACTGCATCTTATCAGCATCTTCTCTGGACCCCAACTCATCAGGGCCCCAAGCCCCTTCGGCCTGATGTGGCTTTCCCTACCACATCTCGTCTATAACTCCGTCCGATCTCTCACTGTAACTGCAACCGTCTGACTTCTGTCTTGACTGAGTTATATAATAGTTCAACACCCACTCAGTCGCCTACTCAATCTTTGAAATCACATGTTTGATCTTAATCAAGCGGAAATAACTGTCATGCAGTTTACTGGTCACTCCCTTCCGGTGCATCAGTCCATGAGTGTACCATGGGAATTTTTTTTACCTCGTCCCATTTCGTCAGCCAATTTCCGCCCACGCGATTTCCTCTCATAACTGCCATTAGAATGTGTCACTTCCTTCCGGTGCATCACCTTGCAATGGCATTTTTGGCCGGGTCCAAGGCCCAAATACAACATATATATATATATATATATATATATATATATATATATATATATATATATATATATATACTTCAGTTTTTACTTGGACCCATATGATTGGTTGCAAATTTATTTACTAAGGCAAGAATTTTCAAATCTATTTTGATTATGAGTGTACAATCAGAAGTAAACTATGTATTAAAGAATTTTGTGACTAAAAATCAGACGAAGATCTATAGAAATAGAATTTGAAAATCTGAGACTACCATATTTTCACAATCTACAGGGACTCAACAAATTACTAGAATATAATAAAATTATTCGTTACTTTTAGATCGCTTTTTTATTTCTTTATTAAAACATTTCCTTTTCATAACTTGATTGGGAAAATATTGGTATAGACTGTCTACTATCACAAATGAAATCTCTATACAGTGCCACAAGATCATGAATAAATTTTCTATGATTTCTAAGATATTTCCCGGTAGAATTAAATTCAGCAATTATTTTGTGAAACAACCCATTAGAGTCAAAATTATGTTCTATATCGGAAACTATAAAGTTTTAAAATAAGTCAATATTGTTTTTTTATGGTCTGTAAAAATAATTACAATAGATTTAAAAAAAAAAAATAAGAAGAAATTGAATCAAAAATTTTAATATGAAAATAAAATTTAAAATGCTTATTCTGTTTTTTCTACACTTGATTGTGACTGATGCGTGACTGAACTAGGTGGAGATTAAACGGCTGCATCTACATAGGACCAAAATGTCAAGGGCGCTGGTTATCAAGGCAGAGGTACTATCCTTAGGCCCACTTGGTGTGTATTCCTAAGAATAAACGCATTTATTACTTAGCCTATAAAAGTATTAGGACAAGAATGGTCCATCAATTTGTGATGGTTTCTTCCGAAAAACACTCACCTGATTTAACACTGATAATCGACACAAGAGAGTTACCCCTAGTGTAATATAACGGACGAACGCCGTCATTAAATTGCAGTGGTCTCAAGGTTAAAGAACATTCGAGCACATCAGCTTTCATCAGTCATTGGGTACATAGGTCTGACGATCACAAATGACACGAACCTCGCTCGTGCAGGCAGAGTGACCTGTAGAGTTCAAGCATGATTTTAATATAATCACGAGCGAATTGTCACGTGTTGCACTACTGCTCCACTGGTGATAATCGAACCTATGGGAACCTTCCAATTGATCCATCAAATTGCTATATAAGAAAATCAAGTTGCGAGATTTTAGCAGTTCAAGGCACAGGTTTCAAAAGAGGTTCACGACGCCTCGACCCATGTCATAGCCAGCCTGTCATAGCAAGCTGACTGATGTGATAAGTATCAACCGGCCGACGATAACAACGCCACCGTCATCACCAAGAATAGGAAGGTGAACCTTTCCTACGTAAGCTAGCTGAAGTGCGCAGTGGGAAAGAGTGATACAGAAAGAAGACGTTTGACTGCGACAAAAGAAAAAAGAGAAGGCGAGGAAGAACGCTTTTGAACGAACTTTTTGGCTACTGTCCACTGTAATCCCCAAAAATAAAAGCGACTACTATTTTCTTCCTTGATATTCAAGTTTTGAGCGTTTCTTTTCTGCAAATTGATTTCTTTTAGATACAACGTTTTAATAATTTTGTGGTCCTATGCTATACTGGTAAGTATACATGTTGTTCAACCGTAACATTCGTATTCTATGGTACCTAGTAGTTACAACTGAGGAATTGTGCTTTATGGCACAAAAATTGCCATGAATTGAAAGTGGCAACTGAAACAAAATGCATACAAATACCAATTTAAACAACTGATGATGCTTACGATTCCATCTGCACGCATTCTCAATAGTTTTTGAACCAGACTGAGCATCAGTTCGAACACTTGCAATACCTCACAATATCCAATACTTCCTTCATAAAAGATTATAAAAAGCACAAATGTACCTGGATATATACATATATAGTCCCTTCTTTCCTCTTCCTTGCTTTTTGTCAATCATTACGTAAAATGTAAATTCCTCCGATATTAAATCAAGAATTACAGATAAAATTATTTGGAGAGACGTAATCGAAATAAAAGGTCCTTTTTTAACAATTTAAATTTTTTAAATCACTTTTTAGTATTTCATTAATTTTAAACTTGATTAGGCTATTAAAAAATTATTCAAATTTTCCATCTACTATAATATATATATATATATATATATATGTGTGTGTGTGTGTGTGTGTGTGTGTGTGTGTGTGTGTGTATGTTTAGGCAGCCGTCTTTCATTTAAGTTTGATTGTGACTTATGTGTGACTAAACTAGGTGGGGATTAAACGGCTACATGACACCAAAATGTAAGGGGCGCTGATAATAAAGGCAGAGGTTCTATCCTTAAGCCCAGTTGGTATGTATTCTTAAGAATAAACACTTATATTACGTAGCCTATAAAAATAATAGGACCAGAATGGTCCATCAATTTGTGAAGGTTTTTTCCGAAAAGCACTCGCCTGATTTTGAATTTAACGATTTTTTTCTCCTAGACCCGTTGCCTTATTAAAGATAAATTAATTTGTCTGCTCTACTCGTTAATAGCCCAGTCGGCTGGGGCAGTAGAATACACCGACAGCACCTCTACAGTGGGGTAAGACCCCTTCAACGTGAGTCTTGCATAAAACAATCTGATGGTGTGGTTCCAGTAGTACAGGAGTTTGGGCTAATACAGAGTAACTGTTCATTACCATCACTCCTAGGTCCATTCGGACCCCGAATGGTAGCACCTGATAGGTTCCTATGAGTAGGTCAAAGAGAAATGTTTGACATTTAAGGTGAGAGCAAACATATGATTCATGCAAAATTGAATAGATAAAAATAGGGCTGTTTGGTCATTTAATTGTATATTAACTAATGTTAGTGATACATGGCAATATTGGAACCATTTAGTTTGGTTAACTCATGTTGAATTAAATTGTTATAAATAGAAAAAAGTTTGATCATGTAACCGTGTTTAATCAAATGACTGAGGTTTAATTGAATTGTTAGGGACACGAGCAATACTTGGAACCATTTAACGTTGTTAACTCATGCTATTTTGAATTGTTGGAAATAGACCTGTTTGATCATTTAACTGAGTGTATCAATAAAATTTGTTTGCAAATCATATATTTAATATATATGTAAAAACAGCATTTGACATTAATTAACCAACAATGGTTGATATACTATAAAACCAAATCAAGAAAAGAAAAAAATAAAAAAACCCTAATTTTCTCTTTTCTTATAACTGGAGGGAAAAACAAATGGATTTAATCATTTCTTAATGGCATTTTCACGTCAAGAATTTGAAGTTTGATCAATGAATCTATTTACAACGGTAAATCCCTTCAGTGTAGTGGCAAACATGTTGGACTCTGACATTTTAGTAAGTGAGTTCAAACTCCAGTCACCTTGTTATGTTCCCGTTCGAACAAATTTTCTGGTTGTTGGTTAAATAGCACAACTACTGTTCTTGTACACGGATGAATTTGGCATTAAATAACCCACGAAGGTTTGATACGCTATTAAACGAAAAAAAAAACAAATCTAGCGAAAATTTACTTGATGACAAGTTCTTTGTTTCTTGTCTTCCGGCCTGGGTTGTGTGATGCATGTGTATCTTAAAATCCCATTGAAATTCATAGGTCTCATTTTTAAGGAATAGAGAACCCATTTCTTTACAACACGCATGATTGTCTGCGAGCCTCCACACACACACACACACACACGCATCCACACACACACACACACGCACACACACACACACACACACACACACACATATATATATATATATATATAAGACTCAGTCTAACGTAAAGTTGGATGGGTTTCGATCCCGGCTTCGAGCGTCCTACGTGTCTAGCCACACTGAAGAGTTCTGATAGAACGAAACAGTCTGTCTGTGGATGACAATATATATATATATATATATATATATATGTATTGTTACTTATAATATGAAACTATTGGCTCCGAAAATAAACTGTTACAATGCAATATATTCTCAAGATTTCTTCTATCGTTGTTGTCTTGGATTGAACGATATCAAAAAGTGACAAGATAAGAGGTACGTGGAATGGAGTACATGCCTTCTCAAAGAAATGTTCACCGATGAATAAACAACTGAAGAAAGCCCAGAGGTACAGCGACCAATACTTCAGGATAAAAAAAAAATACGATGAAATTACACCGAACCCTCTAAAGAACAATGACAGACCTTTTGATGTACATTTTCATTTACTTAAGCTTATTTTCGTAAACAAATAAGATTATTTAATTATTCATTGATTTTTGCTAAGGGGAATATTCTTATACTGTTTTACTTTTGTTTCTTTCCTCAATGTTTATTTTCTTTCTTTGTATACAGACTGTCCCAAAAACCGTATCCAAACTTTTAATAGTGCCTGCACTTTCAATAAGTATAGTTCAGTTACTCTTAACACTGAGAATCGATACAAGAGAGTAACCCCCGTTAAGTTTACATGTTCAACTGAGAGATCCGTATTCTGTGGTATCTCGTTGTTAAAACAGAGGAATTGTGCTTTATGGTACAAAGCCTGCTATGAATTGAGAGTGACAACTGAAACAAAATGCATAAAAATACCAATTTAAAAAATTGATGAAGTTTACGATTCCATCTGTACGCATTATCAACAGTTCTTGAACAAGAAGAATCATCAGTCCGAACACTTGCAATACCTCACAATATTCAATATTTACATTGATAAAAGATATTAAAAAGCACAAATGTGTCTGGATAAATACATGTATAGTCTCTTTTTTTGCTCTTCCTTACTTTTCGTCATAAATACATATATAGTCCCTTCTTTGCTCTTCTTTGCTCTTCCTCGTCATAAATACATATATAGTCCCTTCTTTGCTCTTCCTTGCTCTTTACCCAAAATTTGAATTCTTCTGATATTAACTCAAGTATTATGGATATAATTATTTGGAGTGACGTAATCGAAATGAAAAATCCTTTTTTAAGATATCTTGAATATTTTAATCGCTTTTAAAATATCTTATTAGTTTTAAACATGAGTAAGCAATTAAAAGCATTATTTGAATTTCCCACGTATCATAATATCTATATATTTATATGTGTGAGTAAGTGAGTGAGTGTGAGTGTGTGTTTGTGTGTGTGTGTGCTTGGGCAGCAGTCTTCCATTCAGGCATTTCTGATAAAATTATAAGCACACATTTTGTCTAAATAATTTTATTAATATCATTTTAGTTTCCTGATAAGTGCTTTGGTTTTAGGTTGGAATCAGTAGATAGATTCGCAAAAAACTGTCCGGAGCGCTTTCGAACCTTTCATATGCAATCATCATTTTTTTTTGTTTTTTTTGCATTAGTAAAGATTGTTTTTTTTAAATATTTTTTAAGGTTTTTTATAACATTACAAAATTACCTAAACGCAAATTTGGAAATAATTAGGTTGGAGGTTTTAAATTTGTTGTAGTAAATGATATTTCTTTTGCTATTTTTTTGTAGGATCAGTAGGGGGACATTAGATAAGGTTCTTTAATATATGTTCATCTATCTTATAATTATTATGAATATTGGTTTTTGTAGTAAAGGTTTGTTGATTGTTTAAGGTTTAGAGTTTTCTCTATCTTATGTTGTTTAGTATTATACATTAGAGGTTTAATTTTTGTATCGACAATATAGCAGGGAAACACATTATTATTTTCATATTCTATTTCTCTTGACAATATTCTATTTCTGTTCATAGCGTCTTGTTTTAAATCCGTTCCAAGTCATCGGCGTCTCAGTTTTATCCAACTTTGCGTTTACGTGATGTTGTAATGTTAAAAAAACTAAAAATCTTTTTTAAAAAGCACTCTTTACACATGCAAACAAACCCTGATGATGGCCTATGAAAGGTTCGAAAGCGCTCTGGACAGTTGTTGTTAATCTATCTACTGATTAAAATCTAAAACCAAAATATTTATCTGGAAATTTGAAAGGATGTTAATAAAATTATCGACAAAAGTGTCTTTATTATTTAATCAAACATATAACATATCACTCAATAAGTCCCGGGACTTTCTAATAAAAAACAACTTTTAGGCTAAATTCGACTTTATTCTTCAACATAGTCTCCTTCTATGGTTATACACTGATTCCGATGCTTCTCCAACAATCCGATGCTTTTTTGTATAACGATTTTTCTATGGCCTCAAAATACGCCTCAGTGCCCGATATCACTTCTTCATTGGAAACAAATCTCTTTCCCTGGAGCATTTTTGAAGTCTTCAAATAGCCAGTACTCACTGGGGGTTAGGACAGATCTTGAGAATATTGCTTAAGTATATATTTATAAAAAAAAAGAAGTTCCTTATTTGCGTTTGGAAAACTGAGGCATACTCTCTTTGAAGGAGTGTTTCCCGATCGTAGAATCATCTAAGCAAAGTTTATCTGGAGTTGATGTTGAAATAAACCAACAGAAAAAGCTTCACGATACGTCTTGTTCTTTCTTTCCGATAGTGATATAAATAATCATAAACGGCGATTGGTAAAAACAAGTTGGATACTCTTCCGGAGACATTTGAAAAACATGTTACGAATGACGAATATGAAAACTTTGTTACCTCTCATAGAAGCAACAGTCATAACTCGTTCCAAATGTAGAGTTCGGTTGGAGTCAATAGCAGTTAGGGAAGAAAGGAATATCATGAAAAAGACATCCTTACTTTACAAAATAAACCCAACTAAAAGCATTGCGTAGAAACTTAAGTAATCCCACAAAGAACCAACACATACCAAAAAGAACTACTACAATACATTCAAGAACAAATCAATAAAATCAAATATTCATTCGAGAATAGAGAAGTACGATTAGCAAAGCAGGCGGTAAATGAATTAGGCGGGTGTAAGAGTTCTTCGAAAGCAAAACTAAAAACTGGCTGTCAAGCAGAAACACTTCTGAATTAAAAAGAAAATTTCAAGAATATCAGAAATGGAAAGAATATTTCAAGAATCTTCTCGGACACCCTCTTGAAATCACTGACAAACTTTCCAAAAGAATTACTGAAAGTCAACAGGACATCAAACTAGAACAGTTTACTGAGGAATTATTTCAAGTAGTACTAAAAAAAATCAGAAAATCTGCAGGCATTGATGAAACACCTCGAAAAATATGGAACACAAAAAATAAATAGACGACATACTTCTTCGATAATCGTTATGGTGATATATCCCATGACGTCACTACATAGACCCTCCCCGATACTATAAATAGTGACTGACTCGGTAAACGCGTCAAACGAGTCTTGTCCGTTAACGGTAACCGTTACTACCTGTATTTCCGTTAATAAATACTGCTGTAAACCTTCCATCTCTTTGTGTAATTCATTTCAGGCCCTTCAAATCCATAACAGTTATACAGCGCAGTATATAAGCAAAACACAACAGAAAAATTAACGAAAGGCTGTATCCTTCCGTTCCCCCCAAAAGGTAACCTCGAAATCACTGAGAGCTAAAGAAGCATAAATCTTCGTGTCATGACTGCTGAGGTTTATAATTTCCTGCTCCTCAGTCATATCGGATCTGATGTAAACAAAAATAATACTTTGGAAAAATCAGAACGGCTCTCAGAGAAATCGATCTATGACATAAAAGATTCTGACCATTTGTTGCTTCATCGTATGAGTTCGATTAAAATATCTCAAGGCAACACTATTGTTCGTAGATTTCTCCAAGGCATTTGAGTCCACACGAAATACGAAGTAAATACTTCTAGTATATGGTCACTCTAAGAAACGTTTACCACTATAAAAATGCTTTTCAAAAATATGAAAGCAATGATTGATTCACCCGATGATTACACTGACTTCTTCGACATTGCTGCTAGAGTCTTGGAAAGCGACACATTACCGCCATATTTTTCTATAATCCGCCTACATAACATAATCTCAGTAATTCTAATAAAAGAAAATGGTTTCACAGACGATATCCCACAGAAACAATGACAGACGAAGACAACGCAGATAATATACCACTTCTTAAAAATACACCTAACTGTTCAAATACCTGTAGCACAGCCTGGAGCAAGCAGCAAAAGGCATCGGGCTTTCTGTTATTAGAAAGAAAGCAGAATCCATGCGTTTTAATCAAGAGGGGGCCATTTCCAGTCTAAGTGGCAAGTATCTGAAATTAGTAGGCCAGTTCACATACCTCGGCAACATCTCATATACTGAAAGCAATGAGAACATCCTAGACAATACGGGGACTGCTAATTATTGGTTATACGGAAATTTGATATATCCGATAACATGAAAATGTTATGGCAGTCCTGCCGTATGAATGCATCACATAGAGTATATGGAAACCTATGGAGAGAAAGTTTGATGAAATCAAAACAAAAATTGTGGAAGCAGCATCCAATAAAACAGTAACTATTAAGCCACTTCCCCTAATCTAACAAGTTATTCAATTAAGACAGAAAAGACATGTGAGGCATTACAGGGGAAGTAAGTATGAACTCCTAGGTGACATATTCAAATGGACTCATGCACATGAACGTGCAAGTGTTGACCGATCAGCAAGGTTTTACATACATCAGCTCTGTGTGGACACTTGATGCTGTCTCTAAGACATGCCCAGAGCGATGGATATTAGAGAGAGAGAGAGAGAGAGAGAGAGAGAGAGAGAGAGAGAGAGTGTGTGTGTGTGTGTGTGTGTGTGTGTGTCAGTGAATTCTGAGCTACTCACTAGATTTGATGTTGAAGATGATGATGATGAGGAGTTCATCTCAAATATCTTTCTCAATAATTAATTCTACTCAAAAAAAATATACACGATGCGTAAAATGAGAAGATAGTAAGACTGTGTGCCGTTAAATAATAGTGACATCTGATTAAACCACACTTATGCCTCTATTTTGTCCATATAGTTGCAGCCCAGTAATAAGCATAGCAAGATAATCCATGACTGTGTAAATTGTAGTTTTTATTTTCGAGAATCTTCTTTTAGACTTGCTCCGTCAAAGGGAGTCAACAAGCCAGGTGAGGTTTGATGCTGGAGTTTCCTTCTCCACTTTCTATTTTGGTGTTAGCTTTTAATTAAAGGGTAACCTTCATCACGGATTTATCAGCAGACTGAACCCTCTTCTACTCTGTGTGTGTGTGTGTGTGTGTGTGTGTCCCTATTAGTAGTTCTGCATCACGCTATATACAGACTTCCAGAGAGGTTAACAGCAGCAATGTCAGGAAAAGCTTTAATAAGAAATCGTCCCAGGGAATATAAACTTCCTCAGGACTTGCTCAAAGAGTAGTGAATATCAGAAACAATAAAGAATAAGCTCTCGATAATATTCAAATCGATATTTCATTTGATTTTGGGTAAGCCTAAAATCTAACACATTTCATTCTAATACTTTGCCATCTGGTGGTCAGAAGCAGAAATCTCTTGACTGACAGGTCCGGTTATCTCTCACTCTGTTCTGCATACACCTAAAATTGAACTTTAAGATTAAAGTAGTACAAACTTTTAGTCTCCGCGTCTTTTTTATCACACCTTATACGTATCAGTACAGTTATTATAGATTTCTGATAAAAATGATGTAAAAAAAATAAAGTGAGTAAAAAACATTATGTATACACAACTACTCTATTCTGGTTAAGATGAGGTGAAACAGTAACTTTAACGAAAAATAACCCTGTCATCTGGCGCTAAACAATAGGCCAGCTGCACATCTGTAGAGGGTAAAGAACTCTTCCACAATGAGAGTCTTGGGTAAGGCAGCAAACTAAATCTGATGGGAACACAAGTCCTGAAGCTTTGGGGAACGCTGAGAAACCTTTCATTTACCATTAACATTCACTTACAGATTTTATATATATATATATATATATATATATATATATATATATATATATAATGGAATTTGGCATTAAATAAGGATCCCGGGTTGATATGGCATAAAAACACCAAACAACAGTCCATCAGTAGATAATAGTTTCGTTACGAAGACCCATAAGTTTGCAATCAAATGTTTCATAAATCATTCTCTACTCTATTTTCAATTCCTACCAGCTCAGTCGGCTGTGGCTATAGAAGACACAATCTGCATCCCTGCAAAAAGTAAGACCCCCAACAATGAGTGTCCTGTGTATGAAACTGAACAGGCTGAAGGTTAGGCTCCAGTATTCTGGAGTTTGGTGGAATGTGGAGAATGCCTTCAATGCCATTACTTCCGGTTCCACTCAGATCTGGAGTGGTAGCTCCTGATAGGGTTCTATCTATTACTATAATAGAACTGTTTGATATTTAAACTGATTGTAAACAAATGACTAATGTTGAACTGAATTGTCTTAAATAGAATTGTTGGACAATTTCACTGTGTGTAAAAAGTGACTAATGTTTAATTGAATTGTTAGTGATACATAGCAATAATTGGGACAATTTAACTGTGTTGACTTATGTTTACAAATAATATATATCTAATGTCTATGTACAACCGGATTTGGCATTAAATAACCTATAATGGTTAATATGTCATAAAACCTAACCAAACTAAATCAATTCCTCTCATTTATATATTTTGATTATTTTAAGTAATGTTGGATTTACTTTTAAGTGACTTTTTTTTTCGTAGTCGTAGATTACCGACCTGAGTTATAAGAGATAAAAAATCAATTAGAAATTAAGATGAGACGTATCAAATTTAGTATTTAATAATGCTGAATCTGAAAATAATTGTTTGTCCCTCTTTTTTAGCATTTCAACCAAGATCAAGACGCCAAACGAAGTTACTTTAGTCGACCTGAATAAAGTAGTTCAGTTGATCAGAATGTATATATGATATTTCTAGATTTGTTTTTATTATTACGGATTATATATACGTGTAGTTAAAGACTCGACTGATTGGGAAATAGCCCAAATTTCCCATTTACTTTGTGCCAAAAACAATTGTTTTGTACACAGATCACTGTTGATTTTCACGGGTTAATTGCAAAAGAAGGATCGTCGCCATTTTATTCCTGTTTACCGCAATGAAATAAATCAAGAAGAGGCGCCACCGGCCATAGAATGGCGTCTAATGTGGAGTTATCCCTCTATTCAAATCCGGTGCGTCCCTACTCTTCTTAGTTGACCAAACAAACAAAAACATTTCTTTTGACTCTCTTTGGTTGGCTAATTGATTTTAACGGCAGATCAACACGTATTGAGTAGTTAAGCTCAGAGGTAAGAGAATGACATTCATTTTACATTTGTAAATAGTTGTCTCTTTACATTTTTTTACAAACAGAAAAATCGAATACGACCGATTTCTAAACATTCTGTTTGAACGATAGATAGGGCCGTAACAGGTACCACCACTCCGAGTCAGGGTGGAATAGGAAGTTATTACAATAAAGGGCGACTCATGATACCCTAGAATTACTGTACTGTATCTTCAACATTAGATACAGTTTTGTGTCTCACCCAGTATGCCTTTTTCACAGGGAAAGAGGTTCTTACTACTCTGCACTGGATGAAGTCAGCGTCTTGAAAGTTCGTCGAAAACGCTTTCTCTTTTTTAAACATTTTCTTCATATTTTGAGCATTTTTTCTCATTTGCTTTTAATGTTAGAATATTTTGTAAACCTGTTCTTTTATTAATTTTTCATTATTTTGATATTTTTTTTAAGTAGGCTGCTTTTTGCCTTGCAGCTCTGGCTTCTATGTTTTCCATCCACCAAACCCCTCTTAACGAAAAAGAGTTCTTTGTTAAATTTTCTGGCATGCCTTCTTTTTCCTATTTGGATATAATATTCTGTCGTACTGTTTAACTTACATTATAATTCTCACACAAGTCAATTTCTCTCTCTTAGATATTAACTCAGTGTATATATGTGTAGAATCTATAAAAGATACACAGACTTTAGCAAACTGAATATGACCTATTTTTACTGCTAGAAAAAAAAATGTTGGGAAAACATTAAATTTAAAAAAATCGAACTTCATAATATACATACACAAACGAAGTTATTTTTATACAGACAAGTCCAAGTGTAGAAAAGACCAGTTTAAAAGAGAATAATTTCTAAATACTTTGTTTCTGGAGTGTCAAACCCCGAAAAAAAAAAAAAAAAAAAACGGCAACCCGATCTGTGAAAGTACAGTTGAACTTTTGGCTAGGGTTCACTCCCAGTCCAAGATGATAGCAAAGACAGTTCGAATCCCTGAAATTGAGCAGCAGTGAGTTGTAAGGCGTGGGCTATAGACACAAAATGGGATAGTCAAGTGTCAAGGTCTTTGTCTTCCGTCGGACTGCTATAGTTAAGGCCTGCTTGACTGAGGTTGAAGAACTATGAGTTACACACGCTGCCCTATGGTTAGATCGAGATAAAATGTCATCAGTAAAAACACCCATACAATTTTATTTCTGATTTTGATAAGTTTATTTTTCATTTTTGGAGCTAACCCGAAGCTAATACAGTTTCGACCAAAACTAGCGACAGTCAATTTTTTTCCTAAACTTATTAATACAACAGAGGATTGAGCTATTTTTACGGCCTCGTTGTGAGTCATGATCGAAACTGCCACAATATGAAATCAACAAGTCCATTTTCTTTCACGAAAGCTTTAACGCCACCAGCACTTCTGAAAATTAACTGGGTGAAACGTTTTTAATACTCCCACATTACCCTCGGTATTCTTGTTGATTTTGATAATGTTTTTGTAAGAAAAATTTCAAGTTCTATTTCATATCTCAAATACTATTGTTTTTTTTAACTGTTATTGTCGTAGGAAATGAACATACTGTCTGTACTACAAATGCAGGACCATTCTGATTGCGTCTTACATATACCTTAGGGAAAGGTATGCATCCAAATATTATTCCTCTAGCTAAATTGTAGAGTAGACTCTGCTCTTTACCATTGGTATGGTAAACGATCAAGGAGAAGGAAAATTCTGAATTCAAACGTGTCAAACTCTGCTTAAGAATTGAACTCGAGTCATATCCTGCTCGTGCGAAGGAGTTTGGTGAATAAATATATTCTCTTTTAAAGCCGCCTGTTTTCAATTTCCCATCGTAGTTTCTTAGAGCAGACACAATCAATATGTAACTAATTCCTCTTGTTTACTGTGTCTAGATCTGGTCTCAAAGAGTGGAATCGGTTATCCCTTGGAACTCCAAAGTCCCAGAGAATGTTACTTGTTGAAGTCTCTGAGACGACTTCTTGTTTATGCTTATATCATCGATTTGAATGTTCAAATCTCAAGTGTTTGCATAAATCCCTGTTGATCATTGTTCTTAGGTTGTGATATCTAGTTCTCTGCTTATTTTGGAGTAATTTGCTTCTTTCGACTCTTGAAAGTTTGGTGGTTATATCCATTTTATTCATATGAGGTGATACAGAAAACTTCAGTTTTAAACAACGTACGTCAAATGATTGTTGCAACTAAAAAAAAGTAAGCCACAAGGCCGCTAAAAAGAAAATGGACCCCCCAAAAAAAGACCAAGAGTAAAAATAGAATAAGATCTAGTATTTTTTTAGAAATTAAGGAAAAA
This sequence comes from Sepioteuthis lessoniana, assembly GCA_963585895.1. NCBI lineage: Eukaryota > Metazoa > Mollusca > Cephalopoda > Myopsida > Loliginidae > Sepioteuthis > Sepioteuthis lessoniana. The sequence goes on from OY757919.1 coordinate 81,464,441, forward strand.
TAAACCACATGGCCCCTAATAAGAAAATGGAGCCAAGAAAGACCAAGAGTAAAAATAAAATAAGATCTTGTAATCTTTTAGAAATTAAGAAAAATAAGTGACATGGCCCCTAATAAGAAAATGGAACCAAGAAAGACCAAGAGTTAAAAGAAAATAAGACCTAGTAATCTTTTAACTGAAGCTCTTGATGTTAAGGGTGTCACTAATTAAGATTCCATCACTAGACAAACTAGTTATGGATTCATGGGCTTTACCGTTGTCATCCTGTCATTCTTTTAAGTGACCAACTCATATAGATATCCATAATGTGTTTGATTTTAACCAGTATAAATGGCCACGATCAGAAGTAGGAGTTTATAAAACGTAGACACTTTTGGAATCTTCTATGATATGGAACAGATAAATTTGGTTAACGAGAGACACCCCTCCACTTGAGTGATGGAGATAGTATTATGCCTGGAATCATTTAGATTCTTTCAACTTACTTTGACGGCCGGGTAAGAGATTTCTCTTGGCTGGTTTGCAGATGCTTAGTTGTAACGTGTTCTCTTGTCTATACAGATCTGGCGGGTAATATTTGCGTGTTGGATGATACCATTAAAGACAAGGCATTTTGTTTCATTGGATTTTATAATTGAATACTACCAGACAGCTCACTGCATTTTCTTTTGTCGTTGATTCATTCATTTGTGAGTTCGTCGATTTTTTTATGTTGACATTTAACATGTTTACATTGTAAGTGTTTTAATCTAGAATTAAAGAAATATTTTCAATATATTTTTTCATTCAGAATTTGTTATTTGTTTATTTTGTTTTAGTATTGAATTTATTTTATTGTAACAATTATGAATATTTATTTGTTTTTATTTGTTTAATATCTTGATTGTCTTGTAATATAATTAATGTAATGCTTTTTTATATTAATCATTTTTCGTTAATTAGATTTTATTATCTAGCTTGGTAAGGCTTTGAATAACTAGGTGTCACTTAGTTAAGGTGTATAGTCAGATGGGCTCTATTACGTCCGCGCGGATAGGATATGACAATCATCATCTCTTGTAATATACTCCAGAGAGGAAATGGGGCTGGACGGCCGTTTAAGTGAACGGAGTGGGTTGATGACGTCATTCCCAGAAGAGATGTCCTGGGAATTTTAAGACTTTGAAAACACAATTTAGCTGAGGTTGACCGCAAAAGGTAGTGGTTAAGTTTTTCGGATCTGATCAGATCAGATCTTATTTTTTGGGTCTCGACCAGCAGAGATGGATTGAGATCTTAAACACCACAAGATGTGCTGCGTGTGGGGGGAAGCATAGCATGATTAACATATGCTTTTATGATTTGTGTCTCTCTGCTCGTGTCGCCAGTGACAGAAGCCAGAAATTAATAATCCCGTTCGTATCCGAAACGACAGAGTCTGCCTGTATTTATATTTATATCTGTATTATTATTGCTGTTATTGATATCATTATGAGTATACAACAGCCTTATTTCGATGTAAGATAAACAAGACATGCATGGCATTGCTTGAGAATCAAGGACGAACTCATAAGGGACATTCTCCAATGGACCCCTTCACGTGGATGTACCAGTGTTTGCCGACAAACAATAACTTACCTTCAAGAGCTCTTTACGGACACGGGATGTAGTCTTAAGGACCATCCGGAAGCGATGGATGATAAGGACGAATGGCAACAGTCAGGAAAATCCGTGCTGGCAGTTTAACAGGATGATATTGACTTGTTAATAACAAATCAACTTGCGTTGGTGGTTGAATGACAAAGCTAGCCTTGTATAAGAACAGCAGTGATACTATTTAATCCATAGCTAGGGGTGCAAATATTTTCTCCGTAAATGTTTTTCGAAATATCTTTGTTCAAATACAAACACCTCAGTCAATATCTGAATCTTGGATGATATCATATATCTAATTTATTCTAGTCCAATATCCTTCAATGCAACTGAGAATTACGGACAATTGTTTTTAAATACTTTCTACAAAAAAGACTGTGACCGCCGTAAAAATGTTCATATTTAATGTTCAAAAACTTCTCTATTGTTATAAGCTTGATTCTGTAGTTAATTCCTATTCAATTTAGCTTTAATATTCAAATGTTTCTTGTCGTAGAAACTCTTTCCCCATTGGCAGCAATTTCAAAAGTATTTTCTCGTGTATAGATCTCGCTGTTCCTTGTACTATAAGTGTCGTTCTGTACAGGACTAAAGGTATTTTTGCAAAGGTTGCGTTGACTGTAGACAGATAAAACTAATCCGAAAGCCGTTTCTACTGTTTTAAACTCAGTGTACACTGGTATTTAATGCTATTTTCGAAGCTAAACTGTTACTGTATCGTGATACAGATACTTACTAGTAAAGGGGGTTCTCTTAGGAAAATGTGAATAATGATAATCACCCTGTGGTAGGAAAATACTATTGTAATATAATAGCCGAAGCATTTCGGTTCATGCCTTTGGGTTTAATTAGGCTGAGAACCTTTCGGCTCAGTGCGTTGGGTTACTTAGGTGCAGTATTAAGGCAGGTGTTCCCCCGCGCGCGCAGGGGCAGAGCGGACGTGTCACTCAGAGATGTCACAATAGCCCGAGATGGGAAACGGAGGCTAGCAAGTGCGAATGATGTCACGCACCGGAAACGCGTGGAGGATTTGGGGAGATTTTGAAAAAGTGAGTGGGTTGAGACTAGACACCGGACGAGTTGAGATGAAACCTGCCTCGGAAGAAAACGTTTGACTTTCGCTTGCTCGCGGAAACCTTTGTTGGGAGGGGTCAGATGAAAAAGCCAGAATAGAAAGTACGTGTATCTCTCTTTCTTATGTCGAAACCTTTAACTCAAAGGTTATAAAAGGTTTCGTACCTGAACAGAGAAGTCGCTACGTGTTTTTCGAATTTCGAGATCCTATGTTCTATGTATATATGTAATGAACGTCCCATGTACATTTTGCATATTCATGTATATGGCTATGGTACACTATTTGGGTGTAACGTTTTTATATTAAAAAATAAAAGTTTTGAAAGAAAGTAACTATTTTTATATTTCAATGATGGAATTGTTAGTAGCCAAAAAACAAATGCTGTTGAAGTAATTCAATGTTTTTTAATGACATTTTGTATATTCTTTGTACAGCGAAGTGAAAATGGGAATTATTTATTCCAGGAGCGCACAAACATTCCAAGTTTTAGAAAAATGCCGGCAAGTTGAAAATTACATATTTTTGCAATTTTTTGATATTGAAATTAACTGTTGTTAATAATGTTCTCCCTTTTTAGTGGTCATCAATAATGATCGAATCTTAATTACTCACGCATGACCTTAAACTCTCGGTTTGACACCTTTCAGTGATAGGATTTCATTAGGAAATCAAGAGGAGGTGCCGTGGTGTAATGGTTATCGTCGTAGGAAATGAACACGGCGACACGAGTTCAAATCCTCGACGAGACTGATTGCATTTCACATAGCACTAATACCCTTGGGAAAGGTATGAACCCAATTATTTTTCCTCCAGCTATGGGTAAATAGTAGGGCAGACTAGGTTCTTCAGCCTTGGTGAGGCAACTAGTCTAGGAGAAGGAAAACTTTGATTTCAAGCCTGTGAAACTCTGCTTAAAAATTGACCTTGTGTCATATCCTGCCCAAGTGGAAGGGTTGGTAAATATAGGAATTCATTAGGAAATAAAATTTACAGAAGTCACTTTTTACGGCTTGAACAACTGCCAACTGAAGAAAGTTGCTTAAAATAATTGAATCAGGCATTATATTGTTGTTGTAAAGTTAGCGGCTGTTGTCGATGGCGACCAGAAGGCTCCCTTTTCAATAGCTACTACACCATGGTGTAGGGAAAGGCGCTACTCCTTTCCTTAGATTGCTCCATTTTTACCCTTGATACGAACCTTGTACTGCTGAGTGTTAAGCAAGGAGGTATCAAATACCATTTTTAAAGTCTTTGGTATGACGTGACCTGGGATTGAACCCAGGTCTCCCGGACGATTGGCGAACACTCTACCCACTTGGCCGGTTAGACATTATATACTTTTCTAAAAACTCTCCCCGTGTGATCAAAGGTTTCATAACTAAGATTGATATCGATCAATTCTTATTTTTATCTGTCAGTTTTTAAATATTCATTTATCTTTCAAAAGTTTTAAGGTACCTTTCGAAATACATATATCATGTTAAGCTGACCTACTACTTTTTTGATCATCGGATTAACTAATCCGAATCTTCATCTTTTTTGTTTAACCATATAATGTAGACATCTAAATAAAATGTTCTTATTACTTTTATCTATAACTTTTTTCAACACTATAAATTATATATCTAAACAGTGTCGTACTAAACACATTTGCAGTATACGCAATATCTACCAGTTGCCCATAAACGTTACCATCATGTCGACGTCTATTAACTTATATGTATTCATAAAAACAATTTTCAACTTTATGAGTGTGCTTATTGCAGCAATAAAAAAAATAAAAGTTTATGATCAGTATAGGTCATATGATATTCTATTCGAATAGAAGGGTTTTAGTTAATATGCATTTTTCTGCAATCACTTACAAGAAAAGTCTAAAATACTTCTATCACCCTTATCATCAAGTAAACTCGCCCTCACATATATAACAAGGTTGAAAAAGTTTTCACTGCACATTAAAACACATATTATGGGGCGCCTTTGGTGGTGTAATGGTTAGGAAGCTCGACTAGCAAACCTACACGAGTGAGTTCGAGTCTCATTCGGTGCCCCTTTCATATGGCCTTGTGTCACATCTAAGCAAAAGCTGAGTAAATTTCCATTAAAACACATATTATTTAGTCTTTTACCTCTTTGTGCGTTGTTGGCAGTCCATAAACTACCCAACTGTGCAAATAGCTTTATCGCCGTAATTAACATCTTTATTCAAAACTATCCTGTGAAAAAACGCATATCCCAGAATGAAAATTGTCATTTTGTATATGAATTTACTATGCATAGTTTTAAAATAGCTTTAAAGTTTTGGTTTTGTGGGTTTTATGGCATATCAACCTTAGTAGGTTATTTAATGCCAAATCCATTTTTATACAAATAAGTTCTATTTCACGCAATTCAGTTTAGCATGAGTACACATTCTAATAGTCAAAAACATTTCTATTTCAAGCTATTCAGTTTAGTAAAACAGTTCTAAGTCAAACAATTAAGTTTACCATTTGTAGTTTCAGTGTCAAAAACTGTTCTATATCAAACGATTCATCGTATTATAAGTACGCACTTTAAATATCAAAACAGTTCTATTTCAAGTAATTTAGTTTAGGGTAAGTACGCAGATTAGTTCTATTTAACCCATAGATAGGGCACTATCAGGTGCTACCACTCCGGCCCAGAGTGGACCTGGGAGTGATGGCTATGAAGGGATGCTCTGCACTCCCCAAAGCTCCAACATTACTGGAACCCTACTATCAGATAGTTTAGTGTCATATCCAGGACACCCATTAGGGGGGGTTACCCTTGCAGAGGTGCAGTTGGTGTATTCTCCAGCCCCAACAGACAAGGCAAGTATTAAGATGAGTACACATCAATTGATTTTGGTCATGTGTCATCAGAGAACTTTGAGTCAAAAGCAAACAATGAATCTAATATCTAGTGAGATGCCCGGGAAGATGACTGAATGATAATGGACACCGAATGTTCAAATGTCGTGGAGTTTGACCTCACAGGTAAGAACGGATCGCTTTCATTTTAATGTCCCAAAGATAAATTGGCGACTTCTATTGACTGTTTATAATTTTTCATAGCTGTTGTTATGTTAGTACTACTGAACGGCTGCGCTACCTGGACATCAAAGTCACGTTAGGAGAAAAGCCTTTACGGAAATCATACAAGGATTCATGGTGTTATTTTGAACAAATTCTGGAAGCAGTACCTCATAAAACAGCAGCTGTACGGCCACTCACTACTCGTCTTACACACTATTCAGCTAAGATAAATAAGACGTGTCTGGTACAGAATGAGAAGTTGGGTCTTCAATGATTATAGAGGTTCATCTACGGACTTCAATACAGACTCACTAGTATTGGCCGATCACCATAGTCGTACATTAATCAGTTCTTTGCTTTTACTGAATGTCATCTAGAGGACTTGTCAAGTATGGTGTCCGATTGAGATGGAAAGCGAGATAAATCAAAGGGAATCCATGTTATCAGCAACTTGATGACGATAATATTTAATGATCACATTAATAGTTTATTATGTGGAGAAAGACGTTAATCTATCTATCAATCTATTGTTAAAATTTTTATATAACAGGGCAACAAAGTAAAAAACTGTAGATAAACTTTCTTTTGCTACTATGAATGAGTTTTAATGTAGAAAATAAAGCAATTTCCAGTACATTTCAGAACGGAAGGATTATGTGGGGTTCGTCTAGTTATGTTCCAGTTTCATTGTTTAATACCATATTAAAATTTGTGGGTTATTTATGCCCAATCTTGTAGAGGAACAGTAGTGGTACTATTTAACCCATAGTGAGTGTACCGTTACCAACCAAATAGACGGTTGTAATGTTGCACGGCACAAATAAACGCTCTCAACGCTACGGTGTTCAAATGGAAGTTCGTGCTGATGCGGTCTCAATAGACATTTGTGCTACTACATGGACGCTATCACGTGTCTAACGTGTCTATGAGTATAGTACTACGTCTTAAGAGTCATTCGGACCTCGTGATAACATCAGTGTACAAAAAAGTGACGAATACATAAAGCAAAAAAACAGCCTTGGTTCATTAATACAGAGGTTTATTCACCACCACACATTCTATTAGTCGTCGGGAAGAGAGAAACAGTGTATGAAAACTAAGTCGACGGCGTTAGCAAGGCAAAATATCGAGAGAACAGTGCAGAGACTGACCTTGAATCTTCATTTGCGAGTTCTATTGTAGTTCTAACACGTGCTTCCACGTGGAGTTCTTCTTCAAAGGTTCGTGTCTGGGAGTGAGACCCATTCTCGGAGCTCACCTCAACATGGAGGCCGCAACTTACAGCTGTCTTTACATCGTCGTGTCCGGTGTCCAATTGACTGTCTACATCCACGTCGTGTCCGGCAGCTACTTAACTCTTTTTCTGTTCTCTATCTCACGCCTACTATTAACAGCTTTCCCATTTGAATCTCCTTCAGCTAATCAGAACTCGTTGCAGATACGTTTCTGTTTTTAACCCAGGCAACCCTAATTATTTTACAGCGGGAGTAAGGGCATTTCTTACCTTTCCCGTAGGCATTCATCAAAATTAAACAAAATAACTCAGCTGAAGTTTGAACTTACTCTTACGAATGTCGCTGTCGTGCACGTTCGTGATTACGGCGCAATACTCGATATAACGGAAATAACAAGGACATTCTAATTAGTATCATTGATTTCTTCCTTAATTCTTGCTTCAGTAACACCATGGGTCGCCACTATAACGGTAACCCGACGAATTCATGGGTCGTCTAGTAAAGAACGAAGCTCAAAGTCCCAAAGTCTACGAAAACCATAATTTTATAGACGTTGGTATTCCCTGGGAATTGTATAAACAATTGGGATTCGACTATATCAACAAATGGTATAATTCTCAACCAGATATCGTGCTTCAGGAGAGTAGCACTTAGATATGAAATACAATTATGGCACAAAAGAGACGGACTGTCGTTATGGGAAAAAGTAAAAAAAGACATGTTTAATTATGGATACAGTCGACCAACGGTTGAAACGAAATGATTGAATAAAAAATAGGTAAGCTGTCTGCTATTTACTCGTTAGATATGGATGAGAGAAAATAACATTTCTACGTATTAGAATTCAGGGTAAACTTTTCAGATACTGGCTGTCTATATATATATATATATATATATATATATATATATATATATATATATACGAAGTATCCAGGGATGAAGTCAATAAAGGAAAAAAAAAAGTATTGAGTTCAGAATCATCATTATTCCGGAAATTTGAAAGTGGTTCGTAAAGATTTCCTTTCATTTGATCTCTGCTTAGGTGATGATATAAATATAATATACTCCAACTAGTATTCAACTTTTTCAACTTCTACTATTTAAAATTACACTCATTGTTGCACTTCAAGGACCTGCACATCTTTTTAGTGCGATTAATATGAATGAAAAATAAACCAAAAATAACAAAAAAAAAAAAAAAAAGAAAGAAAAGAAATATAAAATGCATCTTTTGAGTAATAATCAGTTAAAAGTTAGAGAGGCACTGAAAGTAAAGGTGAAAATTTAAAAATAATTTTAAAAGGAAATTATTATTATTATTATTATTGTTGTTGTGGTTGTTGCTGATAATATTATTTACTCTTCTAGAGTTTTTCATATAAGCGTTAGCTGATAGTTGTCCACTGGATTTTGAGTGACATCAAGTCTCCCCAAGTCTCCAGGACTCTTCTCAGTATTCTGGCCCTCTTCAATAAGTTGTCGTTTGTATGGTCTCCACTCGTCCGCAACTTCCAAATCCTCCAGGCCCTTTAATATTCCTTCAATCACTGTGCCAAAACACCAATCAAAATTGGTACTATCGTCACTTTCATGTTCCATAGTTTCTTCAATTCTCGAGGAAGGTCGAGGTACTTATCCTTCTTTATTATTATTATTATTACTATTATTATTATTATTATTATTATTATTATTTACTCCTTTGAGAGTTTTTCATACCAGCGTTAGCTGATACTTTCTCACTGGAGCTTAAGTGACAGCAAGTCTTCTCAAGTCTCCTGTTCTGGTATTAATGTATGTACGCAATCTTCAATGCTAGCGAGAACACTTGCTCTTTTTTTTTTTTTTTTTTTTTGAGCTCATCAAGTTTTTGTCATTTCTATAACGCAAGGCCTTATCCGTCAACCCTAATTTCCTTGTCCTTTGATCTATATCTCTGAGTTCCTCCCTTGTCTATTTCAATATTGAATCACACAAGCGATGATTATTTGGGTGTTAATCCCTTTGGTTAGATTTCTGCAGCTAAGTTTGGTTTCGAGAAGCTTTCTCGTTTTCGCGGAGTAGACTTTTTTTTATTGTTTTTTTATTGTATCTCTTCTAGTTTGATGGTGTTCTCTTCCATTACTCCCAAATACTTTACATATTTCTTTATCTCTATAGCGTCCTAATGCATTCTTGATTTAATCGTTCTATTATTTTGTCTAATTATCTATTCCTGCTTTTCATTATCAATGACAAAATTATTATTTTTATTGTTATAATTATTACTTGCGATATTTTCACCCCAGTTTTTACAACACGTTTTTCTCTGAAGTCCGAGTCAAAGTGAGTTTCCTCAAGCCTTTGGCACTCTTTTTAGCATTCTAGTCTATTTTACCACTACTGTGGTCAGAATGGTTTCGATTCTGCCTCTGATTTCCTATTACTCTTGTGAATTTTCCAAGCCACTTGATTCTACCCCAAGGCCATCAATAAAAATTCATACCATCATCCCCTTCTTTTTCCACAACCTTCTCAATTTTCGAACAAGATGGAAATATTTGTAAATATTTTCGTTTTATTTCAATTACACTTTATCATCTACTGGTCAGGATAATTCTCTAGAAGACAATTGCTTTTCTTGTTAACGAATACTAGGTTTTTTTTCTCCTTACCAGGTATGGGGGATTGTTTTTTTGTTTCCTTTTTTTCAAATTTTCTTGGACAAATGCATGTTTGTACAGGTAATATTTCTAGATATGATAAAATTTTAATATTTTGCATAATTCTCAGTGTATCATTTTTTTTACCGAGCTGTTTCTAGCTCTGTATTCCTTTTGTGCTAGTTTGTATTTGTTTAAAATGTGATTAACCGTTCAATCACAGTCACCTCATAACTTCATTTTGCAATTCTCCCGCGTATTAGCTGCTTTTGTTTTGACATAATTTCTTAACTATTATTATCATTATTAATAATTGAAATACTAATAGTTAATAATAATATTAATAATAATAATAATAATAATAATAATAATAATAAGAAGAAGAAGAAGAAGAAGAAGAAGAAGAAGAAGAAGAAGAATTACAAATTCCCCCACGTCCGTGCTGGTAAACTTTTGTTTCAACATAACCAAACTTTTAGGGTTTATATGGATCATCCTTAAAAGATTCTTAACTTTATAAAAAACTCATGAATAAGACTGACATATCGGATCTCTTTCCCACTTTCCTCCTCTCTCTCTCTCTCACACACACACACACTCTCTCTCTCTCTCTCTCTCTCTCTCTCTCTCTCGGTCTCAATCTGTCTTATTTCCCCTCACACTCTAAAGAATGTAAATCCTTCATATCTTTAATGTTTTTCATAACAAACTGCTTGCTTTGATGTGCAACGGAGACATTTTTCGATTTTAATCTGTTTCAAAATGCCTACAAACAGATGGCCAAAATACGTCTTTGATTAGGTTCTACCAAGAAAATTACTTCACACATAGCCATAAGCAGAATTAGAAATGCTTAGAAGCAGTGAATCCTTACAAAAAGATCAGAGAAAAATTTCAAGAATCCATCATAAGAAATGTTGCCTTCCAAGATTGGTTTATTTTGCTTTGGTTTGTTTTATGGCATATCAGCTGTTGTTGGTTTAATGCCAAATCCTGTTTTAATATATATATTAAACATATGATTTGTAAACACATTTTGTAGATACTCATAGTTAAATTATCAAACAGTTTTATATCAGACAATTCAATTTAGCATGAGTCAACAAAGTTAAATGGTTCCAAGTGTTGTTATGTATCACTAAGATTTTGATTAACCATAAGACATTCATTTACATAGAGTTAAATGATTAAACAGTTCTATTTCAGACAATTCAATTTAGCATGAGTCAACAAAGTCAAATGGTTCCAAGTGTCGTTATGTATCACTAAGATTTCGATTAAACATAAGACATTCATTTACTCATAGTTAAATGATTAAACAGTTCTATTTCTACAAATTAAATTTAGCATAAGTTATTTATTTGTGTTATATAATTAAGGAATTATTTTTTTATATTAATCATTTTTCGTTAATTATATTTTATCGTTCAGTTTTGTAAGGCTTTGAACTATCCGAGTCTCTTAGTTCAAGGCGTAGTCATGGGGTGCAGTTTTAGCTCGCATGCAAAGGATATGACAATCACCATTGTCATAATAAACCCCCAGCCAGGAAATAGGGATGGAGTGTGGATGATGTCATGCCCGGAAGAGATGGTCCTAAGAGGATTTTGAAAAAGAGTCAGTTGAAGGTTGACATTGGACCATGTAGGGAGAGGGTTGAGTTCCTGCCATAGAAGACGAGAGTTGAGTTTTCTACCGTTGCAGCGGCGGTTAAGATTTTCGGATCTCTACCGACAGAGATCTTAAACATCACAAGATGCACCGCGCATTGGGGTCAGATAGTATGATAAGCATATTAAGAATTGCATCTCTCTCCTCGAGTCAAAAAACCGAAGTCAGAAGTTAATAAACCGTTCGTACCTGAAACAACAGAGACCGCCTGTATTTGTATTTGAATATGTATTTGTAGTACCGTTGTTATTGATATCATTATGATTATGGCTATGAGTAGTATGCAATATTTGCACTCGGTTTAAACATAAAACAGTTCTATTTGAACCATAGGTTAGACCCGGTCAGGCGCAACCACTTTCGGCTTGAGTGGACTTGGGAGTGATGACACAGAAGGATATTTCGCATTTCATAAAGCTCCAGTATTCGTATTGAATAAGGCTTCACTATTTTAAGTCTTTCATTAACCAAATGGGAGTTTTCCTGCCATAGCTGCTAATGTAGTAAGTGAGAGCGAACTCCAGTTTCACCATACCATTCACTTTCGAATAAATACTATTTTCTTTATGATTAAGTGTATAAGATCTCTCAAAAATATAGTAAGTATGGTTTTGTGAAAAATATAATAAACTTAATTAGAGATCTCAAATCTCTTTTTTTCCCCAGTTGACTGGTACTGTAAAATACATTTTGACATTTAACTGTGTGTGAACAAAATCTGTACTTGTACTAAACTGAATTAGCTGAATTAGAACTGTTTGAATTAACTGAATAGTTTGAAATAGAAATGTTTTTGACAATTAAACTGTGTACTCATGCTAAACTGAATTGTTTGCAATAGAATTGATTATTTTCATAAAAAATGGATTTGGCGTGAAATAACCTACAAAGTTTGATATGCTATAAACCCAACCAACCAACCAACCAACCAATCGAATCTCTTTTAAAGTAGTTCTTTTGTGAAGCTAAACGCCGACGTATTTTAAAAAATAATTCTGATAATAATACTAGAACCTTTCAGTTTGAACATCATTCAGTTGCTTCGTTACAAGGTGTTGCATGTCCTCAGCAATTCCCATATTTTAGTCACATACCTCGAGTTCGGATGTTTGGGGAGTGTGAATAGTCACAGGGAATGTAATCAAGGGAACATTTAGAATTTGGTAACATAGTCTAAGAATAGTGTTGTATTGCAGAGGATGCTATCAAGATGTGTTCAACTTTCGTGACTCTTTTGAACCCATTTGCACTCATAAAATGCAAAATATGAATTCTGAGAGGCAAGGATTAAGTAAAAATTGTTATATGCACTCAAGGTCAACATTTTAAACTTGTTGCAAAACTGAAATTATTCTTTTCAATCCAGTTATTAGATTCTAATTCTCGTACATATTAGGAAAATTGAAACAGGTTTAAAAAGTGAAACATCCTATATTAATAGACAAATCCAATTAACTGTAATAAACAGATTTTGGTTGATCATAGAACATTCAGTTAGTTTACAAAATAGAATATCGTAGATTAAGAAGTATGGTTTTATTAGCAGGCTATTGGCAACCAACAAAAATGTGACCATTCAGAGAAATTGTATATGCATAAAACAGAATCTGCTCCAGAAAATAAGACAGAAAAAAACTATCTGGGATTTCGAGATAAAAACCGATCGCTCAATATCGACCAGAATACCAGGCCTACAGTTTATCAACCACAAAAAAGAACTTGACCTCTCGCGGATTTTGCTATTCCAGCCAATGTCAGTAAAAGTGAAAATGAAAAGCTGGATGAATAACTAAAACTAGCCAGAAAATTGAAAACGTAGGGGAACACGAAGGTAACAGTGATATCAATGGTAGCTCGAGATCTTGGAACAGTCCCAAAGAACCGAGGTAATAGGAGATCAGAGAAAGAATCGAGATCACTAAGACCACTGCACTAAAAATCAGTTATTTTATTATATCATCTAAGGAAATAGAATCGGCCACCCAAAATCAAATCCTTGACGAGGATGTTTGTGTTTCATTCTATGCTTTTGGGAAACACACGAATCTATCCCTTGTCCCCTACTATTGGGAAATAGTAGAACAGAGGTCTTTGGCTTCGATAAGGCAAAAAGTCTCAGAGCAAACTCAGTAAAAAACATCCTTGCATCATATTCTACTCAAATTGTTTTATAATATTTGCTTAGAGTTGAGAAGAAAGATTTTGGAAATTTTTGTTTACAAAGTGCAATGTCGAGAGGTGCGAAAATTAAAGTTGACAGTTAACAAAAAAAAAAAAGGAAAAAAAAAAAGAACAAGAAAACGCAATCATGTAAATCCCCTTATGTTGAATGATAATAAAAAAGTTTTAAAAGAATTCCTTGTGTTGTAAAAAAGAGTTTTGTTGAGGGAATTGACAATGAAGTAGACGGACGTTGGGGAGTGATCTCTGAATGATTCTCAGTTCGTAGGCAGTGCAGTATAGTAGAATTCACAAGTTTTGAAGACAAATTCCTGTAGATTTAATTCTAGAATAAACTTTGCCATTGAAAACGTGTTTTGAATTTAATAGAAATTGAATTGACCAGATAATGACTTATGACTTATTTATTTCTCCCATATTTTTTCATTCTCCTTATTGTGACCATACACTCTTATACCACTAAGTAGATTTGTTCAATTTAATCCTGGATTTTAAAAAAATCACATACAATAACCCAAACAGAGGCGCTCAATGAGTATTGGTTATCGTCGTAAAGATGGACACTGGGACAAAAATTCAAATCCTCACCGAGACAATTCAAATTTCCCATATCGCTATTCAGGGGAAGTATGAATTCAATTTTTTCTCCCTCCAACTGTGGATAAATAGATGAAACAAGGCTCATTATTCTTGGTGTGGAAACCAGTCTAGGAGAAGGAAAACTTGTTTAAAACGTGACTTTGTGTGGCTAAATACGTACAATAACGCAAATGATTACCTAAATATCTAACAATGGAAAACGTTTTCCGCGGTGTAGTGGTAATTGCTCCATCAAACCTAGTGTTCCATTTGAAGAAACAGTCTTTTTAAAAAAGATTCTTGTAATAAATTTATGACAGATCTTATCTGTTAACTTTTACCTGATATTATATATATATATATATATATAGTAATAGAGATTGTGTGTCTGCCTGTAACCGAATTAATGTCACCACTGACCTCTAAATTCCCATAATAATTTACGTAATATTCTCAATGATTTTATTTTTTATTCAAGTTTCAGTTATTAAAGATTCTTTTCTTTTTTATTGTGTGGTCGACAAATTCCGAAAGGTTTCTTACCCGGAAGTAATTCCAAAAGCCTATCATTGTATAGTGATTTACTGTATTGAAAACAAAATAATTTTAATCGTTTTATAACCGAAGCAATTACATACTGTTTATCAGTCAGCAAGTATGAATTAAATTTTTTTTCCTTGTTTACAGGTAAGCCCAACATTGTACAGTCAGATTTTCTTTTCTACAATCGAAAAGAATAATTGTAACACTGTCTAAATAAGTGCATCAGAATGGACCAACCAAAATGAACTGTTATGACAGTAGCGTGAATTAGCATAGCGCATCACAGTAAGAAAATATAGCTTAATATTGTCGCAGAAGAGTCTTCCTGGTAACCGCGATTGAAATGGTAATGCTGAAATAAAACATTCAAAAAATAAAGGATGGTTGATTTAATCAGACGTTGACTTATGCATTATTCAAAAGACAATAATTCACAAATATTTTACGTGTGTATTCGATTAAGTTCTATGGGTAAAGTGTATGTAGATATATTTAGTATTTCTTATTACTTATCTATGTTATTTATTTATTTTGGTTAAAATTCTAAACGCGCATCTGTTCAAGTCCACCAGGGAAAAAAATTCTAGAATTGTTTTTATCACACTTTTCCCGAACAAATATTTTTAAAAATGGAAACCCACTCTTGGAAGTAAAAGAAAATTTAATCAATTTAACCAGTCTGTTTTTTTTAATGGTCTTTTCCAATGCGAACTGTTCAGGAAATAAGTGATAATTCTATATTGAATTAAAATTTGAAACTGAAACCCCATATAAAATGTAAAATAATTTAGTTCAAATTAAAACAAAAACTAATATATAAGAAAATTTCCCAGTGAACTTGAATGGGTGAACGAGGACAATAATACTTTTTTTTTTTAAATTGCTTAGTTGTGAGTCAATTAAGAATTCTTGTAGTTATCATCATGAAAATCAGAAATACTAATTTGATTAAACAGCTAGAGAAGAGGGAAATCTCAAGTAAATTACTTAGCTTTTTGCTTATATTTAGTTCTAGGCCGTATGAATAGGGCATCTAATGAGACTCAAATTGACTTGTGAATGTTTGTTTGTCTAGCTTGTTAACCATTACATTAACCGGAGCCACCAGCGGGAAATTTATACTAGACTTTTTCAGGCTGTAGCAGAGGATAGAATTTATCTTGATATACTAGATTTTGGCGGCAAATTAGTGGAAAGATATTTTTGGAAATGATGATGAACTTGGACCTTTTATCTAAGACATTGTAAGACCATTTTTTCGAAGTGATGAAACATCCTTTCACTGAGTCTATTCCAGAACTTTAGTCCGATCATGCTAGACCAGTTAGACGACTTAATCGTTTAGGGAACCAAAATGATCTTTACTACGTATATAACGTTGCTTCGTTTTAAAGAAAGAATGACTGGATTAAACGGCACCTTGATTACCGGAATACCCTGTAGTAGAAGAATTTCTTAAAGTTTTATTCCAAAATTTTATATCTGTAGGCCGAGACCTGAGTTCTAATTGTCTGTCAACTCAGACACTCGCAGGAGATGGGCGTGATATAATGAGCAGGTTATTTGAATTGTAAAACCCAGTTTTGGCCTTAAAGAGACCGGTGAGTCACTTCGGGGACATTTAGTAGCGACAAGCTTAGGCAATTAACTCCATTTACTCGCAAGTTAATGTCTCCTCACTTTATTTGAATTGCGTGTATTGCTTAACGATGTAAGATAGGGCATTTCCCATTAAAACCGTGAGGTCTTAAATCAATAGCTTCAAGTGCTACAGTATATTAACACGAAAACTATTTTTAATTCTTTTTTTTTTGTCTTTACTGATCTACTATATATTTACAAATGTGAAAATTCATATATCAGTTTATTCCAGTTATTTATTTCATCCATATTATAATTGTAACTACTTCCAAGTAAATACATCGTCAGGTAGCTGGAAGCAATCCAATTTTGCAGAAATTACAACTATGTTCAGCTCAATCCTCGTTGGACCCAATTCTTTCTGTGTGCCTGATTTCACTTAATCTCATTGGAAATTTATTCAATCCTATACCAGAAGTGTATTGCTTAATTAGAAATTAATATGGTAACAGATACATGATCTTTATCTGTAATAGTAGTGGTAAATTTCATGAGGAAATTAATGATAATATTATTACTTATGTACTCGAGTTATTATAACGCGCTATGCAAATTCACATAACCTGCATAATGGTTCTACAACCAATCAGCTGGGGCAGCAGAATTGGCCGACTGCACTGCTGCATTGGGGTAAAACTAGCCACCAATGAGTGTCCAGATATGACACTAAACCATCTCGCGATGAGGCCTCAGTTCTGGAGCTTTTGGGAATGTGGTGTACTCCCTTATTGTCATTAATGCCAATTCCACTGTGACCTGGTGTTGAAGTACCTGTCAGTGTTCCGACTTTAGGTCAAATAAAATTATCTAATTGATTAACTATACTTGAAACTATGTAACTTTGAGCAAACAAATAATTAATACTAAATAAAATTGTTAGTATTAGATTGCAGTTTTTGAAACTATTTACTTTCCTGGATTTGACATTAAACTACATCGGATGGTGAGGCTTCAGGTTTGGAGTTTAGGGAATGTGAAAAACCCATTCAATATCATTAGTCACAGGTCTACTCTGATCCGGAGTGGAATACTGGTTAAGTAGACCTGCATGGGTCAAATAGATCTGTTCAAGCTTATTGCTTGAAAAAATTTTTAACCCTGTGCAAATAGATTAATTACTGTTAAATCACAAATCGTGAAACCATTAAACCGTATGCAAATGAATAAATTAGTGTTAGATAACAATTATTGAAACCATTAAGCTGTATGCAAATTGATTGATTCGTGTAATATAACAAGTATTGAAACTATTTAACCATGTGTAAATAGATTAATTAGTGTTATATAACAAGTATTCAAACTATTTAACCATGTGAAAATAGATTAATTAGTGTTATATAACATGTATTAAAACTATTTAACCATGTGAAAATAGATTAATTGGTGTTAGATAACAAGTATTGAAACTATTTAACCGTGTGCTAATAGATTATTTAGTGTTAGATAACAAGTATTGAAATTATTTAACCGTGTGCAAATAGATTTATTAGTGTTAGATAACAAGTATTGAAACTATTTAACAGTGTGCAAATAGGTTAATTAGTGTTAGATAACAATTTCAAGAAAACAATTAGCTGAGTATAAATAGATTAATTAGTATTATATAACCGGTATTTAAACCATTCCGCTGTGTGCAAATAGATTTATAAGTGTTAGATAACAGGTATTGAAACTATTTAACCATGTGCAAATAGATTAATTAGTGTTAGATAACAATTCTTGAAACCATTTATCTGTAAGCAAACAAATGAGTAATATTAAATAGAATTATTAGTATTAAATAGTAATACATGAAGCACTTAATAATTATTAGTGTTAGCAATCCTTGAAAACGTTTAACAGACCACAACAAATTATAATAATTAAGTAGAATTATTTGTATTTCATAGAAATTGACCGCCGAGTTTATTTGGTTCGCTTTTCGAATATTGATAAGTCTTACATTACCGACATATAAATAAAAAAAATGCATTGCTGGGGTATTTAACGAATAAAAACGTATTATTTATGTAGACTTATGTAACAGAAATTCCCGTACTGACAACGTTTGCGGTATAAATCGTAAATGAATAATGTTATTAATCATGTTCAACATATTCAACATCCGGTAAATGCTGAGTCATTCTATAAGTAATATAAGTGTAATATTCGTAAAATGAATAAAGTTATCTGATATTTTATATAACATAATTTCTAATCGATTTTTAACTGTTTGTCTGATTTTTCAAAAATCTTAAATGAATTTGATATGTTTTTTCGAGCGACAAAATCAGAGAAAATGGCTTCGAGCTGACGAAGAAAAGAAGCAGAAGGTACCCCGCAAAAACAATTACCGACGCCGACTACGCCGATGACATAGCGCTACTGCGAATTCGCCTAACCAAGCCGAGGCACTACTGCATAGTTTGGAACGAGCCGCCGCAGGCATTGGCACTGCACACAAAACTGAATATATGTGTTACAACCAAACAGGCGACATTATCACACTAGACGGAGCCTCTCTGAAACTAGTAGACAAATTCACCTACCTAGGAAGCAGCGTCTCATCAACCGAAAAAGACATCGACACACGACTAACGAAAGCATGGGCAGCTATCGATAGGCTCTCGATCATATGGAAATCAGACCTGACTGATAAAATGAAACACAGTTTCTTCCAGGCAGCGGTTGTATCGATACTACTATATGGATGCACTAATTGGACGCTAACTAAACGGCTGGAGAAGAAACAAGACGGCAATTACACAAGAATGCTGCGAGCAATATTGAACAAGTCCTGGTGGCAACGCCCCACAAGGCACCATCTATACGGCCACCTGCTTCCCGTCACGAAAACTTTACAAGTTAGACGAACCAGACACGCAGGATACTGCTGGAGAAGCAAGGACGAACTCATCAATGATGTACTCCTATGGACCCCTGCATATGGCCAAGCAAAAGCAGGACGACCAGCTCGAACATACATACAGCAGCTATGTGAGGATACGGGATGTAACACTGAAGACCTGCCAAAAGCGATGAATGATAGGGAGGAGTGGCGAGAGAGGGTCAGAGATATCCGTGCTGGAGGCACGACATGATGATGATGATGATGGTAAATAAATGATAATATATACTGTAACGACTACAAATGAGTAGACCCCAAACATTTATTTTGTAAAAAGGTGACTTTCTTCATAAACAAAGATACCACGATTTTTACAATTACTAAAGGAACATTATCCAATCAAGACTTATTTTGATCCGGAAAAGAATTGATTCATAGGATCTCATCAATAAAAAAAACACCGTTTGAAAATTATTTTTATTCGACCCAGTCCAATACAAAACAAACCTAAGTGAATGTTATATGCAACAAATATCGATATAAAATTTTCCATAAGAATATGATATACCGTTGTACACAATAATATTAAAACAAAACAGATACCACGCGGTGTGTGTGTGTGTGTGTGTGTGTGTGTGTGTGTGTGTGTGTGTGTGTGTGTGTGTGTGTGACCATGATTTAACATTGTATAATCTACAAGGGTTGATAAGGCGTAAAAAACAACCAACCACCCAATCAACCAACCAAATCAATTACAATCAGGCGAAAAATATTTTCGGAAATGCGTTTTCCTTTGGGGTGGAGATTCATCTTCGTTTAATGGCTAAAGTGTTAGACTTTGGCCTAGAAGTAAGCGAGTTCGAACCCTAGTCATGCTATTACTTATACTTCCAATCTAATACCATTGAGAAAGATATGAATCCCCTTATCCTCCTAGCTGTAGATTGAATAGTATCACTATTGCTCTTCTCCAATGATGGTTCTGTCATTAAAATGGTTATGAAGGTTGATATGCCTTTATAAAAAAGAAACCAAACCAAAGGTATTTTCCTTTGTCAGGGCGTTTTATAATAGTAGTGGTTTGATTTATGTAATAAGATTTTGATGGCAGAAGCTACGATAACGGTAGTCAATATGACAATATTGATATTTCGATTATCTTGCTGAAAAATATACACATTACGATATCTATCTGAATTAAATTTGTATATGTGCAAAATGAATCTAAACAAGAGTTGTTATACAGATTTATATCTGTAACTGTCAATTATAGATTGTTCAATCCATAATTGTATAATTAAATTGTACGATTAAAGAAAAAGTTCAATATTCTTTGAAATATTATTTTTCCGAGCAGCATAAGTTAAGCTGTACATTTTTTAATGAATCAACCACTTTCATAAAATATTAAATTGTCTGAAGTTTTCAATTTTGCTAAATAAAAAAAAAACAATTCTAACAATTCAAATCATCCATAGATTATTAAAAAAAAAATCAAATCAATCTTTAAAAAACATTTTTCTACCGATCTTTACTGAACCGAAAATGTCTACACAGTATATTTAATAAGCATAAAATAGATTTAGATTTTAGCTGAAAACTAATCAAAATTAAAACAAAATTTGCCAATTTTATAGCTAAATGTATTGTTTTATTTTGGGAAAAATATTATGTATCTCTTTTGGAAGATTAGAAATGCATTAATTACAATTTTCTGAAAAATTACTTTTATCTAACAATATCAATTTTATGTTCAATTGAAAATAAGTTTAGTTTAAAATTATACACATGAGAATAAACAGATAAATAAATAAAGTAATGTTTGGTCGGCTTAAAATATTTTCAGAAGGTTTTTTTTAAAGAATTGACAAAACCACGACTATTTGTTAACGGTTCATTAATAAATAGATATATTTTAGTTAACAGTTTTTTTTTTTAAAGAAAATCGTTGGAAAATATGCCTGAAAAGATTTATTAAAATCTAATTTGTTTATTTTGGGGATTTTCTTTAAATAAGGGTTTTCCGGATATCCTGAGAAGTAAAGAGATTTTTTTTGAAAATGTTAACAAATTTTCAAACCTAAACATTTCTACTTCTATTTATTATTAATTGATTTTATCAGCATGCCAAACAGTCTATGGTTATTTAGAAGTTAGGAGACGGTTCTCATTGTACGTTCCTATTTACACTGTGAAATAGTTTCTTAAGAGATTTTTTGCTCACAATTATAAATGACACATTCTTATCTAATACAAATGGACACCTGCATTGGTGGTGCAAGTGTTGGCTGACCAACAAGAGCTTTTTTACAACAGCTCTGTGCAGATACAGATATAGCTTGGAAGACCTGCCAGGATCGATAGATAATAGGGCCAGATAGATAGATAGATGGAGGGAGAGGGAGAGAGTCAGGGAAATCCGTGCTCGCCGCGAAACTTGATTATGACAAATAATTTGCTAAGAGGTGTATGGATTCAAGTATACCTATCAAATACTTATAATCATATTGTTTCAAGTAATTATTTCTATATAATAATTGTCATTTGCCTTCACTGAATTATATAGGAAAAGTGTTTATGGAGGAGTGGTTAATGTTTGGCATCGTAATAAGTGACCACAAATGGCACCAGCGCTATTACGTTCGAATTCCTACTAATATACTCGGAATAGTTATGGACTTTCTTATCCTTCCAGCTATGTGTTAAATAGTAACGTACAGTTCATCTACAAAAATAACTTTGGCAATAAATAATCCAAGGAGGTTGATATGCCATTAAACAAAGAAACAAACCAAAACCAATTCCATGAGTTCAAGTAACTAATAATAGTCCTTAGTAAATATGTGTAGATTCGAGTAATTATTCTTAATGCAAACAATTTACCATTATAAAGCACCAGAAAATCCCTATCTAATAGGAACAACTTAAAAATGGATCTATTTGACCAATTGATAGAAACATAACAGTAACTACCACTCCAGGTCAGAGTTGACCTGGGAGTAATTACAAAAAGGGATATCTCACACTCTTCTGATCTACGATACTGGAGTCATACGATCAGAAGAGTTTAGTATAATCCCTAGGATACCTTTTTTTCTAGTGAGGTTACTCCTAAATCAGCGAAAGAGCATGGAAAAAGTTGGGATTAAGTCATTAAAAGTTGACATTTCTTTAAAAAAAATAGCACTTGTAAAACAAATTACATTGAATAATGAATAATTCTGAAAATGTTTTTTAGAGTCTAATTGAGTAATTTTAAAGAGATTTTTAAAATCGGAGTATCTTTCCTGATAATGTCTTACTACATATCCAACCAGGTAGACTATTTTGACTGAACAAAGGAACCGAAACAACCAACCATACTTCTTTTTACAAATTATATAGATATTAGATAAAAATACTTAGTATATAACTGAATGCCATCTTTTAATATCCAATTATTTCTTGCTTTATTGAGTGTAAATAAATAAAATATATGATAATTTATACTATCTTTGCCTTGAATAATTGTAGAATTCTTGAAGGTGAACGTGCAAAAACCTAGAGGCAACAATGTTATTTGTCAACTTCGCCAAGGCCTTTGACTCCATACACAGAGGAAAGAGGGAGCAAATACAACTCCTCTACGGCCTACCCAAAGAAACCATCGCAGCCATAATGGTGCTACATAGAAACACGAAAGTAAAAGTCCGCTCTCCAGATGGAGATATAGACTACTTCAACATTGTAGCAGGCGTGCTGCAAGGAGACACATTAGCCCTATACCTCTTTATCAGGTGCCCGTGGTGTAAAGGTTATCGTCGTAGGAAATGGACACGGCGACACGAGTTCAAATCCTGGACAAGACGAATTGAACTTCACATAGCACTAATACCCTTGGGAAAGGTATGAATCCAACCATTCCCCCTCCAGCTATGGGTAAATAGTAGGGCAGACTAGGTTCTTCAGCCTTGGTGAGGCAACTAGTCTAGGAGAAGGAAAACTCTGAATTCAAACCTGATAAACTCCGCTTAAAAATTGACCTTGTGTCATATCATGCCCGAGCGGAGGGGTTGGTAAATAGGATACCTCTTTATCATCTGTTTAGAGTTCGTGCTTAGAACGACTATTGATAAAATGAAAGACAACGCTTTCAAGCTAGCAAAGGAAAGAAGCAGAAGGTTGCCCGCACAAACAATTACTGACGTCAACTACGGCGATGACATAGCAATTATGGCAAATACTCCCGCCCAAGCCGAAAGCCTCCTACATAGTCTGGAACGAGCAGCCTCAGACACAGGCTTCCATGTCAACGAACACAAGACTGAATACATGTGCTTTAATCAAAGAAGCGATATCTCCACACTAAACGGTAGTTCTCTGAAACTAGTAGACAAGTTCACCTACAATGAACACTGTCTCATTAACCAAGACGGACATCAACACGCGACAAGCAAAGTCATGGACTGCTATCAATAGTCTATCAGTCATATGGAAGTCAGACCTGACCGATAACATAAAACGTAGTTTTTCCAAGCAGTGGTCGTGTCGATACTGCTGTATGGATGCACCACATGGATGCTAACAAAACGTATGGTGAAAAAGCTTGATAGCAACAACACAAGAATGCCGCGAGCAACATTGAACAATCCTATAGGCAGTACCCCACAAAGCAGCAGCTGTACGGCCACTTACCACTTATCACGAAAACTATCCTAGTTAAACGAACCATACATGCGGGCCACTGCTGGAGAATATTCATAACATATATACATAGAACATAGGAATCCCGAAACACGAAAAACACGTAACGACTTCTTAGTTCAGGTACGAAACCTTTTATTACCTTTGAGTAAAAGGTTTCGACATGAGGAAGAGAGATGCACAATCTTTCTATTCTGGCTTTTCCATCTGCACCCCATCATGTGCAGCGCTCGTAGCGCACAAATTCGTCTGGCCTCAGCGAGCCCCAAAGGTCTACCCTTTCCGTTCGGAGTCTAGTTCTCAACTAACTGACTTTCTTCAAAATCCCCAAAATCCTCCGCGCACGCTTCTGGTGCATAACGTCATTTACACCCCCAAGTCACAATTTTCTATCTGGGATTTTTTGACATCTGTTAACGACACATCCTCCCCGCACGCGCGTCAACACCTGTGCTCAAGTTTGCACCTAACTAACCCATGTGCTGAGCCGAAAGGTTCTCAGCCTAACTAAACCCAAAGGCAAGATATATAAAACGAAATCCGTCGGCCATTATATTACAACTGCATCTCTGCCGAGGAGTAAGACCCTAGCAGAAGGAGGTTCCTGGTATGACACTAAAAAGTCTGAAGGTGAGGTTCCAGTAATGCTGGAGCTTTGGGGAATGGGAAGTACCCCATTATTGCTGTCGCTTCCAGGTCCACTCTGGCTCGGAGTGGAAGCATTTGATAGTGTCCTATGGGTCAAATAGAATTAAACTGCGTACTTTTACTAAACTGCCCTGCTTGAAAATGAATTATTTTTACATGTAAACTGCGTACTTATCCTAAACAGAATTGTTTGAAATAAAACTGTTTTTGGCATTGAAACTGTACTTACGCTAAACTAAATTGTTTGAAAGAGAACTGTTTTTGACTATTAAACTGAGTATTTTTGCTAAACTAAATTGTTTTTAAATATAACTGTTCATTTGCATAAAATAGATTCGGCATTAAATAACCTACAAAGTTTGATATGCCATAAAACCCAAACCAACAAACAAACAAACAAACATAAGAATCATAACACAGATTTATTCAAGCAAGTTAGTCTTAAATTAACATCTTGTCATTATGTAGTAGATAGCAATGTTGGCTGTTAGGTTTTGAGTGCCAGATCATCGTTGGATGCCCTCTATATCTGTGTACCTGTATTAGACCTATCTAACCTTAACAATTATTGATTTAGTTTGAAATGCAATTAGTATAAGAGTACGCACGCAAGACCTGAGTCAGTCAAATATAAGGTGGCTTTAGGAAATTTGCTGTAAACTTGACTGCTTGCAATATAATTCCACCAACAGAAAGCCAGTTACGGTCAGGTCATGCGTAATGAACCGGTCCCGTTAGATTACCGAAATTAAGCAGTGATGAGTCCGGTGATTACATCAATGGGTAAAAAAATATCACTATCAAATACAATAAGCAAACTAATACCTAAGTGTCATATTTAAGTAAAGCTTAGTAAATATCAGCTTATGACCTGTGAGCAAGATTTATCGAAGCTTTGTAAAAAAAAAAAGTAGATTAAGAAAGAAGTTAAACAATGGTTAGCCTTCTCATTACTTACCGCTTCGTATGATAAGGAAATGTAAGAAACCTATTGTCTGACTCAGATTAAGCAAAGCTAAGCAAAAACAAAAAAGTAAAAGAAAGAAGATTAAGTAATGATAAGCCTACTCATTAGATGGGAGACAACTTTATAAGAGCAGGAAGTGTAAGAAACCTATTGTTTGTGTCAGATTAAACCAAATTTAACAAATAACAAGTAAAGGAAGGAAGAAGTTCATCATCATCATCATCATCATATCGTGCTGGCAGCACGGATATCCCTGACCCCTTCTCGCCACTCCACCCTATCGTTCATCGCCCTAGGTAGGTCTTCAGGACAACATCCTGTATCCTCACATAACTGCTGAATGTACGTTCGTGCTGGTCGTCCTGCTTTTGCGCAGCCATGTGTGGGGATCCATAAGAGTACATCTCTTATGTGTTCATCTCTGCTTCTCCAGCAATGTCCTGCATGTCTGGTTCGTCTAATTTGAATAGTTTTCGTGATAGGGGGCAGGTCACCGTACAGTTGGTGTCTTGTGGGGTGTTGCTGCCAGGACTTGTTCAGGATTGCACGCAGCATTCTTGTGTAATTGCCATCCAGTTTCTTCTCCAGCCGTTTTGTTAGCGTCCATGTAGTGCATCCATATAGCAGTATCGATGTGACCGCTGCCTGGAAGAAACTGCGTTTCATTTTATCGGTTAGGTCTGATTTCCATATAGTCGATAGCCTATTGATAGCTGTCCATGCTTTCGTTAACCTCGTTTCGATGTCCTTTTCGGTTGATTCGACGCTGCTTCCTAGGTACCTGAATTTGTCTACTAGTTTAAGAAGGGTTCCTTCTAGAGTGGAGATGTCCCCCGTTTGGTTATAGCACATATATTCCGTTTTGTGTGCATTAACATGGAGGCCTATGCTTGCTGCTGCTCGTTCCAAACTATGCAGAAGTGTTTCGGCTTGGTCAGGTGTATTTGCCAGTATCGCTATGTCATCGGCGTAGTCGGCGTCGGTAATTGTTGTTGCGGGGTATCTTCTGCTTCTTTTCTTCGTCAGTTCGAAGCCATTCTCTTTGATTTTGTCAATCGATGTTCTAAGTACGTAGTCTAGACAAATGATAAAGAGGTACGGAGCCAGCGTGTCCCCTTGTAGTACTCCTGCTACAATGTCGAAGTATTCTGTGTCTCCATCTGGTGATCGTACTTTTACTTTAGTGTTTCTATAGAGAATCGTTATTGCCGCTACGGTTTCTTTAGGTATGCCGTACGCTAGTAGTATTTGTTCCATTTTTCCTCTGTGAATGGAGTCGAAAGCCTTGGTAAAGTCGACAAATATTAATGTCGCTTGTAGGTTCTTTGCCCGTACACCTTCAAGGATTCTGCGGATGGTTAATATTTGTGAGGTCGTGGATCTATTTCTTCGGAAGCCATTTTGGTTGTTTCTAAGTATGTTGTCGATTTCGGGTTCTATTCGGTTTCGTAGTAGGACATTGTAGATTTTGGCAGCTATGGATGTAAGTGTTATGCCTCGGTAGTTTTTGGCTAATCCTAGGTCCCCCTTTTTTGGGAAGGGGAGTATGCATCCCTTCATCCATCTGTCTATCGGATTTTGATTGTATACTGCGTTGCAGTGTCGGAGCAGTATGTCGTCGAATTGTCTGGTCTTCCATACTTCCGGGGGAATTTCGTCCAGCCCTGCAGCTTTCCTATTTTTAATTTTTCTGAGAACCGAGTCGAGTTCTACTTGTGTGAACGGTCCAAGTTTAATGTCTAATTGTTTGCTAATTATTCTGGTGATTGGTTCATGCGTTATTTTTGGTGGGTTTCCAAGTAAGTTTTCGAAGTGCTGTTTCCACAGTTTTATTCTTTCTTGTTGGTTTGCTGCTTTCAGTTTTGCTTTGGCTGTGTTCTTTCTTCTGCTCACTTCGTTTATTGTTTGCCAGGCAATTCTAGATTGTCTATCTTCCACCGAGTCTCTAATCTTATCTATCTGATTTTGAATGTATTCTGTCTGTTCTTTTATATATATGCCTGCTAATTGATATTGTACCGTTTTTAGTTTTAAGGCATTTGTGTTTGTTGGGTTTTTTCGATAGTTTTTGGAGGCAGTTTTCACTAGTGCACGTTTTTCTCTCACCGCTAAAGTTTCCCATGGGACTCTATATTTAGTTTTAAGTTTTGTTGGAATGTATTTTGCTGCTGCCTCGAGGTGTGCATTGACGAAATTTTCGTATTCGTCGTTTGGTGTACTTTTTTCCGTCTTTTCTTGTAGTGTTTCGAATCTGTTTCTTAATTCTAATACGTATTTATCTCTGACATCTTTGTTGTTTAATAGGGCCCAGTCATAGTGTTTGGTGGTCGCTGTTCGTTTGGCGTTTTTTCGTAGGCTTAACCGTATTTTCGCCGTG
Organism: Sepioteuthis lessoniana; assembly: GCA_963585895.1. Lineage (NCBI taxonomy): Eukaryota > Metazoa > Mollusca > Cephalopoda > Myopsida > Loliginidae > Sepioteuthis > Sepioteuthis lessoniana. Next base: position 81,492,177 of record OY757919.1, read on the forward strand.
ACTATTCGGTGATCGGTGGACACACCCTCAAAAGAGGAGTATGCCTCGCAATTCAATGCACTATTCTTCCATTTCTTGTTCATAAGGACGTAGTCTATCTGTGCTTTAGTATTGTTTGCGTACGTGTATGTTCATAGTTTGCCCTCTCTTTTTTGGTAGTTTGTATTGAGGCATGCATATCTATTTTCTATCATGAAATCTGTTAGATGTTGCCCATTCCTATTTGACGTGTTGTGGAGGCTGTATTTGTTGTTTCCGTTTTTCCCGATTTGGGCATTCATGTCTCCGCCAATGACTAACATGTTGTGTTTCGGGATGCTACGTACTAATGAGGATAACTCATCGTAGAAGGTGACTATTTCATTTTCTTCACTAACATTGGTGGGGCTGTAGCATGAGATGATTGTTGCTCTGGGGTTTCCGTTAAATGTAGCTGCCATCATTCTAGGTTGTATTTTCTCATCGCCATTAAGCGTTTTTAGTGCTCTAGGTCCTATAAGCAATCCTACCCCTCCTACTGCGGCGTTGACAGAGTTTTTCCATGCGGATACAGTGGCGAGCGACCAGCCATTGCCAGTTTCGTGATATTTGATATCTTCTGTGTGCGTGTATCTGTGTTCTTGTATGCATATTATGTCTATCTTATGTTCTTCGGCCGATGCGATTAGCTCTGGAAGTTGTCCTATTCTATTTAAGGTTCTTACGTTAAATGTGGCTATTTGTAGTGTTTGCTTGCATTTTAGTAGTTTTGATTGTTTGAGCTCTGTAGCTGATTTTTCGAACACCGAGGCCAGGGCTCCAACCTCAGCAGGACGCGCCCCTTTTTTACCCGCGCGAAGAGCGATGCGGTTTGTGTAAGTGGTTTGAGTGTGGGTCATGGTTATCTTTCGATGGCTGTTTTATTCTCCTCTATAGAAGCCACTCTTATAGAGGAGCAGCAGTAGTTCCCCGATCGAACTGGCGATCCTGAGCGAAAAGTCGTCAAACTCACGTCCAGGACCCATTTGGGTATTGAGTTTGGTCGTCCATGGGTTTATTCAAATACCTTTACTGCTGCTTCCCATGTGTACATAAAAAAAAAAAAAAGCGGGGGGTAAATTTGTTTTAAGTTTTAACTTAGTTAAAGTCCAACATTAAGGTACTTCCGTATGACTTTCACTAGTACTGACTTATACTTTTTTTTTTTTTTGCAGTATTGGGACTTTTCCTGGGTTTTTCATTTTTTTTTTCTACAGTTGGGGACCTAGTATGCTTCAGGAATTATAGAGATTTTTTTTTTTTTGTCTTCTCTTGGGGGGGGGCTGTGGTAGCATTAGGCGTTCTAGGCTTTTTCTTCTAAACTACTGTTAGGGCTTTACGAATTTTTAAATTATTCGATAGAAGATATTCAAAAACATTCTGCCTTGTTCCCTGACATGTGGATAGGCTTAATATCAAATTGGCTTTATAGTAGAGAACGCGTGCCTTTTCATTTAAAACGCATAGTTTAAGCATTATTTCACAAACAAGTCACTATAAACATGAGTTTTACTTAGATGGGTAACAACTATAACAACAAATAGCCCGTACTATTAGGAACCTTATGTTTTTGTGCCAAATGAGTTAAAAATTAGAAAACAACAGCAATACCATTAGACTTAGAATTTAATCACGTTTAAATAATCGAATACTGAAGTTAAGAAATAATGTGCTTGCTCATTAACTGGGTGGGTAATAATTTACAAACGATATGTCCTTTAAGTCACCCACAACCTGATATGAACAAAAGGAATAAGAGCTTAGGAAATAATTTGTATAAGAAGATTAGTTATAATTTACCTAGCTTTTTGCTTAAATATAGCACAAAGTTGAATGGATGGGGTAACTAATGAGACTCGAACTTACTCTTGCTGATTAGATAGTCAAACTTGCTAACCATTACACTACCTGAGACGCCCATGAAAGGCAGAAGTAAAACAACAATGAGCCTGCTCAATATTTTTCTGGGTGACACCTTACTAACAGACAGTATGATAAGAAACCAACGGTATGTGATCTAGACTAAGAAGACCATAGAAAATATCAAGAGCATTACGATTATCGTCATCCAGTCATGCAGATAGCACGGATCCCCTTGATTCTATTGGTCCATTCGGCTGGGACTGTAGAATACACCGACTGCATCTCTGCAGAGGGGTAAGACTCCACCAACGAATGTCCTAGATAAGACATTAAACAATCAGATGGTGACGCTCAAGTAATACTAGAGCTTTTCGAGAAAGCGGAGTACCCCTTCATTGCCATCGCTCCCAGGATCACTATGGCCTGGGGTCTAATCTATAGGTCAAATAGGACTGTTTTGGCATTTAGTAATTTACAAAGCTCTTTGCTTCGATGTGGCACAAGGCCGAATGAATGGGGCGCCCAATGAGACTCGAACTCACTCGTGTAGGTTTGCTAGACTATCTTGCTAACCGTTACACCACCAGAGGTGCCCTGGACTGTTTTGGCATTTAAATTGAGTGCAAACGAATGACTTTTGGTAAAGTGAATTGGATGAAAAAGAACCATTTGGCGCTTTAACTACATGTAACAAATACCTGATTTTTAATTGAATTGTTGATAATACATAGCAATACTTGGAACTATTTAACTTTGTTTACTTACGCTAAATTGAAATATTTGAAATAGGTCTGTTTGGTCATTTAACTGTGTAAACTAATGGATAATATATAATTGAATTGTTAATGTTAAAAAGTAATATTTAAAACATTTAACTGTGAGCAAAACCATCATTAATAGCAAATAGAATTATTCGTATTTGATTGAAATAAGGAAAACCATGTATTTGTGTGAAAAAAATGATCTTGGACACGTTTTAAAATGTTAACTACAAAATGTGTTTAAAAATCATTTGTTTAATATATATCTGTAAAAAGGTTTTGGCATTAAATAACCTAAAATGGTTGATATGCCATAAAACCAAACCAATCCCAACTGAACTTTGACTCTATCTCGCCATTCGTCTCTATCAGCTATCACCCTTGGCAGGTATTCAGTACGGCATCAACGGTCAACACTGAGCTGATTAATGTACGTTTTTTGTGATCGGCCAACACTGCAGAGTCCATATGTTGGAATCCACAGGATAACGTCGGTACTGAGTTCCTTCCTGCTTATCCAGCAGTTTCCAAAAGGTCTTGTTCGTATATTGAGATGTTTTGTGCGATAAGCGAGAGTATAGCTGCCGTTTTGTGGCGTGCTGCTTCCAGGAACGGTTCAACACTGCAGGCAACATTCTAGTATTGTTCACGTCTAGATTTTTCTCGTGGCAATTTTATAAGTCTAATCGTTGTAAACTGAGTTCCATTAGATCATGAAATTTAAGCAGAGATTAGCTTGGTCAGGACTTATATCGATGACAATTTACAATCTGCAGGTACTACATGCAACCTAATAACTGTGTTGCTCGAATATTTAAAGTGTATGAATAGCAAGAAAAAACTATGGAAGAAGTTAAACAACAATGAACTTGTGTTATATAACATATGGCATTGATTTTTAGTTCATCCCTAGTGACCCCGTGTGCTTTGACAAGTTATCACGTTATAATTAGTAAACAGGGCAGTCAGGTCCACACAGGTGTTTAACCAGAAGGGACTTTGTGATGAGAACCACGCTGTCAGATTTAGACTGAGTGCAGAGAATCACAGCCATGCGAGGGACACCCAGTCGATCAGAGGATTAGGTCGTCTCTGACGAACTTGCAAGGGGGTGCAAGCGTTGGCACCCCTCGCTCCCGGAAGAAGATATGGGAAGAAGAGGACCTCTCTCGAAGTATATGTTTCTCCATCTATCTCTCAACTAACAACAAACTATGGGCCCTTTCGAGAATAAAATGAGAGATATATTTTCTTAAAGAAGTGTGTTTCGTTCGTATATGTACTGGTATTATTGAGATCACCAAATCGATATACAACACTTGATCATTACTTAGAGACGTGATCAGTTAATATTAACAGGCATTGTAAGAAATCTAAGAACTGTATGCTAAACCAAGCAAATATCATTAAATAAAAAGATCAATATTATTTCACTTAGAGTTTCGTCATACTTGAATCATATCTCCAAAATCAAGAAGAGATGTGTGTAGTTACTAACAGCATGTAATGAAAGCAACCTAGGGCCTGTGTTTCAGACTAATCAGAGCTTAGAAGACAATAACAAAGGAAACATAGTTTTGGGAAATTAGACAAAAACCGTCAGAGACAGACTAATGAAATCTCAAATGACCCACAAAAAGATGTAAGTCCTGTAAATTCAGTGAATACTGATTCAAAATTTATACTCACCTGAATATTACAAAATAAATTTCTTCAAGTAAAGGTCAACATTTAAATTGCTGACACTCATTATGTTTCATTCAATGTTTCATCTTGAGAAAACAACCATTTTCCATTTTTACCCTTCTACACTACCAAAGCGTCCATTACGGTTGCAGCCAATTTCCTAAGGTCTTTCAGTCTTTTCTTTGATGAACAGACATCAAGCAAGGCCCCTTGGAGAGTTGACGACCATAACAAAGTTAGGCTTGATACTTTTTTTTTTTTACATCAAAATATTGATAGCCCCTCAAGCCATTAAACGAGAGGAGGAACTTAAGAAGATCACAAGCGTCTGATTTATAATTCATGCTCATATTTTTTGGTTTTGGGTTGTTGTTTTTTTTTTGTTTTTTCAAATTAATTTGATATATATATATATATATATATATATATATATATATATATATATATATATATATATATATATCGGAAAAGGTTCTTGAAAATATATTTTTGAAGCTATATTTTCGTAGAAAATAACATTATTTATTTATGTATTAATTTATCTTTTGAAAACATAGGAAATTTAAATTAAAACTTCTTAATTTTATCTTTTTTAAGAGTAATGTACATCGAGGAAATACGCGACGACCCCAGAAATAGAACGGAGTATAATAAAACGGTGCATACAATTGTTTTAGGCATTACGGCAAAGGTGCAAGGCCGTAAAATTGTTGTGTGTGAGTTTGAAATTCAGCTGCACTATTGTATTGAGTTTCGGATGAATAAACTTGAGAACGGTATGAACCCCTTATCCTGTTCAGCCATGGTTTAAGTAGTTCCATTCCGGTTCATCAACAACGATATATTAGTCATTAAATAACCAACGAATGTGGATATTCCATTTAACAAAGAAATGAAACCTAACAATTGTTCGTTAAAAGATGATTTGTTGATCGTATTTTAACGACACTTCAACCCTTCCAATGATATCTTATACCAAAAGGTTAGGGAACTGTGTTAATTGTACATCTATACTTACATGTTTGTGTACTCGTTTCTTCAGAGTTTTTAACACATTTAAATGATATCAAGTATTCCAATCTAATTATAACAATTTGCACACAGCAGTATGGTTTTGAGTATTACTATCTCATATTGATAAGTATACCATCATCATGTCGCGCCGCCACAAGACGCTCTCCTGCCACCACCCTCTATCGTCAATCGCTCCTGGCAGGTCTTCAAGGCTACATCCTGTATCGGCACAGAGCCGTTGTATGTAGGTTCTAGCTTGTCGTCCTGCCTTTCTTCGTCCATGTGAGGGGGTCCACAGGATTATATCACTTATGAGTTCGTCCCTACTTCTCCAGCAAGGCCCCGTATATCTGGTCCGTCTAACTTGGATAGCTTTCGTAATGGGTGATAAGTGGCCGTACAGCTGCTGCTTTGTGGGATGCTGCCTCCAGGACTTGTTAATGTTGCTCGTAGCATTCTAGTGTAGTTACCATCAAGCTTTTTCGACATACGTTTTGTTAGCCTCCATGGAGTGCATCCATACGGCAGTATTGATATGACCGATGCTTAGAAAAAACTGCGTTTTATGTTTGAAATAGAATTAATTATTTGTATGAAAATAGATTTGGTGTTAAATAACCTAGAAATGTTGATATGCCATAAAACCCAACCAACCAAACAAACAACCAATCTAAATTATAGTGCAAAGACTACAACGTTAATATGAAAGGACTTTTTTACTGTATCAGTGACATATAAAAAGCTTGAATTGTATACTAATGCATTAATCAGTCTTTTCACTCACTTAGTCTCTTATCTACCGAGTTTATGGTGATAGACTTAAAACAATATTCTACATGATAAAAAATGAGAAATATGATCATATTTACCAACCCCTCCGCTCGGGCAGGATATGACACAAGGTCAATTTTTAAGCGGAGTTTAACAGGTTTGAATTCAGAGTTTTCCTTCTCCTAGACAAGTTGCCTCACCAAGGCTGAAGAACCTAGTCTGCCCAACTATTTACCCATAGCTGTGAAATGCAATCAGTCTTTTCCAGGTTTTGAACTCGTATCGCCGTGTCCATATCCTGTGACGAAAACCATTACACCACGGGCACCACCAATATATAAAATGAGAAATATGATACAACAAATTATGAATCAACTTTATGGTTATTGTCGTAAGAAATTGAGTGGGTGACTCAAGTTCAAATCATGGAAGAGTCCGTTTACGTTTCGCTTCACACTTATAACTTTGGTGAAGGTATGAATACAACCGTCCGTGCTCAGCTATGGGTAAATAGAAGGTTAAACTGGATTCATTCACATTCTTTAAGCAACTCATATAGGAGAAGAAAAATCCCTTGAATTCAAAGCACTTTTATTTTAAATGAACAGTGTTTTGGGACTTAAAATTTGCTTTATTAAACTCTGGTATTGTATCTTTTATATCTTTTGAATTATGTGGCTCTATTTCCGGAACATCTCTCCTTGGTTGATAAACACGGAACAAGCTCATCATGAACAGGAAACCGTGTGTCTGGTAAGTCTTGTTTTTGTTTTGTTTTTTTATAATTAATTACTTTTTATTTGTCATAACATTAGCACTAAATCTAACACTATCTTCACTTCTGAAAATCTACAGCTGTTATTTCGTACCAAAACAGAAATCTTACCAAAACAAGATAACTGAAAAAATCGGGAATCGATTGGCGTAAGAAAAAACTTAGTAAACAGTAAAAATACACCTATAAGATATGAATTTGTGTTATTAACTCATAGATATAATGAAAATGTGTTATTATATATCGAATGAATTGCTTATGAAGGGAATGTACGCTTAGCACATGATCTAAATATGTTTTATAATGTAAGGTGGTTTTTGAAACGTTTAGTCTATACACATATATATATATATATATATATATATATATATATATATATATACATATATATATATAATAAGGAAAATGTCTATATTTTTTATAAGCTGTACTGACTCACGCTATACACCCAAAAGAACACATCTTTCTGCATTTAATATTCTTAGTTCAATATAGGAATTTATTTTCAATAAACAATTGAATAAATTTTAATTGAATTAGTTCATTATTTACAGAATTGATATTTTAATATCTAATTCATTTCAAGAAAAAAATAATGATAATACATCATCATCACCATCATCATGTCATGCCGCTAGCACGGATATCCTTGACTCTCTCTTACCACTTCTCCCTGTCGTTCATCGCCTCCGGCAGGTCTTCAGGACTACATCCCGTATCCTCACATAGCTGCTGTATGTATGTTCGAGCTGGTCGTCCTGTTTTTGCTCGGCCATATGTGGGGGTCCATAGGAGTACATCACTTATGAGCTCGTCCCTGCTTCTCCAGCAGTGTTCTGCATGTCTGGTTCGTTTAACTTGGATAGTTTTCGTGATGGGAGGCAGGTGGCCGTATAGTTGGTGCCTTGTGGGGTGTTGCTTCCAGGACTTGTTCAATATTGCTCGCAACACATTTCTTAACTATCACTCATATAAAAAAGAACTTAGTCGAAACAATTGCACATTAAAGAGAGAAAGGTAAAGCCTTAGGTAAAAAATGGACAAAAATATTATTGAACATAAATGAAACGTAGTGAAAGAAAAAACAACACAAAAACTACCAAGATGAAAAAAAAAGTCCGCAATAAATAAAAAAATAATTCTCATTAAGAAGCCTCATCTCAAAATGATTCCAATTAAAGTTGGCGACCATAGTCGAGATTGACCCGAAGGCTCCCTTTTCAATAGCTACTACGCCGAGGTGTAAGGGCGAGCGCTGCTCCATTCTCTGGATTGCTCCAGTTTACCCATAATCTCTACCTTGTTGTGCCGAGTGCTAAGCAAGGCGGCATCAAGTACCATTGTTATGACTTGACTGGGGATTAAACACCGGTCTCCCGGACCATTGGCGAACACTCTACTCATTAGAACATATAAACAGTTCTATTTCAAACAATTCAGTTTACCACAAGTATACAGTTTAGTTCTATTTGACCCAGAGATACGAACCTATCAGGTGTAACCACTCCAGCCCAGAGAGGATCTTGGAGCGATGTCAATAAAGGGGTATTCTGCATTCCCCAAAGTTCCGGTATTACTGGAACCTCAGCATCAAATTGTTTAGTGTCATATACAAGACACACGTTGGGGGAGTCTTACCCCTTTGCAGATATGTTGTCGATGTATTCTACAGCCCTAGCCGACTGGACCAGTCGATTTATTTCTGGTCAGAAGCAAAAAGTGCATTAAAAAGTATCTGGTTGGAAGGAAATCGTTGTAACTAAAAGATGATTCTTGATTCTTTGTTTGTACGCATTTTATAATATAATTTGTTACTTGATACTTCCTCTACGTTATTAAGTAACAACTATTTTTTCAGCCCGTCTTTGTGAATTTCAATAAAATATATTTTTATTAAACCTTCACCGCTTTTTAAGATTTGGTTTTGTTTAGTTTCTTGGATTAAATGTAAATCAATCTTCGCAAATAATTTAACGCCAAAACTATCCTTATAGAACAGCACTGTTATTATATAACCTATAACAAATGGGATAAAGGAATTCATATCTTTTCGCTGGGCACTAGTCCGAAAGTGAACCTAATAGCGCGACTAGAGTTCGAATTCTCTTCTAAGAGTTCGAAGACAAGCACTTTAGTGATTAGACCATAGTTGTTGCCGCTTAACCTTTCAAATTAAAATGTTTATGATTATTTCTTAATGTTTTAGACTAAAAACATGTTATAGGAACTTTTCTCAACATTCTAAAAGAACCTTCTTTTATGAAACTTTCTCTGCATTTTACGATTAAAAATGTTAAGTGAAATTTATTATACGTCTTAAATTTAGAATATCTTAAAATGTTTTACTGTAAAAAAAAGTTTTTAATAATTTTTTCTACATTCTATAGTAAAGGATGTTTTATTATTTTTTTGTTTTAGAGTAGAAATGTTTTATGAATCAATCCTTATGTTTCAGAAAATAGTTTATTTCATGAACATTTTACACCATCTTGAAAAAAAAAAAGATTTTTGAATCTCCCCCAATTTTTGGTATAATTCGTTTTATGAAACTTTCTCTACGGTTTTTAACAAAAATATATTTAATAAATATTTACCTACTACAGAAGAATATGTTTTATGAATTTTCCTTCTTCTTTTCGAGTAAAAATGTTTTCTTGGCTTTTGAGTTAATTATTTCATGAATATTTCTAAGTGTCTAAAAATTTAAATGATTAAATGAATGTATCTATCTGTAAATTTTAAAGGCTAAGATATTGTACATATGTCTCCTCTGTTTTAAAATTCTTTTAGAAATTACTGTTTACACAAACAAATAAACATAAAATAGTTCAGAAGATATGATTAAAATTCATCACTCTATCCAAGTATAAAGGAGGGTCTGCGTGTTTTAATGAGTATTGAGTTGGACTCGGGACAAAAAAAAACCGAGTTCGAACTCCAGTCGTGTGATTACGTTCATTTTCGGACTAATAATCTATGGAAAAGTACGAACCGCCTCATCCCCCAACTGTCAGTTAAATATTATTCGTGCTGTTCTTCTACAACGATGGCTTTAGCATCAATTAAACTACGAAGGCTGATAAATCAATGAAAACAAATTAATCAAAGTAAACCACAAACAGATAAAAAAAAAAAACACTTGCTGTCAGTAGAATCGTTGAATCTGAACGCTTATTAGTACCACACAAACATTCTTTGTATATTCATATATGCATTCCAGTATTTGTTTGGGAATTCAAGATATTATATGAGACGCTTGTAACTTTCAGCGGGTTTTCCTCACATGGCGCTAAATAAAAAGAAACTTACACCATAATGGTCTTTGATCACAGTTGGCAAATAACTGTCACCTGCTGAGCTCTGAAATGTGTTGTCAGTTACCAGACACATATTGTAAATAAATGTAATTTGGATTATAGAACTAGTGGTTTGGTTTTGTCATATCAACCATTGTAAGTTATTTATTATCAAATCCTTCTAATACATATATATTTAAGGAGGTTTCCGTGGTGTAATGGTTATTGTCGTAGGAAATGGACACGGGGACACGAGTTCAAATCCTGGACGAGGCTGATGGCATTTCACATAGCACTAATACCATTGGGAAAGGTATGAATCCAATTATTCTCCCTCCAACTATGGGTAAATAGTAAGGCAGACTGGGTTCTTCAGCCTTGGTGAAGCAACTAGTCTACGAGAAGGAAAAGTCTGAATTCAAACCTGTTAAACCCCACTTAAAAATTGATCTTGTGTTATATCCTGCCCGAACAGAGGGGTTGGTAAATATGCATATATTTAATATATGATTTCTAAACACATTTTTTAGATAACATTTTTAAACAAGCCTGAACTAATTTTTTTCACACAGTTAAATGGTTTCCCTTATCTAATACAAATAAATCTATTAATAATTTGTTTGAATAAAATTACATGTTTTCATGTATTACCATTTAATGTCAACAATTCAATTAAGCATATGTCATTTTTTTACACCCAGTTAAATGATCAAACAGTTCTATTTCACACAATTGTGTTTAGCATGCTAACGAAGTTGAAAAGTTCTAAGTATTGCTATGTATCATTAACAATCAGATTAAACATCCGTCATTTTTATACACAGTTTAATGTAAAACAGTTCTATTCCAAGCTATTCAGTTTAGTATAAGTGCATAGATTAAATGTCAGACAGTTCTTTGTGACGCATCGATAGGACCCTATTAGGTGTTACCACTCACGGCCTGAATTGACCTGAGATCAACAGCAATGAAGGGGTACTCTGCATTCCCCAAAGCTCCTGCATTACTGAAGCCTCACCATCAGATTGTTTAGTATCATATCTAGGACACTGTTTGGGGGATTCTTACCCCTTTGCGGAGATGCAGTAGGTGTATTCTGCAGCCCTAACGGAATGGGTCAGAGAATTAATGGCATAGATATGACTATAAACATTTAAAAGTGATCCAATTCTTTTGTATTCTGGTTTTCTATCTGACTTCTTATAATGGCTGAATTACGAGTCTCAAGATAAATGCAATCAGCTTTCTTAAACAACCATGCGTATAAAATCAATAGACATATTAATAAATCCAGTAATTCATCAAAGAAAACTTACCAGCAATATTTAGAACATGCTAACTGCTTCCTCTACAGAGGTGTAAGAGCAAGCCTAGCTGGCTAGAGATGTAGAATACACTGACTCTCAATGAGTGTCCTGGAAATGACATTAAATAATCTGATGGCAAGGGTCCAGCCTTAGAGATTTGGGAGATGTGAAGTGCCCTTTCATTGTCATTGCTCCCAGTTCCACTCTGGACCTGAGTGGTATTACCTGATTTTATTCTATCTATTGACCAAATATAACTGTTTCACATCTAAACTGTGTGAAAACAAATGATTGAGGTTTAATTCAATTGTCAAAGATACACATCAATACTTGGAACGATTTATGTGTGCAAACGAATCTCCAATGTTGAATAGAATAAGTAGTGTTAAACGGCAATACTTGCAAGCACTTCACTGTCTGTAAACAAATGATTAGTGGTGTAATGGTTATCGTCGCAGGAGTTGGACACGGCGACACGAGTTCAAATCCTGGACGAGACTAATGGCATTTCACATAGCACTAATACCCTTGGGAAAGGTATGAATCTAATTATTCTCCCTCCAGCTATGGGTAAATAGTAGGGCAGACTAGGTTCTTCAGCCTTGGTGAGGCAACTAGTCTAGGAGAAGGAAATACTCTGAATTCAAACCTCTTAAACTCCGCTTAAAAATTGATCTTGTGTCATATCCTGCCCGAGCGGAGGGGTTGGGTAAATAGGGTAAACAAATGATTAATATTGATTGGAATTATGAGTGTTAGATAACAATAATTGAAAAAATCTGTTTAGGAACATTACCAGTACTTGTGTTCAAACAAATAAGTTCAAACTCGTTTAAAACTGAAATTTTCAATGGTCCGGGAGACCAGGATTCAATCTCCGGTCGAGTCATACCAAAGACTTTAAAAAGGATACTTGATACCTCCTTTCTTAAGACTCAGCAGTATAGGGTACGTATCGAGGGTAAAGTGGAGCAATCCAGGGAAAGGAGTACACTTCGGTGTAGTAGCTATTGAAAAATGAGCCTTCTGGTCACCTTCGACTACAGTCGCCAACTTTACTTATATCTATCTAAATGTGTACAAACAAATGACTGATGTCAAATTGTTACTGCTACATAGCAATACCTGAGACCATTTAAGTGTGTGCAAGCAAATGATTAATAGAAAAGAGAGCTCTTCGTATTAGATAGCAATACTTGAAACCATTTAACTGAGTACAAAAGAGATAAGCATTGGTTTGTTTTATAATGTATATTCAGAATGTTTACAAATCTTATATTTTATATACAGTGTAACCCAGATATAAGATACCCGGATATAAGAGAGATTTCATCTGGTCCCAAATTAGAGCCTGTGTTAATGTAACAAAATAGACCAAAACCCTATATAGTAGGAACTCGGATATAGGAGACTTATTATCCGGTCCCGGCAGCTCTCTTATATCCGGGCTACACTGTATATGTAAACATGATTTGGCATTAAATAAACAACAAAGGTTGATAGGTTATAAAGCCAAACCAAACCAAACCAAACAGGTGTCAGACCTTCTCACTATAAAATGGTATGACCTAGATATGACATTAAACCGAACCTAATGGTGAGATTCCTGACTTACAGCTTGGGGAAAATGAAGAACCACTTCAATGCCATCACTCACAAGCATATTATGCCTCGAAGTGGTAGATTACCGTCAGTGGGTAAAATAGATCTGTTTGCAGACGGAAAAATTCATCTACGTTGCTATGAATAAAAATTCAACCAGAGACCGTTACTGCCTAATTTGTAAGCAACACAGTAGGTTTACAACATTTAACGTAAGTCAACGAATCTATTTAAATGCATTTACTGCCTGAAAAGTAACGATGTGAAAATTCTGAAAAATGAACTGCTTGTTTACCAAAAATAAAGGGAAGTAAGCATTGAGCTTATTACTTTGGCACAGCGTAAAGTTCTCTGATACTCACTGAGATACTAAATCAGTGTAAATAATTCACTAGCCTAGTTCTCTAACAGTTATGCCCAGTGAGGTGCCCTGAATGAAAAGAGAAGTCTATTACTTTCTGTTATTATATGATTTACCTTATTACGTTTTATTGTATGACAAGGAAAACAAACAGCCGTGATTATCAAGGGCATCACTTCATTATATAACGACTAGCAAGCTTGTCTAGCAGGTCATTTAGTTAAAATCAGTGGGTTTAATCCCAGCTATCACCAACTTGGCTTTTCGCTCAATCTAAGAGCTGCTTAGTTAAACGAGGCCTCGCATTGGTTATCAAACCATCGTTAGTGATTTGGAGTCACATATTCCATGCCTTGTGCTAAAATAAAATAAGCTTAATAAATGACATTTGCCATGATTAGCCATAATATTATTACTGATACCTGATATGTAGAAGAATTTACCGATAGCGACCCGTGTAATTTGAACACGGATCTCTAGCCAACAAAGACAAGTGTTGAAATGGAGTTCATGTGACTAGAAATCGTTGATATACAAATGGGTCAGTCAAAGGTCAGACGAGACACTCGTTTGTATGCAAAATAGATGTAAAAGGTAACATTGCATGCTAGTATTGTTTAGCATTCTATATCAGTATTCGCCATCAAAAAGATTTTAAGTATCGCCAAAATTACCTACCACTCACAGAATATGACAAAAGTGGTGACAAGAAATAATTTCGAACACTATAAAAGTACCACAGCAAAAATAATCACACTAGATATATCTAAAACATATATACATTACAGTCGCTTGCCGTCTATCATGCCATTGTAGTATTGCATTCTTAGAGAGTTGATTTAGCATTTGTGCTCTAAGTCTCGTGTCCTGAGATGAGTTATAAACGATTCTTTTAACATAATATTTATTTTCTTCATTTTCTATAATAAATTTGCTCAAATTTGATGCGTTTTACCTCCGTATTTTTTGTCTTGCTTTGTTTACCAATCGTATCTTTTTGTACTGTCATATGCGTATTTGGCATTTGCGGGATATCATCTTGTCGCTCGAAGAGACACTTTTACAGTGATTGAAAGGAAAAGCTTTATGTTCAAACCAATTCAAGTTAATTACGACAACCACATAAGCCTTTACATTATTATCTTCTGAATGAACAGGAGACTTGGATAGAAAGACTGTGCATACATAATCCCAACCATCTAAATACTCAAGCTTACGCCCATAGCCTTAGATACTAAAGACTCGTCAACATCATCAGCATCAAATCGTGCTCCTAGCACAGATTTCCTTTACTCTGTCTGTCTGTCTGTCTACATCCGTCCCTATCATCCATCCCTCCCGGCAGGTCTTCCAGACTACATTCTGTGTCCATACAGAACCTTTATAGATAAGTTCTTGTTGGTCGGTCAACACTGGCACGTCCATGTGACGGGGTTATAGAAGAACATCACTTATGAGTTTGTTCTTCCTTCTCTAGTGTTTTTTTCGTCTTATTTGGATGGTTTTATTGATTGGAGGTAAGTGGCCGTACAGCACTAGTTTCAGGGGTGTTGCTCTCAGGATTTGTTCAATATAATACAATAGTATTAACGCAACCGATACTTGGAAGAAATATAAGTATTTATTTATACTCCACGGGAAAGTTAAAAATACTCGTATATATTAAAATTAGATGGATGTTTGGAGATATTGGAGGTAAGTAGCCGTACATACAGCTGTAGTTTCGCGGGGAGTTGCTTCCAGGATTTGTTTAATATAATACCATTGTATTAACACAACCGATACTTGGAAGAAATATTTGTATTTATTTATACTCTACGGGAAAGTTAAAAATATATGGCCTATTAGTTTGTCAGTTTACCGTTCAAATGATCCATGATAACAATGATGGTTCTATTTGTGTAGGAGTGAAATATTCTAATTAGCTTTTTATAGTTATTTATCCGGTATAAAATTAATTTGAATGATTAGAAATGGCGTTCATTCTATATGTATATAAGAGTATTTTATGTCATTAAAATATTGTTTTGATACCTTGTTCTGTATTGGTTTTGTTTTCGTATATACAAAGATAATGGCAGCCTAATCGTAATTACCAAAATATCTGTCTGTCCATCAATACAACTAAAGGTCAACCATTTCTGGTCAAATGTTAATTAAATTTTCTGGAACTGTTGGAAAAATCATAAACTATACTTGATCTGGCTCTAACTGGCTTTTAGTATCTTAATTTTTGTCTTTCTGTCCTTCACACTGTAAAAGGTTATCAGTCTTCCAATGCTTACTCCTTCTCTTAGTAATTGTTATCCGAGACAGATGGATCTCTGCCGAATTATAAGCTCTTAGAACACCTATGCAGCGGCCAGGTATCGAGCTGCCAAGAGGGTATTTATTTCTTGTTACCGGTTGAAAAGAAAAAAAGAAAAAGAAAATGAGCTTAGAAATTTTTTTTTCAAATTTTAAGATAATAGTACCCAACAAAACCCGGGAAATGATTAAAAAAACATCTTATTAGATATTTATCAACTTTTCGGACTTTCCTTGAAGTACAAAAAATTTTCCGAAAAACTAACAAGCATTACTCTAATATAATAATAATAATAATAATAATAATAATAATAGATATGTGGAACATGAAAGTAACGATTGTGCCAATTGTGGTTGGTGCGTTAGGAACAATAACTAAAGGATTATTAAAAGGCCTGAAAGTTGGCGGACGGGTAAAGACTATCCAAACGACAGCATTGCTAAGAACTGCCAGAATCCTGAGACGAGTCCTGGAGACTTGAGGAGATTTGCTGTCACTCCAACTCCAGTAAAAAACCATCAGCTAACACTGATGTGAAAAACTCTATAATAATAATAATATTAATATTAATAATCTTAAAATTCGTTACAGCAAAGCATTGGTAACTTTGATGACTCATAAAGTGCTAAGTAAACCAGTCTGAGTTTACATTGTAAGAGCGGTTTAGGATTATATTGATAATTATTGGAAATATCATATTGATAATTATAGGAAAACTGGATACTTTAATGACATATAAGATCATCTGTAAACTGGTTGAGTTTCAATTGTAAGGCACGTTTCAGATTATACTGATGCCTTTCTACGGAAAGAGTTGATACTTCTAATTATCGTTTCATAATTATCTTTGTTGCATCGAGAAAATTGATGATAAAAAATGGCGTTAAGGATCATACGAACGACACATTATCATTACATTTTTGGAATGGAAAGAGAATTGCAGTATACTCTGAGTTAGAAACAGATTACGACAGATAATGATATAACGTAACGGTTATCGTCGTAGGAAATTGAATCAGCGAGCCGTGTTCAAATTCTAAGCTAGAACGTTTGCGTTTCATTTCAAACTAATGCCCTTTGGAAGGCATGTGTTTATCTCTTTTCTCCCCCCACCTCTAGCTATGAGTAAATAGTTTAGTTTGCTTTTATTGAATGTCAACCCTCGTAGGTTATTTGAAGCCAAATTCATTTTTATACATACAAGCAGTTCTATTTCAAACAATTTACTGTTTAGTTTATCATATCCTATTTACCAACCCCTCCTCTCGGGCAGGATATGACACAAGGTCAATTTTTTTAAGCAGAGTTTAACAGGTTTGAATTCAGACTTTTCCTTCTCCTAGACTAGTTACCTCACCAAGGCTGAAGAACCCAGGCTGCCCTAGTATTTACCCATAGCTGGAGGAAGAATAATTGGATTTATACCTTTCCCAAGGGTATTAGTGCTATGTGAAATGCAATCAGTCTCGTCCAGAATTTGAACTCTTGTCGCCGTGTCCATTTCCTATGACGATAACCATTACACCACGGGCACTACCACGGTTAAATGTGAAAGCAGTTCTATTTCAAACAATTCAGTTTTTTTGTTTATACACGGTTAAATGTTATACACGGTTTATACACGGTTAACAATTCAGTTTAACAAAAATACAGTGTTTGATTCTATTTAATCAGTAGATAGGGCCGTTTCAGGTGCTACCACACCGGGATAGAGTGGACCTCGATGTGATTGCAATAAAGGTTTACTACGCATTTTCTAAAGCTCCAGCATTCCTCAAACCTGACCATCAGATTGTTTAGTGTCATACCCAGGACACTCGTTGACATAGTCTTACTCCTCAGCAGGGCTGCAGTCGGTATATTCTGAAACCCAAGCCAACAGGGCCATGAGTAAAAAGTAGAGAAGACTGCGTCCTTTAGTCTTGGTTAGGCAACTAGACAAGGAGATGGATCACACTGAATTCAAACTAGCTTTACTTAAACATTGCCAATGAGTCATATACTGTTGGTTGTGAATGGATTGTGTAAAGATCATGTAAACATAATGAGATTTTCGGAAACCAGAGTAGTTACATACCAAAATGTACTGTTGTAACATTACACGTCACAAAAAAAAAACGTTTGCAACACTACGGTGTTTAAATGGAAGTTTGTGCTGCTGCGTTTTCAATAGACATTTGTACAACTACTACAAAAAGACATTTGTACCTCCATGTTGAATGGGTTTATGTGTGCAGCACTACTTATTAAGTGTTAGCCGGACATCATGATAACCTCCACGTGAGAAAAATTGACGAATACACAAAAATCCCGTTTTTGGTTTGCTAATAGAAAATTTATTCGCTATTCCTCCTTTTAGTAGCCGCCGGGAAGAGATAAACAGCGAATGAAAACTGATTTGACCGTGTTTGCAAAAAGAAACAAAATGTGAGGAGAAAGAGAGCAGAGAGAGAGACTTTAGATTGTCGTGCACATTTTCTATTGTAGTTTTAACACGTTCTTCCTCGTGGGGTCCATCCTCACAAGTTTGCGTCTGGGTATGAGACTGTTTTTCGAAGCTCATCCCAAAATGGAGACCGCAACTTACGGCTGTCTTCAAATTGTCGTCTCTGGCGTCCAACTGACAGTATTTACCTCGTCGCGTGAGGCCACCAACTAACTCTATTTTCTGTTTTCTATCTTGCACCCACACTTAAGGGCTTTCCCGTTTGAGTGTCCTTAAGCCAATCACGACTCATCGACGATTTGAGGTTGATATGTTTCTATTTTTAACTCGGACGTCCCTAAATATTTTAGTAATCGACAGATAGATCGCAAGAGCTTCATCATGATGAAGGCGCACCGATTGTTCAGATCTATTTTTTCTTACCACCCATTCCATACCGCTATCTGGTTTATTAGGTTCTCTAGGCAGCAACCAGTGAACGCAAAGCATTGATAATTTTTTTTTTGGTCGGCTAACACTGCTGGGTTCGTGTGAAAGAGTCTTTAGAACGATGTCACTAAAGAGTCTATTTTTATTTTAACAGAAATATCCAACATGGCTTTCTCGTCTTTCTTGGATGGTTTGCGAAATGGAAGGAAAGTGGCCGTACAACTGCTGTTTTATTGCGCGCTGCTTTCAGGATCAGTTCATAAAAAGTAGGCAACATACTTTTGTTGTTTCAACCATCCTTTGACACTGGATTTTTTCATAAAATCTAAGTTATGCATCCATACAATAGTACTTACATAGCTACAGCTTGGAAAAGTCGGTAATAGTTGGGTTTTTTTCTTTGGTAATAAACTATAGAGGAAATATATTTCTCTATTGTAGACCAGCATATTTCAGTGCCATTTAACCTATGCAAAAGAAAATGATTTGGCTTTTAAATTTCAATTCTCTCAACTGAGTTGAAGTGAATATATGTAAGGAACTTTATACGCACATTAGACATATCCGAATGGTTTATGTTGGCGACCACAGAGACAAAGTTCAAGCTTTCTTTTAAAAATCGATAACTCGCTAACAGCATTCGGTCCTCTTGAATCAGCCATATTTATACGTTAATTCGATTAAGGGGTCTGCTATGGTAGAGAAATTTAGGATAAAATGTTGGTAATAAGACCATATACCGATATAGCGACTCCTTTTTCGGGTAATTTTAGGAGCGGCAAAAGAATGGACGGATTTGATCTTATTAGTGTCGAGTTTCATAAACTGCCCTTTTTATTGATAGTAAAACGAAATCAGTGACTTTTGCATGAAAAAAAGTTCAATTTGTGTGTCTGTATGCGTAACTGGTTGAATATATTTTGAATTGCTTTTTTCTTGGCTTGGGTGGTCATTATTATATTATCTAAGGTAGATTAAAATATAGTTATCCACTCCTTCTAACTCTACTGACATTGATTTCCGGAAAAAGACTTGCAATATACTTAATCGCATCATGTTCTAATGAAATAAACTCCGATGATTTTTTGTTTGTCATCCTCATCGAGTTCTTCTTAACAGTAGATGGAATCTAAATCAAATTTGATAGTTATTTATTGTGGTTGAGTTTCTTTGTTTAACGGCACAACAACCTTTACAGGTTATTTCATGCTAAATCCATTCTTCTAGAAGAACAGCTAGAGTTTGGTTTGGTTTTACGGCTTATCAACCATTGTTGGTTATTTAATGCTTAATCCCTTTTTATAAATATAAACTGTTCTGTTTCAAACAATTCAGTTTAGCATAAGTACACAGTTTTAATGTCAAAAACAGCTTTATTTCAAACAATTTGGTTCAGCATTACAGCTTTTTGTTAACACACAGTTAAATGTAAAAACGGTTCTCTTTCAAACAATTTACTTTGGCATACGCACACATTTCCAATATCCCAAACAGTTCCATTTAAAACAATTCAGTTTAGCATCGATACGCAGTTTAGTTCTATTTGACCCATATATAGGACCCAGTCAGATGTTACCATAACGGGCCAGAGTGTACCTGAATTTGATGGTAGAGAAGGGGTACTTAGCATTCACCAAAGCTCCAGCATTACAGAAGCCTCACCATCACATTGTTTAGTGTCATATCCGGAACACTCGATGGGGTGTCTTACCTCTCAACAGAGAAGCAGTAGGTGTATTCTTCACTCGTAATACAGTACTGGTTCTATTTAATCCATAGCTAGCAGAATAAGAGGGTTCATATTTTTCGCAAGGGTATTTGTCCGAAAGTGAACACAAAATGAGTTCGAACTCGCTTACTAAGATTCCGCAGTCTATCACTTCAACCATTACACCAGGAAGACACTCGTAACTATTAAGTGTAACTTAATATGGCTATTATATAGTTTATGAATGCAGATTTAACTGACTTCCAACCAATTCACAGTATGATACAAGGACATTTTATATCAGAAAGCTGCACACGAATCAAGACTCGTGCCTGGCTATACTAAAAACTGTGTAGTCCTGCCGGAATTCCCCCTATTGAAAAGCCACTGTCACCGAAGAATTAAACCCACCCTAGCAATATAGATTTTTTTTTGTTTTGTTTGGGTAAATGGCACCTTAACCATTGTAGGTTATTTAATACCAAATCCATTTTTATAAATATAAACAGTTCTGTTAGGTTTTGTTTACGCACAGTTAAATGTCAAAACAGTTCTATTTGAAACAATTCAATTTAGCATAAATCATCATCATCATCATGTCGTGCCGCCAGCACGGATATCCCTGACCATCTGTCGCCACTTCTCCCTATTATTCATCGCCTCCGGCAGGTCTTCAGGGTTACATCCTGTGTCTTCACATAGCTGCTGTATGTAAGTTCGAGCTGGTCGTCCTGCTTTTATTTGGTCATATGTGGGGATCCGTAGGAGTAAATCACTTCCGAGCTCGTCCTTTCTTCTCCAGCAGTGTCCTGCATGTCTGGTTCGTCTAACTTGTATAGTTTTCGTGATGGGAGGCAAGTGGCCGTATAGTTGATGTCTCGTGGGGTGTTGTCGCCAGGACTTGTTCAATATTGTTCTCAACATTCTTGTGTAGTTGCAGTCTAATTTCTTCTCCAGTCGTTTAGTTAGCGTCCATGTAGTGCATGCAGATAGTAGTATCGATACTACCGCTGACTGGAAGAAACTGGGTTTCATGTCAAAAATAGTTTGATTCCAAACGATTCAGTTTAGTATGAGCTTATATTTTTTTTGTTTACACACAGTTAACAATCAAAACAATTTAGTTTTATTTGACCGACAGATAAGACCCTATCAGGTGCTACGACTGTAGGCCAGAGTGGACCTAGGAACAATGGAAATTAAGGGGTACCCGGATTTCCAACACCTCCAACATTACAAGAACCTTACCATCAGATTGTTTAGTGTGACATGCCGACCACACGTTGGGGGAGTCTTACCTTTCGGTAGAGATACTGTCGGTGTATTCTACAGTCCCACCCGACTGGGACAACATGTATAGATTGTGGGTAAGATTCACTGAAACCAGGCGGGGAACGTACAATCACTTATCCGGCACGAAAACCAGATAGCATTTCCTGAACGTAAAATCTATGAAAAGTAAAGGTTAAGAATTACACGTATGGACTCTCACACACACAAACACACACACAAACATTTCCACGACTATGAAGTTTTTCGGTATATTTCTAAATAAAGTGTCCTCGATGTCAGTGAAAAAGCATTTATATGTAAATTAAGATAGTGTAAGTATATTGTTGACAGTACTTTGTAACTGTCAGTTTCTCGCCTATGCCATTGCCTGACCAAGTTTCTTGAAACGTATTGTCTAAATCCCTCTGCACAAGATGGACACATCATCATCATCATCATTATCATGTCCGCCATCAGTTCGGTTATCCCTGTCGCTCTCCTGCCACCCTTCTCTATCGTCCATCGCTTCCGGCAGGTCCTCAAAGGCACATCCCGTATCGGCATAGAGCTGTTGTATGTAGGTCCTGCCTTTGTTAGTCCATGTGAAGGGGTCCACAGGAGTACGTCACTTATGTGTTTGTCCCTACTTCTCTAGCAGTGTTCAGCGTGTCTAGTTCGTCTAACTTGGATAGTTTTTGTAATGTGTAGTAGTCAGCCGTACAGCTGTCACTTTGTGAGGTGCTGCTTTAAATATTGCTTGCAGCATTGTTGTGTTGTTGCCATCAAGCTTTTTCTCAATACGTTTTGTTAGCGTCCATGTAGTGCATCCATACAGCAGTATAGACACGGCCGTTGCTTGGAAAAAACTGAGTTTCATTTTATCTGTCAGGTCTGAATTTCATATGACCGTAGCCTATCAATAGCTGTCTGTGCCTTTGCTAGTCGCGTATTGATGTCTGTCTCGGTTGATGAGACACTGCTTCCTTGGTAGGTGAACTTGTCTCAGAGAACTACCGTTTAGGGTGATGTCGCCTGTTGAATGAAAGCACATATATTCCCTCTTGTGTGCATTGACATTGAGGTCTTTTGCCTACAGCTGCTCGGTCCATAGCAGGGTTTCGGTTTGAGCGGGTGCATTTGCTAGAAGTGCTATGTGTGACGGCAAAATTATTAAAATCCCAAGACGGTAATTTATTTTTCGAACGTGTGAAACGGGGCGGTCAAGCACTCGATCCCTCGTAGAATAAGTCCTTGTTCAGAGTCCTTTCTCGGGCATATAGGAACTGGCATATTATGTGGGGGTTAATTAAGGGCTAGACTGACCGCCGCTGGCAAGGGGTTTCCAAATTTCACATTACACACACCCCCACCAGGCCACTAGCTCTTCCTATCCCTAGAACAATGGAAGATATGGACCCCTAGGTTTAGATATAATAATATTAGCTTTAGTAATCGACAATTCTGGTTTCCCGTATAATATTTTTTTAAAGGAAAGAATAGGGCAATTTAGGCGAGAATAACATAAGGCGAAAGAAGCTGAAAACAAACATGAAGCAGACAACTTGACAGCAAACAACATAATGAACAAACTTCAACACGTGGAAACATTGAAATATAACAATCTTTTTAATACACACGGACACCCATATTAAACGTGTCGGCTATATTATCAGCGGATAATACATAACTATAAATGTCTTTCTTCCTTTTTCCATTTCTTTAGTCTTTCTGTAAATTGAGAGAGCGCGCGAGAGAGAGAGAGTACATAATTGGGTGTAGGGAGAAACAGTCTTAGTGTTTACTTATCTTTTCGACGGGTTTCTTCGGAGTGTATCTTCTCTTTTACGGGCTGACGGAATTTTGTATATTCATAATGCTCTGGCTTGAAAGCATAGGTCCTTTTTGTCCAAGACTCTTTTTGCTTTCTTCACCCGGAGTCTTGGCATCAGATCCCACGTCCTCTCACGGCGACCTCATCTTCAAAACTAATTTTCTTTACCCCCGTTTCCGCTGACGTAACGAAGGTGCCACTTCGGTTTTAGGGTTCTGGCAAATCGTTTCGCTTCTATCCTCCTCCTTCTATTGTCAGGCGATTCCTTAGGACCACTATCTCTTTCACTCGGTCACAGAAGGCAAATATTTGTTGGCTTTCATTCTGACCTGGATTTATTTCTTAGGCCGTAAGGAATTGACCTTTATTCCTATTCCTATTCCTCTTTTTAGCAGTCAGCTTTTGATGGCCTGCTAATTCAAACACGGAGGGATAGTAGCAATTCTTTATTTCTCTCCTCTCAGTCGGAGACCACGTGACATATGTCATTGGCGTCGTCTACGCCCGTAATTGTTTGTGCGAGATACTATATGCTTCTTTCCTTTGCCAGCTTGAAACTGTTTTCTTTCATTAATTAACACAAGGTAAATTATTGAGTTATTTCACTCTCCTATACCGATTGCCATACCAGTCGCTCCTAATATTTACCCACGACTGGAGTGGGAATAGATTCATTCATACTTGTCCGAAGTGTAACACGATGGCCGTTTAGCGGATACGTAAACAAGGGAAAATAATACATTTAAGTAAAATTCCTTGACTTACGCTTAGACTGTCGATAAACCTGTGGTAAAATATCCGAATGGCATAAATTCAGTTGGGTTTCGGTCCCTGCTTGAGGCTTCTCATGTGTCTAACAACACGGATGAATTGTGATACAACGAAACAGTCACTCTGTGAATGACAATGTATGATTCCTCGAGGAATAACCAGTTGCTATTCGCGTAATGCAAAGCTCTTCTAATGAAGTGAGCACCCCGGTAGCCGTAAAGCTCAAATGTAAATAAAGGAAAATAATACATGTGTAAAATGTCTTCACTTATCTTGAGGTTGCCGATAACTCTGTGGTAAAATATCCGACTGGTGTAAAGTCAGCTGTGTTTCGATCCCCGCTTGTGTCAAGCCACTGTGATGAATTACGATACGACGAAACGATCTCTCTCCGGATGACAATATAGATATATATAATTGGCCAGAGATTAGTGCACCCTAAAATTCTTTATCAAGGATGGGATCTTTTCTGAAACGAAAGATATTTGGATTTTTATAGTTCCGAGAGGAATATTCAATCAAGACAATATTAGGTATAACTTATTAGCAAAGTCAATATAATGAAACTTTTTAACCAAAAATAAAATCGCATATTGGGTGTACTTATTTTTTACTGGTATATATATATATATATATATATATTCTTCTCTGTAGAATCTAGTAATAAATAACACCAAATAATATCCCTTAATGTTGGATAATAAAAAAAAGTCTGCTGGCTTTGATATAGAAAAACAATAACTTTTCTATCAAAAAAATCTTAGATGGTTGTATGGGTGAATATGGTTTTAGTTATTACTATTTCATTGGATTGTAGGTTGTTGGTAGTCGTCCGTTCCTGTTTGGCTAATTATTGGGTTTTATGGGATGACTTGGTAGTTTTTGATGTCTGACTCTTTGGTTTCTCTTATAACCCTATCAACTTGTTCTCTGATTGTTGACCGGAACAGTACAATAAAAAAACTCAAGATGGAAAAAGGCAAAGACAAGGACACTTTCAGCTTAACCTTTACTTGACTGGTTGGCATCTCTTTCGTGGTTGGGAACTTCCTAATCCAGGAAAAAATGTCTGTCCAGTAAAGAGGTGTAAAGAGAAAAAGCGTCTTTAAATGCTGAGTGTTTTTGTTTGTTTTTACTTTTTAAAGCCAGGAGTCTTGTCTTTTTCTTTGGCAAGCATGGATCACGCTTCCTGTCAGAAGTGTCCTGAGAAATTGTTTTTTTTGGCTTGTTTATTTTATTCTATCTATTCATCTATTTATCTATTCTTCTTCAATCTCACAGTTGTACTTTTTTTATTGGTGGTATCGATTTTTTTCCTAAAAAACAATTGATTAATTAATTAATTACTCCCTCTACAACAGAGTAAGGGATAATCTCAAAAAATATTATTCAAAATATTTTTCTTAATATACAGGAAACTACCCATAACAATCTTTAGAAGAATTCAACTGATACAATGGAATGGTTTTAAAATATTAAAAACAAGAGTAAGGCCACTTTTATTGAATTTGGCATAATTAATTTTTATCCTTCTGTTTCTAAAAAAAGGTTTTAATTGATTGTATTAACTACGCAAAAAACTATGAAGAAATAACAGTTAAACAATACCAAATAATCTTAGATTGTAGGAAAACTGTACTTAAGAATGATGATTTCACATGGATAAAAACTGGCTTAGATAATTTTGATGTTCCTATGAGTGGATATAATTCTGCTCAAACAGCAGATCTTGTGGGTTTATATATATTAAATACCCTCCGTAGAATCGTTGACCCTATACAAATTAGAGAAGACTGTATTTTATACATCCGCAATAGTGATGTTCCTAAGGGTTCTAGTATTCGGAAAAAAATTAAGAGCTTTTAAATTCTTAGGATTTAAAATTGAAATTTCTTATATCAAAATGGCTTATTTTCAAGATTTTAAACATAACCTCTCAGACAAGTCTTGAAGGCCATTCCTGAAAACAAACCAATATCCTTCCTATATTAATATAAATTCTAATCACCCAAGTTCTATGACTAAACAAGTTCCAAATGCTGTTAATATTAGATTAAAGAGATTATTATCTAATAAGAGAATTGTCCATGAAAGTAGAGAAATGTACATCGAAGCCGTAAAGAATTGTGGTTTTAATGAAGAGTTTACTAATCTAGAGCCAAAAAAATTGAACATAATAATAGTAATAATTTGTATAAAGATAAAGAAACTACTGATAATTGTGATAATAAAGTAAATTGTCATAAAATTGAAAAAAGAAAATTATATGGCTCATCCCTCCTTTTGTAAACTTGTCAATATAAACATGAATATTTTTTATTAATAGATAAACCCTTTAATCAGTATAATATATTACATAACATATTTAATAGGAAAACCTTAAAAGATGGTTGTACTTGCTCGAATATATTTTAAATAATTAACTCTCATAATACGGAAATAATTAGAAAATATTATGACCAGCTTAATAATAATAATAATAATAACAATAATAATAATGATAATAATAATGATGTAGAACATGCAGGTGACAATTATACCAATTGTAATTGGTGCTTTTGGTACTTTAAATAAAGGATTACTACAGAGACCAGAGGACTTGGAAGTTGGCGGACGAGTGGAGACCATCCGAACTACAGCATTATTGAGAACAACCAAAATACTGAGAAGAGTCCTGGAGACTTGAGGAGACTTGCTGTCACCCAAACTCCAGTGAAAGACCATCAGTTAACGCTGATGTGAAAAGCTCTAATGAGTAAGTAAATAATAATGATAATAATGTTAGTACAAACTGCTCGTTTAAAAAAAAAAATTAGATTTTTTATTTTGGTGAATTTTTGTTATATTTTAACTAAAGAATGACTAATCAGCTAAATGTTTTTAACAGGTGCAAGTATATCGAGCTAACTGAAGAATTTTTTAAAATTTACCGCGCCTAACTAAAAAATGTAATAGCATATCGAATAAGTTATAATCTCCATCCCTCCTCTAACGAGTTTGTTTATTTCAATTTAATGTATAAATCCAGGAGGACCCAAACCAAAATAAAAACCAAACGCAAAAACAATTTTCGAATGGAACTGAAGAGTGTCAATAATCTTCACCCTCCATATTGCCCAACGACTTTCTCAATCAATAGACGTTGTAACCCGGTATTTCGCCGAAAATCATCAAAAATCACCTGCATATTTAAAACTAGGATAAATATAAGATATTACCATTAGGCTGGCATAAAAAATCCTTCAAACAGTCCACTGTAGGTGCTTGGGAAGTAAAAAAAATAAAACTGAAAGTAGGACAACGGGTTTTATCTAAGTTAGGATTAGGTATACTTACTTTTTTGTGTGAAAAGTCATATTGACTGTTCATGAACAGTCAATATGACTGCTCTTGTTCACATCTGTGTCAGGTGCGCAGATCAAAAAACACCCCTGGGTTTGGTATAGCCACAATCGACC
This sequence comes from Sepioteuthis lessoniana, assembly GCA_963585895.1. Classification (NCBI taxonomy): domain Eukaryota; kingdom Metazoa; phylum Mollusca; class Cephalopoda; order Myopsida; family Loliginidae; genus Sepioteuthis; species Sepioteuthis lessoniana. The sequence goes on from OY757919.1 coordinate 81,519,854, forward strand.
ATCCATGATAAAAATGTCTAATCTCAATATTACAAAACGTGGGACCCAGGCAACAGGCTTTGGTGTCATGATCGGTAGGTGCTCTTCTGATAGCCAACATGGGAGACCAGAGGGTCATGCTGCGAATGTTGGCTGCTCTCTATTCAGGTACATGAATGACGATATTAGCAACCAAAATGATCAGAGACCAAAATGCAAAACATGGACCAAGGAAGACAATCATCTTGCACTGCACTACTATTTTAGGAACAGCGTTTCACAAAGGGCGTATAGGAAAAGAATGTTAGAGATCTGGCAAGAATGTGCTAGTTTTCAGACTACAAGCCAAATACTTGCCGACCAAGTAAGAACAATAATGAAAAAAGGATGGTTTTCTGACTAGACATACACCAGAAAACACAGTCACAAGACAGTACAATTACAAACACGTTAAGTGGCGCCAACCAAAAACAACATATCAGAAATGAACTGCCAACTCTTGGAATAGAATACGCCACAGTACCAAGTAACCCTACAGAAACAATATAACAAGAACAACAGGCAAATCTAGAAAACCTAAAAAGAATTATGAACAGTGTGAAGACTACCCTTCCATCATTAAGAAACATAGAATGGAGAACACTTAAAACTAAAATAAATCAAATGCTACATTACATATCAACAAATAATATAACTGAGTTAAATGATCTAATCTATGCAGGGGCGAAATTAGCGTGAGAAAATTGGGGTCCCCCCAAAAAGCACGAAGAAACCATCAAAACCAGGATGGGAAGTTCGACTGAAAACCTAGATAAAAAATCTACGAAAACAGGCCAAAATGGTAAAACAGAAATATCCTGGAATATGTGGGGAGAGAATGGAAAAGACAACACGGGAAAAAATAACAGTACAACTTGAGGAAATAAACCAGAAGGTTCTGGCCAAAGAAGGGAGACTAAAGAGATATCGACAAAGGGTAAAACAATACAGACAAAACAGGACATTCCAAAACAAAGAAAGAAAATTTTATCAACGATGGGGAGGGCATGACATAAAAGCATGCCAGATGCCAAAGAAACCGAGCAATTTTGGACGAAAATATGGCAACCGAAAAAGCATAACGACAAAGCTGAATGGATAAACGATATAACAAGAGAACTAGAAGGACTCGAGGAAGGCCCCAAAGCGCAAATACACATCTAACTACTCAAAAAGACAATAAAAAGATATCAAACTGGAAAACGCCAGGACTTAATGGAATACATGGATTCTGGTTCAAGAAATTCACCTCCATTCACGACAGGTGCCTACAAGATGCACAAGTACCAGACTGGATGACCAAAGGAAAGACCACATTGATCCAAAAGGACCTAAGTAAAGGAACTGCTCCAAACAATTATAGACCCATAACGTGTTTACCGATGATGTGGAAATTATTAACAGCGCAAATAAGGGAAGAGATATACTACTCGCTAACACGCCGTGGATTGTTCCCTGACGAACGGAAAGGATGCCGGAAAGGAGCCAGAGGCACAGTAGAGTTCCTCTACATAGATCAACACATCCTAAATGAAAGCAAAAACAGACAGAAAATCTAACTTTGCCTTGGAGAGACTATAAAAAGGCATATGATATGGCTGGGCGAAGATGGATAATAAACAGTCTCAAAATGTACAAAATATCACACGAAACCATAAACTCATCGAAAAAAAAACGTGAAAAACTAGAGAGTTGAATTAAGAGCAGGAGGAAAAAGCTTGGCTGAAACAAAGACCCAAAGAGGGATTTTACAAGGAGATGCACTGTCACCCCCTACTATTGATAATTGCCATGATGCCACTAAACCACATACTCAGAAAATGCACGGCCGGATACAAACTTAGCTGAACGCAAGAAAAGATAAATCACCTAATGTACATGGATGATATTAAACTATTTGCAAAAAATGAAGAAGAACTGGAAACCCTAATACACACAGTTAGAATATACAGACAAGACATAGGGATGGAATTTGGTATTGAAAAATGCACTCTCCTCGTCATGAAAAGAGGCAAACGACATCTAACTGACAGAATAGAACTACCAAACGAAGACAAGATTAGAACGCTCGCAGAAAACGAGACCTACAAATTCTTAGGAATCTTGGAGGCTGACACCATCAAACAAGTCGAAATGAAAGAAAAAATTCAAAAAGAATATCTCAAAAGAACTAGAAAACTACACGAAACAAAGCTCTCCAGCAGAAACCTTATCAAAGGAATAAATACTTGGGCTGTACCCCTCGTTAGATACTTGGGACACTTTCTCAAGTGGACCAGAGAGGAACTTAGGCAAATGGACTAAAGAACTAGAAAACTAATGACCATGCACAAGGCATTACATCCCAAAGACGACGTTGACAGACTATATGTACCAAGAAAAACGGGAGGAAGATGACTTGCCAGCATCGAAAACAGCGTTGACACATCCATACAACGACTCGAAGACTACATGGAAAAATACGAACGAGGACTGATTACGGATATCAGAAATAATACTGACAACACAATAGATAACAGAATGACAAAAACTAGAAAACAAAAATGGGAAGAAAAACAACTCCATGGGGGTTTTAAACGACTAATAAATAGCATCTCAAACGAGAGAACCTGGACACGGCTAAGAAAAGGACATTTTAAGAGTAAAATAGAATCTCTCCTAATTGCAGCACAAAATAGAACCATAAGAACCAATCATATCAAGGCGAAGATAGATAAGACGCAACAAAATAGCAAATGTAGACTCTGTGGTAACAGAGATGAGACCATCAATCACATAATAAGCAAATGCAGCAAACTGACACAGAAGGAGTACAAGGCTAGACACGACTGGGTGAGCAAGGTGATCCACTGGAAAGGTGCTAGAAATTTAAAATTGACCATGCCAACAAATATTATATGCACAACCCAGCACCTGTCCTTGAAATGACACACAAAAACTTCTATTGGACTTTAATATACAAACGTATCTCCTAATCTTGGCCAGAAGACCAGACCTTATAATAATCAACAAAAAAAAAAAAAAAAAAAAATCTGCAAAATTATCGCCTTTGCTGACCACAGAATAAAACTGAAAGTATGTGAAAAAAGAGATAAGTACTTCGACCTTGCTAGATGATTGAAAAAACTGTGGAACATGAAGGTAACAATTATACCAATTGTGATTGGTACTTTTGGCACGGTAACTAAATGATTATTAAAGGGCATGGAAGATTTGGAAGTTGGCGGCCGAGTGGAGACCATCCAAATAACAGCATTATTGAAAACGGCCAGAATACTGAGAAGAGTCCTGGATACTTGAGGAGACTTGCTGTCACTCAATCTCCTATGAAAGAAAATCAGCTTACGCTGATGTGAAAAACTCTAATGATTACTAATAATTATTATAATTTTAATTGTAATCGTAAAACTAAAAGTAATTGTCCTATGAATGGTATGTCTAATTTGAAAAATGTAATGCATCAATTTACTATTTTCCTAAAGAAAAAAGTAAAAGATAAAAAAAAATATATAATGGAATTTCGTCGTTTAGATGGAAGTTAGGATATAATGATTATATTCATTTGTTCTCTTATAAGAAATCACACAGCTTTATCCAAACATTATCGCAAATTGAAAAATATGGTTTTAACTCCAAAAATTCAGTGGTGAAATTCGAAAAGATCTACTACTCTTAGCTGCTACGATGGTAAATGTAATTTGAGTCTTGAAAAAAAGATAAAACTTATGTTATACTTTGATCCCGGTAACCTATGAAATCAGAAATGTAATTTAATAGCTAGATGTAGACATAGATATAAATTTAGACTATTTTCAAAATAAGTGAATAAATAAGAAAAAATAAACGGAAAATGAATAACAATGATTTATTAAATTTGTAAATGAATTAAAATTTGAATTTATATCAGTGATTTTTACTATATTGTCGTAATTTGGGGGTGGGTTAACATAAACAACTTTAGTTTTAGATTTTTTAGATTTTAATGATAAAAATAGATATACAAAAATCGAAAAATTGATTTACTAAAATTAGATTATCTGAATATTTTTCAATAATGGTTGAATTTTTGAAATATATATATATATATATATATATATATATATCACCTGTCACACAAATAACAAACCAAATCCTACTGCGAACTTAACATTAAAATTCAAGAAAAGGTCTCTTCACTTGGTTCCAAAGCCTTATTTGAAAATTAAATATTCACTTTTGAATAGTTTTCTTGTCCTGATGGAATTACTCCCAACTCTAGTTTAACTGGACCAAATAATATATATATATATATATATATATATATATATATATATATATATATTTGCGCGCCATGGGTGCCGCACGAGATAAGGGCAATATGAGGAAGCCAGCATAAAAAGATTTTGTCTCTCTCCTTATTTTGAAACCTTTAACTCAAAGTTAATAAAAAGGTTTCGTACTTGAACAAGAAGTCGTTACGTGTTTTCGAATTTCGAGATTCCTATGTTCTTTATATGTTCTATCATTATAAACATTATATGTCTGTTTCGCACATGACGTTAATTGTGGCTATAGTATTCCTATATATATATATATATATATATATATATATATATAACCTATTCATTACATGTTACTTGCTTAAAGGTATATCAACACCTAAGGCGTTATTCAATATCTAACTTTGATTCATATTCGATTTCAAGTATTACAATCAATATTTTCAATGTTCTGTTCTAAACATATCTTTTAAATCATGCATTCTTTTATTTGACTCTATCTTTTCACAATTATGCTATATAACCTATTCGTGTCTAATTTAAATAACTTACACAAAATTACATGGTTTCAACAAATTTAAAATATTTAGTCAACACTTTTAATTTCAAGTAAAGTAAGTAAAGTCGGCGACCGTAGTCGAGGGCAACCAGAAGCCTCCCTTTTCAATAGCTTCTACACCGAGGTGTAGGAGAGAGCGCTACTCCTTTCCCTGGATTGCTCCACTTTACCCTTGGTACGTACCTTATAATGCTGAGTGTTAATCAAGGAGGTATCAAGAACCTTTTTTTAAGTCTTTGGTATGACTAGTCCTGGGATTGAACCCAAGTCTCCCGGACCATTGGCGAACACTCTACCCAGTAGACCAATGAGAATACAAATGATTTTCTCAGTTGTAAAACAGTAAGAATTTCTATAAACGATGTACTCCTTTATACCCCTTCCCATGGACGAGCAAAGTTTGGACGACCAGATACAACCTCTATACAACTGTTCTGTGACGATACAGGATATAGCCTGGGAGACCCCCTGGGAACGATTGACGAGAGATACGGGTGGCGAGAGAGCGTCAGGGAAATCCAGTGCAAGAAACGTGTCATGATGAAGATGATAATTTATACACAATCATATGTTTTCTAGTAACTAAAAAATTATCGACTAGTTATAGCTTCAAGTAACATTTTGTAAAAGAAATAATTTCTAGAATTAAAATGTATCATAACCAAGCCGAAACACTACTACATAGTTTGGAACTAGCCACCGAGGGCATTGGCCTCCATGTCAATGCACACAAAACTGAAAATATGTGTGTTTTAATCAAGCAGGCAACATTTCCACACTAGACGGAACCTCTCTGAGACTGGTAGACAAATTCACCTTCCTAGGAAACAGTGTCTCATCAACCGAAAAAGACATCGACACGCGGCTAACGAAGGCATGGACAGCTATCGATAAGCTATCGATCATATGACCGATAAAATGAAACGCAGTTTCTTCCAGGCAGCGGTCGTGTCGATACTGCTCTATGGATGCACTATTTGGACGCTAACAAAACGGCTGGAGAAGAAGTTAGACGACAATTACAAAATAATTTTGCGAGCAATAATGACGAGCTCATAAGTGATGTACTCCTATGGACCCCCACATATGGCCGAGCAAAAGCAGGACGACCAGTTAGAACATACATACAGCAGCTCTGTGAGGATACGGGATGTAGCCCTGAAGACCTGCCAGATGAACGATGGGGAGAAGTGGTGAGAGAGGGTCAGGGATATCCGTGCTAACGGCACGATATGATGATGATGATGATAATGTATAATTATTAGTAAACATTCATAACTTCAAGTATGTTTTATACATTCAAATAAATTACACACAATTATGTGGAATAAATGAATCCTATCAAACACTAATAATTTATTCACAATTATACGGTTTCAAGTAATTAATTAGACTATTCAGAAAAAAAACATTACTGCTTCAAGTGCATTTTCTTTATAATATATATTTTCCCAGTTACAGGGTTTGAGGTATCATATATTTAATGCTAATAAATAATTTCCAACCGAATATATTTGACCAATGTATCTAACTATAATAAGTAGCGCCACTCCGGGTTCAAGTGGACCCAGGAGTAATGCCATGTAAGGTTACTGTATTCTCCACATAGCTTCAAAACTGGAACATTACAACCAGATCCTTTTTAAAGTCATACATTTTGGGGGGCTAGGGAGAAGTCTTACCTCTCTTTGAGGGATGCCATCAACGTTTTCTAAACACCACTGACGAAGCAAGGTATTCATTATACGAGCTTGATGTATTAAGTAATGAGGATTTAAAATATTTTAATCTGACAATTTGAATACAAACCATCATTACCTCCTTTAAATTAGTCCACTTGCGAAATCACACTCTGAAATAAAAGTTGTTTCAACTTCGGTAAATTTTTCTGAAGTCCTCAGTTGACCCTACCGTTATATTGTTCTTCACGACTAATTGCACGTTTTTCATAATTCCCAAAGGGTGACCACAGAATGGAGTTTTGATTTTAAGGAACAGAAAATGGACTCATATCTGGAGTGTAAGTATAGGGTGTCTCAATATAATCTAACTTCTAATAACCCTACTTAGAATAATGTTATGTTCTTTTTTGTTTGAAAATAGTATAATATAATCACTATTAATCCTCGATCAAAATACCTTGGACAAGAAAGGGAAAACATTTTGCATCACTATTAGGAGAAATAAATCATTCAAATCTGTCACAAAATAGATGCAACCCATTAATATAACAACGATTTATTACTGAGGCAAAAAGCGAAAATAAATTACTGATATTGGAAGCTGACATTATAATATAAAATTTAAAAGAAACGTTTCTTGCTCAAAGGATGCATTTTTATAGTACGTGTTCAAAATGATTGTTATTGCACTTGTCTCAGTAATAAATCATTATTATATTAATGGGTTGCATATATTTTAGACACGTAGTGATATTCAATTTTAGCAAAAAAGAAAAAAAAAACATTTAAAAGTGTTTGAAAGGAAAGAAACTGACAAACGTCAGTTAGATTTTTTTTTTTTTCGAGGAAGGTCAAGTGGCTAACGTGGTGATCTGCGACATCTTAGTAAGTGAGTTCGAACTTCAGTGGCGATATTCATCTTCGAACTAATGCACTTGAGAAAAGTATGAATCCTCTTATTTCACCAGCACGGATATCCCTGACCCTCTCTCGCCACTTCTCCATATCGTTCATCACCTCTGGCAGGTCTTCAGGGCTACATCCCGTATCCTCACATAGCTGCTGAATGTATGTTCGAGCTGGTCGTCCTGCTTTTGCCCGGCCATTTGTGATGTTCCATAGGAGTACATCACTTATGAGCTCGTCCCTGCTTCTCCAGCAATATCCTGCCTGTCTGGTTCGTCTAACTTAGATAGTTTTCGTGATGGGAGGCAGGTGGCCGTATAGTTGGTGCCTTGTGGGGTGTTGCCGCCAGGATTGCTCCTAGCATTCTTGAGTAATTTTGATTATAAAATTGTAAATTCAAAAAGTGGACAAATGAATCCATTCGATCTGCCTCGAAGCTACGGGTAAATAACATGGCAGAGAGAGTCCTTGAGCCTTGCTTACTGAATCCTCTATGAGAAGGAAAACTCTCAACTGAAATCAGCTTATATCCGCTTCAAAAATGACCTTTGTCAAATCCTAAGGATAGATTGATTAAATATATACCATAGAATTTTAAGTTCGACTTTTTCAAGGAGCTTCATACTTACAGTCTCGTGCTACACTTAATTTTAAAATGTGTTTTTCGCGTGTTGTAATGGATACTTATTTAGTTTCTACAAGGGGCTTCAGACTTTTGACATTATCTCAAACTAAGTTAATATTAGGAAGATGTCTAGATTTCTGAGACGAAGCTTGATGATTTTTATCATTAAGTGTTTTTGGACTATTGTCTTCATTTTTATTGTTATTTACACAATGTTTTGGCCGATATGTTCTTCGGCGTTCCGCAGGTAGCAGGTTCAATCCTGACTGCAAACGAGTAACAATACAGGAATACTTAACACTTGTACCCGGTTATGACAAACGGAATCAGAACAGGCGACCCCCGTGGATTCAATAAAGGACGTAGTTCGAAGTTCCGTGAAGATTCCCGAGTTCGACAAACCCCTGAAGACGGCCGGAGGACATATCGGCCGAAACGTTGTGGAAATAGCAATAAAGATGAAGACAATAGTCCGAAAGCTCATAATGATAGAAATTATATTAGGAAATTATTATTATTCAGAAGCGATTATATCGAAATATGTTTTCTATTTTTTTAATGAAGGAATTATACTATAAACTGAGTTACCATAATTAGAAAATCCGGCAAACACTGAGCCCTACATACGAAATCACTGGACTGCTGTTTCGACCTTATAAGGTCTTATCAACAGTTTATACTGAGATCTCCCCGACTGGATATGGAAACAGCGACCACAGAATGCAGAGCCGAAACTCTACCCCTGAGATAACGGTCCACATTACACACATATGATGCCAGATTAACGAGTCATGGTAAAATTCACTACGTCTTGTGTGCGATGCAGACCAGTAGCCAAGTGGCAGAATTTCGGCTCTGTATTCTGTGGTCGCTGCTTCGATCAACAGTGGGGGAGATCACGATATACATTGCTGATGAGACCTTATAAGGTTGAAATAAATGTCCAGTGGTTCCGTATATCACGCGTAGGATTTCTGGCCATGTTAATCCCATTTAGATAGTACAGAAGTTAAAAATGTTGCTCCTTTAGTCCCATTGAATATTAGATTAGCCAGGTTCAAAAAGTAAAAATAATTGTCAAAAAGGTAGGCCCTACGTAGTTTTAAAAAATCATGGTTGTAAACCGGGTTTAATACGCAATTATCATGAGTTTTTCCCGTTCCTAAGATTAAATCTTGTGGAAATAAGTCTCTAAAGTAATAGAAGATCGTAATCAGCAAATATATTGCAAGGATAAGCCAAGCAAATTTTTAAAAGCCACATTCAAAAAGCAACATTCTGTTATATAATAGCCGAGGGATTTCGGTTCATGCCTTTGAGTTTAGCTAGGCTGAGAACCTTTCAGCTCAGCACATGGGTTAGTTAGGTGCAACATTGAGGCAGGTGTTAACGCAGGCGCGCGAGGGTGTATGGAGGTGTCACTCAGATGTCATAATAGTCCGAGACGAAACGCAGTGACGTCACGCACCGGAAACGCGCGGAGGTTTGTGTGAGAATTGGAAGAAAATTAAGAGTTGAGTTCTACACGCCAAACGAGAAGGATCGAATTTGGAGCTCGCAGACGCGAGGCGGACTTGCGCCCTATGGGGGCTGCTTGAGACGGGGGCCGCTCGAGATGGGGGCCATATGAATAAGACAGCATAGAAGATTGTGTCTCTCCTCCTTACGTCAAAACCTTTAACTCAAAGTTAATAAAAAGGTTTCGTACCTTAAGAAGTCGTTAAGTGTTTTCGAATTTCGAGAATCCTACGTTCTATCGTTATGAACATTATATGTCCATTTCGCACATGGCCATATTCGTGTATATGGCAATGTAACAATTCTTGCCCATCAGAGAATCTTTCATCTCAATCATTTTTAATTGATTAATTGATACTAAAGGCTTGTCAATCCATCAAGATTTATGTTACGCTGAGGGTTAGGGAATTACGTTTATCGTACCTTTTATGGTTTTGTATAGTAGTTACTTAAGGGCGTTTTTCACACAATGATATCAAATTGAGTATTCAAAACAAATACACATAGCACCCAGTTATTTGGTTTCATGTATTCATATTTTAAACGAATAATCACATAGTGTTGCCAAGTCGACTGGAGCTGTAGAATACGCCAACGACCTCATTGCAGGGCGATAATACTCCCTACGACGAATGTTCTGTGGCAAAGTTGACTGGGGCTGTAGAATATATTGACTGAATATGTTCAAAGGGATAAGACTCGCCCAACATGTGACCCAGTCAGCTGTAAAAGAGTAAGACTTCCCCAACGAGTTTCCTGGATATGACACTAAAAAACTGATGGTGAGGGTCTGGCAATATTGAAGCTTTGGCGAATGCAGAATACCCCTTCATTGCCATCGCTTCCAAGTCAACTCTTGCTTAGAGTGGTAACACCTGATAGGGTCCTATCTATGGGTCAAATACAACTAAACTATGTAGTTATGCAGAACTGAATTGTTTGTAATAGAACTGATTTGATATATAACTCTGTGTCAACAAAAACTATACTTACGCAAAATCTTTTTTTTTAAATAGTTATTTTCACATAAAAACTGCGTACTTATGCTAAACTGAAATGCTTGAAATAAAGCTGTTTTTTAAAAAGAACTAAACTGTCTACTTATGCAAAAGTAAAATGTTTGAAAATTAACTGTTTTTGACATTGAAACTGTTTTCTTTTGTTCAACTGAACTATTTGAAATAGACCTGTTTTAGATTTTGCCTAACTAAATTGCTTGAAATAGGACTGTTTTTCGCATTGAAACTGTGAACTTATGCTCAACTGAATTGTTTGAAATAGAACTGTTTTGACATTTAAGTGAACTGTTTTCATATTTAACCGTTTGTAAACAAAAACTATACATATAATGAATTAAATTGTTTGAAATTTAATTTGGCGTTAAATGACTCGAAAAGGGTTGATACACCGTAAAACAAAACCAACCAACCAACCAACCAACCAACCAATTACATAGTGAAAAAGTAATTATTTCTATTTAATATTAGTCACTTTTTTGCATACAGTTTTACGTTTCCAATTTACTTATAGAAGTCCTAAGTAAACAATTATAGCGTTAAAAAACTTAATTATACTAAATATGAATAATTTTTAAACAGATCTATTTGACCCATAAATGGGAGTCTAAAAGTTATTACTACTCTAGGTCAGTATGGACCTGGAAAAAATGACAATGAAGGGGTCCCTCACATTTCCCAGATAACCAGAACAACTAATGCAGCTTATTTTCATACGCACGATACTACTTCCTTTTTTTTACATTATATTTTTTCAAAAGTATTTTTAAAATACGAAATATAATCAGATTTTTCCTCACTCACGTCATTTCTCTCTCAGTTTCTTTCTCTCTCTTTATATATATATATATATATATATATATATATATATATATATATATATATATATGTCAGTGTGTTAGTGTGTGTGAGTGTGTATGTGTGAGGGTGGGTGTGTGCGCGTGTGTTTATGCGTGGGCGCGCGTTCGTGTGTACGAGTACGTGCGTACGGCAGATGAATATAAGCTTATCTCTCAGCCTCACTGTGTATTGAGCCATTTTATACACGATCTTTGTTACCTTCTGTAGGTTTATATATAGATTTTTGAAAGATATATGTAGAGTTAATACATTAAATGCATTGCATGTCTACTGGAAGCCATAGTATCGATCTAAAAGCCCTTCGCTCATAAATAATATGTGAATATAGATGATGATATAACATTTTCACAGACATATACTTTGATATAAGAACTAGGATCACGAAACGACCGCAGAGAAAAAATGGCTTCAATTGTGTACAACGAATAGGCATGTAATCACCAACACTTTGAAGAACATCCAAGACGAAGAGCAATTTCGAAAAAGGCAAGAAGCTACGAAGGACCAGGTAGACTACTAGACGAGAAATGCACTTAGCGTAAGGGTTATTGTCGTAGTAAATGGAGTCGGTGACCCGAGTTGAAATGCTGGACGAACCTCAGTCCATTTGGCTGGGACTATCGAATACACCGACTGCATGTCTGAAGAGGGGTAAGATCCCACCCCTAACGAGTGTCCTTCACACTAAACTATCTGATGGTGCAGCTCTGGTAATGTTGGAGCTTTGGGGAGTGCGGAGTACTCCTTCGTTGCCATTATCCCAAGTACACTCTGACTCAGAGTGGTTGCACCTGATAGTCCCTATCTATGGGTCAAAAAGAACTGTTTGACATTCAAACTGAGTGCAAACGAATGAATTATGGTAAGCAGAATTGCTTGAAATAGAACTGTTTGACTTCTTAACTGTGTCTAAACAAATAACTGGTGATTAATTGATTTGTTCGAGATACACACCAATATTTGGGACCATTCAACTTGGTTTACTTATGCTAAGTTGAATAGTTTGAAATAGAACTGTTTGATAATTTAACTCTGTGCATCTTCAAAATGTGTTTAAAATAATCATTTAACTGTGTGTGAACAAACCATTTCTGCTAAATTGAATTGTTAGAAATAGAACTGATCGGTCATTTAACTAAATGGCAATACTTCTAACCACTTCACTGGCTGCAAACAAATGATTAACACTGAATAGAATTATTAGAGTTAGAAAGAAATAATTGAAACTAATTAACTGTGCAGTGAGGACAGAGATAGGAGAGTGCAACCAAATTAGTTTTAGCTCATTTAAAAATGAAATAACCTACAAACTATTCTCTTACAAATCCTATATAAGTAAGTAAAGTCGGCGACCGTAGTCGAGGGAGACTCCCTTTTCAATAGCTACTACAACAAGGTTTAGGGGTGGACGCTACACCTTTCCCTGGATTGCTCCACTTTACCCTCGATACGTACCTTATAGGGGTGAGTGTTAAGCAAGGAGGTATCAAGTACCATTTTTAAAGTCTTTGGTATGACGCGACCTGAGGCTGAACCCAGGTCTCCCGGACCATTGGCGAACACTCTACACGCTATCTAAATATGTCCAAAAATGACTGATGCTTCTGTTACAAACTAACATCTGAAACCATTTAACTGTGTACCGCCAAATGATTAATAGTGAATAGAAATATTCGTGTTAGAAATACTTGAAACTATTTAACTTTGTACAGAAACTGAGTTCAGACTTGTCTCCAAATGTATCTCCAAATCATATATTCTCCGCTGAAATAAATCTATTATGACGACTTAACCGAGTTTATGTCTCCCTCAAATTGTACTCTCTCTCTCTCTCTCTCTATATATATATATATATATATATATATATATATATATATATATTGGCAGCATTTCTTCATTAATACATATTTCGTTGAACTTAATATACATTTTTTGTCTACATATTTTTTTGGTTGATCCTTTCATATTGCCGTATTGATTTTATAAAATTCGGCGGGAAATGGTTGATATATCTTCCATAATATTTTTTCCCGAGTACTTTCCACCCAACTTTGGGCCATCATCTGGGGAGGATCTATTATAAAAGTCATGTAACTCTTGTATGTCATTATTACTTTGTAAGAAGAACAGCGTCTTTATCGTTGCAGTGTGTAGCGTTTACTTTTATATATATGCAACAATAGGTTTTGGCATTAACTAACCAACAATGGTTGATTTGCCATAAAACCCAAACATTTCATATTTAGTTTATTTGGACGAAGCTGTGAGCGCTTCACTTCATGGTCGGACAGGAGAGAGGCATGAATTCATTTGTTGTCACCTCCGTGTTATGGAAAAATAGCAGGGCAATCATTCGAGGAAAAGAAAATCTCTGAATTCAAATCGGGTTTACTTTGCTTCAAAAATCATCCTTCTGCAATATTCTCTTATAGAGTTGAGGGATTATGTAATTACACATGAGCCGATCAAAAGAAACTTTAGAAACTAATGTTTGGATTTAATTACCTATCCAAGTAAGGGGTAAAGAGAATGACGCTCATCAAGATATATAAAGTTATCAAAACTTGACAAAGATTTTAAAGAAGTGAGAGCTATACCAACTTTTAAATATGAAAAATACACAGCAAATTAATTGTCAAAACCTATATAGTAATTTACAAAGCTTTTGGCTTAGATGCGGCACAATGCCGAATGAATGGGGTACCCAAAGAGACTCGAACTCTTTCTTGCAGTTTTGCTAGTGAAGCTTGTAAACGATACACTACCCGAGGCGCTCGCCATAACTTATATAGAGAGATAGTTTTAAAAATATCGGACTCTGGAACTGACATGTGAAACCAACAGTCTTCGAAGACACAAATTTTCGCTTTCCATGTCATTGTTGTAAGACCATTTGAAATTAATCACTGCTACTTAAGTAACTAATATCCTAATGCTTTTGACACATTTGATTCACAGTTGTTTAGAGACATTTTAAATCTTTTATCAACATTTTTCGCAAAGCTAGGGAGTCTGATGTGACCCAAGATGAAAAAAAAGATATAGTTTACTTGTAATTCCTGTCTAACCCCTTCGCCACGGACAGGTAATTTTTATAGCAGAATTAAGCAGGTTTAAGTTCAGAGTCTTCCTTCTCCTAGACTGGTTGCCGTACATGGGCTGAAGTCTATCGTAGAATTTACCCATAACTAGGAGGGGAGGAGAACATGTCACTGTCCAACACGTAAACCATTTCTCCACGTGACTCCCTGCTTTTCATGCGTGTTCAAGGTTAAAAGTAATATATATATAATCTCTACTGTATTGATTTTCTTTATTGGGAATATATGTACATTTGACGATGAGATCTTGCTGCGAAGAAAGAAACCTGCAGGCAAGAAATGGGAAAAAAGACAAGAAGCTTTCCCAACACGCACTGCAAAGTGTTTGAGGCAAATGAAATCTCACCATTGATGTGCATTCATTTCGTTGGATTAAATGTCAAAGCGTTTCAAAAGATTTATTAATCGAATGTAAATCCAGCTAAAAGAACAGAATGAATAAAAAAAATTCCCTGTTGATCCCAACTTTAAAAAAAGTCAAATGTTGCGGAAAAGGCAAAAAATAATCAATGACATTCTATATTGTAATTATTAGATTTTAGTAAGTATACAATAGAAACACTGTAACCTGACACATATAGCGAGATTTATGCTAGCACAATACTTCGTAGATTTCCGTAATTCAAAGAATAAATATGTGTTTAATTCTGTTTGTCATCTCATTAGAATAATATTGTGATATACTCATTTATTTTTAGTCCAATTTTTTTCTGTGTATTTAAATGGCTTACGTTTCTAAACATTTAAATGAAAAAACAATCTGTATATTTGAATGACTAACCTTTCTTTAGATGTGAATTTCTAAATTTGTATAATTTTTATATATTTATGTTTTGTTCTTTTTTCTGATAAAATGTTTTTATATCATCTTTCAGGTTAAATGCCATTTGAATTGTTATCTCTTTTTTCGTTTTCCGGTCCGTGTTCTGAACTCCTTTCTTTATCAGTTTAAGATTGATTCCAAGTAACTGACCAAAGTGACTAGCCAAAGAATTATTTCTTTCCATAATATTCTCTTTCAACGTTTTGTTTCTGTGGATGTGTTTGTATAAGCATGTATATAGTTGAATCAAGAGAATACTTTAACAAGTTGCAGATACTATTAGAGAAAAAGTGGAAGGATATATCGTTGGGGATGAAGCGTTTAGTTTTTTTTAATGCTTGTAATAAGTTCAAGTTTTCGAAGCTAAAATGGTCAAATGTCAGTCTATATAGGTTCCATTTTTTTTAGTAATTTAATTTAGGTGGGATTCACACTGGAAAAACAGGCTTCTTTTTCCAAAATAAATATTCAAGGAAGCAAACAGGATTTATGCAAATGAGTTGCATCCCTAAGCACTAGTATTTGAACTGCCCGGCCGGGTCGGATATCTATTTTGCCCACTAATGTTGGCCACAAAAAAGACATTGACTCCAGATTTCGGAGCGGGGCTTAAGATAGAATGGGATATAGAACTGAACATCACTTCATCTGTTGTCCATCACACGTTAATGAGAAATTAGAGTCAAGATATTTTTTATTAAACACTACATGCACCCACCGACTAGCATAAACCAGCAGAGAAATATCTATTATGACGACTATATGTGTGTATACTGAAATGCGTTTTTGCTTCTCTTTTCCTTTGTAGAGTAAACCCGTAGTTTAAACCAATAGAACTCGCCAGTCGATAGATCTTCTGGAAATAAACAGAAAGTGCAGAGAGAGAGAGAGAGAGAGAGAGAGAGAGAGAGAGAGAGAGATCAATGAGGCTGCAGAAGTCACGGATGGATTGGGTTCAAAACTTTTAACCAACACTTATATAAAAACGACGATTTTTGTGCGAAAAAAAAATCTGAAAGGGAGAAGTACGAGAGAGAGAGAGAGAGAGAGAGAGAGAGAGAGAGAGATAGGGAAAGAGACAGAGAGAACTAGGATAGAAGGAAAGAGATTAAGAGCGGAACTATACATAAATAATTCATCGATTTTTTATGGACACCATGCTAGTCTTGTAAAATATCATTAAAATACTGTAATTCTAAGTTTTCTTAATCAAATCAGAAGCACATATTTATGCGGGCATCTCTGTGTAATATTGTTTTCAGAAGCCTACGGCTAAGAATCAAAAACGCCGTTAGATAGGACGTTACTCAAGATGAAACACTACTTTATAATAATGTGAAATCTTATAAAATATTGAAGCATTTCAATATCTATTATATTCCTTTTTTTTTCATTTTCCGATTTTTCACGCCACAATCTTGATTCAAACTCCGATCGTTATTTTTTTTTTCATTTGCGTAGCTGATTAAGTTAGTAGACAAATGCAGCTATAAACGACATCTTGTTTTATCTTTTTTATTTTTATTTTTGTAAATATGATATCGTTTTTTTTTTTTTGTCTCAATGCTTCTTTGTCTTTTTGTATGTCTTGTGAGATGTCTATCTCTCAGTTATTTTTAATTTTTATCTTTTTTTTTTTAGCTTGACGTAAAGCGTCCTTCAGAACCCTTTCCTTTTCTTCTATACAAATTAACGCTTTCCGTTTCGCTTCTTCTGATAAAAGATTTAATCTCTCTCCCATTTTTTCTTTGGGATTAAAAAAATACGAATTCTTTGTTGTGCAAAAACTTACAACTCTACCACTCACTCACAGTGTAGCATATCCAGATATGGATGCGTGAAACGTACATATAATGTTCATAACTCATATATACATAGAACATAGGAATCCCGAAACACGAAAAACACTTACGACTTCTTAGTTCAGGTAAGGAACTTTTTATTACCTTTGAGTTTAAAGGTTTTTCGACATAAAGAGGGAGGGGCGCAATCTTTCTATGACGGCTTTTCCATCTGCCCCCACCCCAATCACGTGCGACACCTGCCCAAGGCAAGCGAAAGTCACCCTTCTTCTTCGGACCGCAAGACTCAACTAACTGATTTTCTTTAAAATCGCCAAAATCCTCCGCGTGCGCTTCCAGTGCATGACATCATTCACATCTACAAGTCACAATTTTCTATATGGGATTTTTATTTTGACTTCTGTGAACGACACATCCTCCCCGCGTGCGCGTTAACACCTGCGCTCAAGTTTGCACCTAACTAACCCATGTGCTGAGCCGAAAGGTTCTCAGCTTAACTAAACCCAAAGACAAGATATATAAAACGAAATCCCTCGGTCATTCTATTACAACAGATTTTTTTCTATTTCCTAAACTCCTTCTCGCCCACAGGCAAAGCACTTCAACACACTCCCTTTTGTTTTACTTCTAAAAAACAAACCAACAATTTCTTCCTCTCCCGCATTTAAACATCTCTCTTTTTCTTACTCTTTCTTCCTTAGTCACATATATTTCCCCTTTCCCATGTAGAACACTTAATATAAACACTTTTTTCATTCACTGACTCATCTCTCCTTTTCAGCAAGGAAACTTTTTCCTAACTCTTTGGTTTGTAAAATATTTCTTTCTTTTCCTAATGCAGAAAGTGAGTTCCCATGGCGTATTAGCTTAAGTGCTGGACTACGTCATCGTTGTAAATGAGTTCGATCTCCAGTCATGCTATTGTGTTCGATGTCGAATTAAGACCTTTGAGAAAGCCATTATACCACCCCAGTAGTAAAGGGTGAAATAGTATTGCTTGTGTCCATCAAAAAAGATGGTTTTAGCATTGATTAAGCCACAAAGTTTAAAATATTAAACAAAGAAAGCAAACTTTACGTAAATGTTTTCAGATCCATCCCTCTTCACCATTTTCTTACTAATTCTCTCTTATTTGTTAATTATTATTTTCTCTCCTTCTTGCAGATCTCTCTCTCTCTCCCTCTCTGCCTATATCTCCCCCTCTCTCTTCCTCTCTTTCTTTCTCTCTCTCTCTCTCTCTCTCCCTGTATATATATTTAAACCCCCTTTCTTCTAAAAATACTCGTTCATCTTTCTCGAGAAAAAGCTGTTCACCATTCTCATACTAATTCTCAATCATTTGTAGATTATCATTTTCTATTCCTCATGCAGATTTCACTCTCTCCCTCTCTCTCTCTCTATATATATATATATATATATATGTGTGTGTGTGTGTGTGTGTGTGTGTGTGTTTACCCAAATCTTTCACCACTGGCAGAATGTGATGCATGTTTAAACTTTAAGCCAAATACTTATTGTGTGAATCGAGAATTTTCCTTCTCCTCGGCTGATTACATTACTTTTCCCCACAAACTGTTGGTACATAGCAGCATTTACTCATATTTGGTTGCAAAAGAGATGGATTCTTTTCTGTACGTAAAGGCATTTGCGAGGACCAAAACATAAACAACTCCAATCAAGGGTTCTATATTTCTACGTCGAAAACCGTAATACTAAGCGCGCCTTCACAATATATAAGCGATAATGGGGCCAAGTCATGCAGGCAAGAAACTGATAGTCGCTAAGGACCTTTGAATCTGTGTCTACACTATCCTAACTTAGGTATATACACTATTACCGATCTTAGGTTTACTTTAGTTGGGTTGAGTTTTATGGCATATCGACCATTGTAGTTTATTTAATGCCAAATTCTCTTTATACATATATTCATTGTTTGATTTTTAACACATTTTGTTGATAACAAATTTAGACAAGCCTGAGCGGTTTTTTTTGGTACATAATTAAAAGATTCAAGTATTACCAAGTAACAGTAAGAACTTAACATCATTCATTAATTTGCACACACACACACACACACACACACACACATATATATATATATATATATATATATATATATATATATATATATATATATCATCATGTCGTGCCGCCAGCACGGATATCCCTGACCCTCTGTCGCCACTTCTCCCTATTATTCACCGCCTCTGGCAGGTCTACAGGGTTACATCCTGTATCCTCACATAGCTGCTGTATGTAAGTTCGAGCTGGTCGTCCCGCTTTTGCTTGGCCATATGTGGGGGTCCATAGGAGTACATCACTTATGAGCTCGTCCTAGCTTCTCCAGCAGTGTCCTGCGTAACTGGTTCGTCTAACTTGTATAGTTTTCGTGATGGGAGGCAAGTGGCCGTATAGTTGGTGTCTTGTGGGGTGTTGTCGCCAGGACTTGTTCAATATTGCTCTCAACATTCTTGTGTAATTGCCGTCTAGTTGTCTTCTTCAGCCGTTTTGTTAGCGTCCATGTAGTGCATCCATATAGCAGTATCGATACAACCGCTGCCTGGAAGAAACTGTGTTTCATTTTATCGGTCAGGTCTGATTTCCATATGATCGAGAGCCTATCGATGGCTGTCCATGCTTTCGTTAGTCGTGTGTCGATGTCCTTTTCGGTTATATATGATTCGTAATTGAACAATTTGTAAATAATTACATTTTAAATGAGTTAGAACTAATTTGTTTGTGCAGTAGTAGTGCTGTTCTTTCTACACAGCTTAATGTTTTCAATTATTACCATCAGACACTAATAATTCTTTTCAATATTAATCATATATTTGCAGAAAGTTAAGTGTTTACATGTATTCCCATTTAATACTAATTATTCTGTTAACACTTTAGAATCGGCTAGGATCGGTAGTATACAGTCTTGGTCGTAGTCGGACGGGAGCCCTGATAACATATGCTAGTTGACGTTTATAAATTACTAAGTTTATTACTTAGATATGGCACAGAGTCATTTGAATGGGGCACCCGATAAGACTGGAACTGACTCGGGTAGGTTTGTTAATTTAGCTGGCTAACCATTACAACGCCCAAGGCTACCAGGGATGACGTCTAGTAATAATTTACAAAGTTTTTTTTTGCTTCGATATGGCACAAGGGCGAATTAATAGGGTACCCAATGAGACTCGAACTCACTCACGTAGGCTTGTTAGTTTAGCCTGCTAACCATTACAACGCCCAAGGCTACCAGGGATGACGTCTAGTAATAATTTACAAAGTTTTTTGCTTCGATATGGCACAAGGGCGAATTTATTACTGAGATATGGCACAAAGTCATTTGAATGGGGTACCAAATGAGACTGGAACTCACTCGTGTAGGTTTGTTAGGCTAGGGACACAAGGATGACGCATAGGAGAGAACTACACGTCGACTGTTGATCGTCGCTTATGTATAGTGTGTATTTACTCTGTAAATATTTGCATAGACCCATGTGCATGTTATGCAAATATGTAGGTCCATTAGAGGGTGGTGTCATTTCACCAAAATGTCCCGAATATTATCGTTCCAGGTATTGCTATTTTATACCAATATTTCAATTTAGGCTCACATTTTGTTTCTTCTTCCTTTAAGAAATCTCTAGAACTTCCTTTTAGAAAGACTTTTTTCACGTCTTCGTGCAAGCATATTCATCTTATTTTCAATCTTTTTTATTTACTATCTTTTTTCTTTCCTTTTTTTTTTCTTAAAACCAAACTCGTGAAGTCCTACAATTTCTCTAACTTATCACTGAAAAAAAGAATTTCTCCCTGATTTTCATGGAAACCCCTTCATTGTGTACTCCCAATTCTAAATTAACTCTTTTTTCCGGTCCAGTGCAAATCACATCATATTTTCTTTTTCATTCAGTCACTCGCTTCTTAAAAATCTCTCTCACTCTGTTTCTTCCTATATCTCCCTCTTTCTGTTACTCTCTCTCACACACACACTCATTCTCATGGAAATATCTTCCTCCCTCTAAATCATTCCCTGGTATCACAAATTACTTCTTTATTCTTTTTCCAACAATCAGTCTTACCACCTTTTTTTCTTATACACAAAGTATTTCTTTTTCTCCTAAGGCAATCATCTGCTCTTTCTTCGTGCTCTTTTTTTCTCTTTATCGTTGAAACCTGCTGTTCTTTTTCTCTTTGTTATAAACATCTATGTATCTTTTTCTTATAAATACTCATTACTTTGTCATCTTCATCATTTCAGAAGACATTTACAATCGTCCTGCTGAAATAACTGTCAACCACGAATTTGTAACATAGTCAATAATTATCCAGAGTGGATATATCATTATAATGTTTTCTGCAAAGTGAGACGTGTATTACAGATAAATAATATTCCTTATCTTATTCTATTTTATTTTATATCATTTCTTATGCCTTGTTTCTCTCATGTTTTTTTCTGATTCACTTCCATTTTGTTGCTTTTCCCTTAGATAAAAAGTACATTGAAGTGTTTTTTTATGTTATTTTTTTTTGGTTTTTATTTCGGTATTTTTATTGCTAGTTTCTATTCATTTTCTTTTTTTTCTTTATACCTTTAAAATCCATTTATTTTTGTAGCAATTTTTTCCTTCATCTCGTTCATTTACCACGTACTTCAGTCTTGGATTACGTTAATTGGATTCTTTATTTCTTAGATTGTATCGCCAACTGTTGACGCAATGCTTAAAAAAACTCGTTTTATATTTATTATTAGTGTCTTTATTTCATTTTCTAGCCTTTTCCCATTTTATTTTCTTTTTCTTCCCTCATTTTCTAGTTCACATCCTTCAAATTTTGCATTCTTTATTGTGCATGATATTAGAAAATAAAAATAAGGTTTTATTTAGACGAATCTACAGTCAGTTGAACACAGAATATTCCCCTTTGGTAACAGATATAGAATCATCCATGCCAATAACTAGAAGCTCATTTTTGCCTGTTTCTCTAAATTTCTATTTTTCTCACTTTTTTATACTTCTGTTCTTTAAATGAAGATTTATCAGTTATTATAATTGGCTAGTATATTCATTAATATGTTTAAAAAATATGATAACTTAACCATGTTGATATTTTTACAACGAGCAACATAAAATCGAAACCATATAAAAAGATAAGCTCTGAGTGAGACTCGAACTCAAGTTCTCTTTTGTCTTTGCGAAGTATTGTGAATTGTTTCATCAGCTTTACAAGAGCAATGCGAATTACGAAAGATATGATAACTTTGATGCTCTGTTTCAATGCAGTTGAACTACCATTTAGAGTTAGCTACAATAAAATTCATCAAAATTCAAACAAATTTAAAGGTTTGATTAGAGGACTGGAAGAGATGGAGGACGAACAGAGACAATCTATAGAACAATATACCAAGATCAGCCAGAATACTGAAAAAGGACTTGAAGAGACGTGATTTCACGTAGGCTCCAGTGAAAGATCATCAACTCGCGCTATAAGGCAAAACTCCCTAAGAGTAATAATAATAATTGTTAACAAAAAGAAAAGAACGTGCCAAATAGTGAACTTTTTAGTCCCGATGGACGGCCAAGTAAAAAGATAAGAAAACGATAAGAGACACAAGTACTTGGACCTTGTTAGAGAACTGAAAAGCTATGGAACATGAAGATGTCAGTGATACCAATTGTAGGATCCCCAAAGGCTTGATAAGGAAACTGGAAGAGTTGGAAATTAGAAGGACGAGCGAGACCATCCAAACTACAGCAGTACTAACATCGGCCAGTATACTGAGAAGAGTTCTGGGGATATAAGGAGACTTGCTGTCACTTAGACTCCTGTAAAAACCATCAACAAAAGCTGGAGTGAAAAACTGGCATAATAATAAAATGTATTATTGATAAAAATTTTCTTCTCCTCCTACTCCTCCTCCTTCTTCTTCTTCTTCTTCTTCTTCTTCTTCTTCTTCTTATTATTATTATTATTATTATTATTGATGGTAATAATAATAATAATAGTAATAATAATAATAATAATAATAATAATAATCCTGGCCAGAATACTAGACCTCATTATAATCAACAAAAAAAGAGCATTTGCAAAATTGTCGACTTTGCTGTCCCGGCGGACCACAGAATAAATCTGAAGGAAAGTGAAAACAAGGATAAGTACCTCGACCTTGCTAGAGAATTGAAAAAGCTGTGGAACATGAAAGTGATGATTGTGCCAATTGTGATTGGTACTTTAGGCACAATAACTAAAGGATTATTAAAGAGTCTGGAGGACTTGGAAATTGGCGGACGGGTAGAGACTATCCAAACGACAGCATTGCTGAGAACAGCCAGAATCCTGAGACGAGTCCTTGAGACTTGAGGAGATTTGCTGTCACTCAATCTCCAGTGAAAGACCATCAGCTTACACTGATGTAAAAAACTCTAATGAATAATAATAATAATAATAATAATAATAATAATAATAATAATAATAGACCAAAACCTAACAAAGATAAAAAAAAAAACAAAGAAAACAAAGAGGGATCTTCTATGCAGATTCATTATAATCATTACTATTTGTTATAGCAATGAGAAAAGTTAGTTATATACTTAAAAATACAAAGAAAGCTACAAATTTCTTAATTTTCAGTAAAAGATAAAGCACTTCATGTATATGGATGATATTAAGATATTTATCAAGAAAGAAAAAGAACTAGAAAACGGTATATAAACTATTAAAATATACAACCAAGATATAGGAATATAATTTAGTATGGAAGAAAGTGCGACGACTTTAATGATAAAAGGAAAAAGAAAAAAACCTAACAAATATAACTGCCCAGAAAAGAAAGCATCAGAACACTAAATGAAAAAAAAAAACAAAAACAAAAAAAAAAACAAAACAAGAAATATCTGATAATATTAGAAGCGGATAACATCAGACAAATAGGTAAAAGAAAAAGCAAGAAAACGATTACCTCAGAAGAACAAGAAAACTTTTCAAAACCAGACTCTGCAATAGAATTTTAATGAAAGGAATTAAATATTTTGTTAGTCTCCCTTGTAAGACAGTCTGAACTATTCTTAAAATGGACAATAAAGGGAATCAAACATGAGAAAAAATTGAATACGATGCACAAAAACTTACATTCCAGGGACGACATAGATTTACTCTTTGTATCAAGAAGATAAGGAGAAAGAGAATTCGCTAATATTGAGAATTGCGCGGAGGTAATAATTCATGGACTCGAAGTATATACAAAAATAGAAAACATGATTGAAGCAGTAGCAGCAACCAGAAAAAATACAACAGAATTGACTTATTAGACAAATAACAATAAAAACAATACAGAATTATAAGATGAGTAGAAATAAACTTTATGGCTACTCAAAGCGAAAAACTAAGAAAAATGCTCATGAGAGGACATAGATATGGCTAAGAAGAGGAAATCACAAGAAGGAAACTACATCTTTTTTTTTATAGCAGGAAAAATAATGCTATGGGAAAGCAGAAATTGATTATACGCAGAAAATAGCAAATTTAGTTTACTGGTTGAAAAATATCGTAATTTTGATTACAAAAGCTAAAAAAACAAATTTGCACAAAAGGAACAGAAAAGAAGGCATATATGGTTGGAAAATATTTGTCCATGCTGACAAATGGTATTTGAACAAACAAGACTGTATCTTTGAAAATGTGACATTAATTCTTTTGGATTTTGAGATAAAAGCAGTTCTCCCAATCAAAAAATGGAAGACAAGGCCTTGTGTCAATTAACCATATTTACCACCACTCGGGCAGGATATTACACAAGGTCAACTTTTAAGCGGAGTTTAACTGGTTTGAATTTAGAGTTTTCCTTCTCGTAAACTAGTTGCCTCACCAAGGCAGAAGAACCTAGTATGTCCTACTATTTATCCATAGCTGGAGGGAGAACAATTGGATTCATGCCTTTCCCAAGGGTATTAGTGCTATGTGAAATGCTATCAGTCTCGTCCAGGATTTGAACTCGTGTTGCCGTATTCATTTCCTACGACGATAACCATGACACCACAGGCACCTCCTTGTGTTAATTAACGAGAAGAAAAGAACTTGTTATCTTATATATATTTTCCTTTTCCATCTGACAACATTGTGAAAGTAAAAGAGGATCAAAAGTTGAAAAATACATGGATTTTTTTCATTTCAAAGCCGTGGAACATGAAAGTGACGGTGATGCCAATTGTAGTTGGAGCTCTTGAAATAGTCACAAAACCCTGAAAAAGAGACTGTGGGATCTGGGGAGATCAGAGGTAGAACTGAGACCGATAAAACAACAATACTGGAGAGCTAAGCAGACTTGATGCCACTTGGTCTCCAGTGAGAACCATCAGTCATTTCAGGTGAGAAAAACTAGCAAATAGAAAAATAACTATAAAAACTTTTATTTTTTATATTGCTTTAGTTATTTTCTGCCTTTTGTTTTACTTCCTTTGTTTAATGGCTTATAAACCTTCATGGGTTATATCATGCGCTAACTATCCTTGCAAAACAATAGTAGTTTTACTGACAGCGTATCCTCGTGGTGTAATGGTTAATGCCCTGGACTGCGGAATTGTAGTAAGCGAGTTCGAACTTAAGTCACGCTATTACGTTCACTTTCGGACAAATACCCTTGAGAAAGATAAGAATCTCCAAATCCTCCCAGCTATCGGTTAAATCCCACCACTGCTGTTCTTCTAGAAGGACAGATTTTACATTAAATAACCTAAGAAGGTTAATATATTATAAAACAGTAGTTTTACTATTTGACCCATAGCTGATGGGAGATAAAGGTGCTGATATATTTTTCAAGAGAAATTGCCCGAAAGTAGATGTAAAAACGCGACTAGAGTTCGAACCCGCTTTCTATAAAGTTGCAATTTAGCATATTTGCCACTACACACAGTAACTTCTCGACTCTATTTTTTTTATCTTGATATTTCTTTCCGTCTGCATTGCATTTTCTGACTTTTGAAAATTGATTTTTCGGATTATTCAAGTAATATGGTTAGATTTCAGTCTTTATTCGGTCGGAAAATCCTGATCGACAATATCTAAGTTTCTACAACGTCATCGAGAATAGTAATATCCATTATTGGTTGGCCAATGTAGAATTATAGGCAAATGGTTATCGGTGCACGGATTGACAGAGTTCAATCTCTCTTTCACTACACCAGCGGTAATCTGGCATTCCGTGACCGGTCTTACAGAGGTCAGGATTTACAAGTGTCACCTATATGAGGCGGAATTGGGTGAAGGGTGTTCTGTGAACCACGTTTATTATATATATATATATATATATATATATATATATATATATATATATATATATATATATATATATCGTCTTCCAAATTACACCCTGTATCAGCTCAGAGGTGCTTTAAATAATTTCTTACTGGTCGGCTAACACTGCTACATCCATGTAAGGGGATCCATAGAAAAAAGTCACTTATGAGTTCGTCCTTGCTTCTCTTATAATGTCCTGCATGTTTTATTTGTCTTAACTGGATGTTTTTTGAGATGGTTGGTAAGCTGCTGTTTCGTGGGGTGTTTCTTCCAGGATTTCTTCAAAATTGCTCGTGGCATTCTGGTGTTGATCTTGCCAGGAGTGATAGATGAGAGAGAGAGATAGAGAGAGAAAGAGAGAGAGAGAGAGAGAGAGAGAGAGAGAGAGAGAGAGAGAGAGTCATGAAAATCTATGCTGTTAGCTTTACTGGATATATATTTATCACGGGATCTTGTGATTAGCTCTATTTCTGTTTTGGCAGCTAGGCGTGAACGCAAAATAAGAACATACTGTTCCTCGAAGAAGGAATAAACTAGAGCTTCATTTCTCCATTCTTCCATGCCCTCAGTGACTGAACAGATAGAAAACAAAAACAAAGAACGTTTTCCAGCCAATAAATACCGTCATCGACATTGCTGTACGCCGCTGACTATGCTGCAGACTTTCAGTTGCTGACTATACTACGGGTATTCATTCATGCAATACAAATCAGGTTTGACCTTTAGGAAATCTTTTCCCGAATTGTGTGGTTCACTGGTCTGTTTACGCAATACATTTAATTGCTGATTTCATTAGCCATCCAAGAAACTGACTTGGTTGCAATATTACTGTTGTGAATTCATTAGATTTCACGTGTGGTAAACAATAAGCCTTGTTAATCTAGTTATCTTCTTTTTGTGTTGTTTTTTTTTTTTTTGTATTTCATGTAGTCGAAGCATAATACCAGTGACGATGGTAGTGGCAGGCTAGTGATCCGACTATCATAAACATTTCTGTTGTTCTAATTTCTATAGTTTTCCTGTTACCTATTCGTTTTCTATTTCTTTTTTCAGCATTTTCTTCTCTTTTTTCTCTTTCTTCTTCTTTGCAAATATTAATCTAAGTCTTTTCTGATTATTTTTTTAAGTTAATAATATTGGACATTTTTATAGATTCATTTATATTCTCAATTTATAATACTGAATACAGGATATCAAGAAATTTACACTTCTTATAATTCATAGAAGCCTGCCGGAATTTTTCTTTTTTATGTCCTCTTCTTATCAATCCACGTTCTATTTATATAATTCATATCCTAATTCTTAACAAATACTGATTACCACTAAGCTTAATTAATATTGCTTATTATCAAATTATCTTATTGAGAAAAATCGAAAAACTCTGTAATTAAAAAGTATAATATCTGAACTTATTTTCCATGTTTAGATTATTTTTTCTATCAATTTATATCTAATTTTTCATTTTATATTCATTATTAAAAAAATACTCAAAAAGCCGGCGTCTGAATAGCCTGGAAATTGCTTTATAGTTCACTAAGTTCAATAAATTGTATAGGACTAATCTATAAAACACAGCGTTGTGCTGTTTTTACTTTAAAAAAAAGTGAAAACTTACAAAAAAGAATCATTGTACTATTTTACACTAGTTTCTTAATCACTTTTATTGTAAATATAAAGGAAATAGCTATCCTTGTCCAGACTTTGCTTTTTTGCCCTAAATAAGGAAATTCAGAAAGTAACCTATTTTCCTTGTAAAAATGGGAAAAATTGCACATTCTCATTGATATAAATAACCACTAAATCAAAATTTACGTGTATTTATACAAAAGCTATTAAAGATGAACAAAAACGAGTTGAAGTGAATAACTTTTTTTAGATTTATGACAAATTTAAATTTAGGTATTTACCCCCAAATATGCTTTATATATATGTTCCAAAGTTTCATTACCAAGGTCACAAGATAAACATTTTTTTTTCTATTTATCAAAGGCATAAGCAATTGCAAAATAAACATTTCTTACCAGAATCATAAAAATTAAAACCCTTGTAACATATTGTTAATATATAAGAGGAGCCCTCAAAAGTTATGCCTTCTAGCAATATCCACGAAAAATACAGCAGATAGACGGAAGGCAAAAATATTGATTATTTCAAGTTTTCACCTTCATGACACTATCACAATTTTCTTTACATGCTTCCCAGGAATAAACAATTGCCAGGGAATTGGGCTCTTTGGATGGTTGCTTCGATTATAATACTTTCTGTTCAATCCAATTTACTCACTTTCTGATGTTAGTAGTATGGCAGTAAAGGTTGGAACATTTCGCCTATAACTCATAAATTTCTTTGTTAGCGATAGCAGTTGAAATTACTTCCGGTATTAAAGAAAAGGTGTTTAATCCAATTTATATTGTCAGAAGCCATTTTCTTAGATTACTGCTTGTTATCTATACCCAGATTACATATGGATTATTGGGGAGAAGGTTCAATCTCTACAGACATACAACTATGAAACATTGAGGATTTACCCTAGCGTTCAAAAGTTTTTAAAGACAAAAGAAATTTTATTTTGGTGGGTGCAGGTAAACCTCTCCAAAATCGCACACCGTGAAATCAGAAGATCGGAAGCCAACCTATTAGACACGTGTTCAAGTTTATTTTTGCACCTCATCCTTAATCTATTCAAAACAAAAACGCACTCTCAAGTCAAAAACAGAGCCGGGACAGATTTTGCTCCTTCCCACTGATTTCTTGGAAGAAAGCTAGGTTCTCAGGTTCTCATTAGCTAACCAATGAAATGTGATACGTCTTATTCCGTGATTGGCTAACCAATCTGACTGTTTACGTCTAAAAGTTTATTTTCTATAATAAGAGCACTAAATCTGCAGTACAGAGAAGACAGACTAAGGGGAGAAATACCAAACTTGCAGCCTGAAGACAATCCCACAGAAATATGACCTTGTTCCTGGAAGAAAACTCTGATGAAAGAAATTACAGGCTTCCGACATTCCCCGGCCAGCACCAAGACCATCTTTGCCACTGAAAACTCCATGCTAATTTGCATAAAGCAAAAAACATCAGTCACGGTCCTCACAGTGTTTGTTCTCTATTACCTGGAGAGCTATTTTTTATTTTACTATTGTATATCGTTAAAAAATGATATTGCAAAAGAAACATATTATGATTGTTAGCAGAGAGTTGTCTAAATTTGGGAGTTGCCAAAAAAAAAGCACTTCGGTGTACTCATTGCTATTAACCTCCCGACCTGTTATAAGTCGTTCCAACAAAGTTGCATCAATCTCTGTTCTGAGGATCTTTAAAACAGAACGAGGACGATGAAAACATAAACAAAGCAACCAGTCATCGACGCATGTCGCCATCGCAGGGATTAAACCTCCTTACCTACATCCACCTAAAACACTATGGAACAATAAGATAAAAAAAGAAGTTTTTTTTACTTTTGGGGCTAACGATCCCAGGCTCGTTTTAATCACAGAAAGTTGAGATGGCTCTGTAGGAAAATGGCATTTTGTAGTTGAAAACTTTCTACATCAAGCAATGTTATTACTTTCATTGTATCTTTTTTTTTAAATTTCCAGTCAAGTGAATAGGAGGCATTAATTTTGGATTACCCTCTGCAGAAATTTTTGATCGATCTTGCTCTGTTCTTATCAGTTAATTTTTTACATAAATTTCTCTATTCATAGATTGACACATACATATTAGGTTTTCAACCCTATATGGACAATTTCATACCCATAACTGTTTCCATATCTTTCTTCAATATTTTTTTTTCATCCATAAAAGTTTTCTTTTCTATGTTTCTTTAAAAGAAAAAAAAAACTTATCCTCGTTTTTTCCTCGATGTTGTTTTTCATTTGCCTTTTCTTCTTGTTTCGACATGGTAACTTGCTTCCTGCCTTTTCTCATTTTAAATTTATTTCTTAATTCATAATTTTCTTATTTTCTTTTGAAATCCAATAAGTCATAATCCGCGTCACAAACTACATTATTGAATCATCAATTTGGACATCGATTTTTCGCCACACTGTATAAAGAAAGTATCTCATTGTTGTTGTTATTATTTTACTCACTTGAGATTTCTTCCCCCTAGCGTTAGCTGATAGTTTTCTACTGGAGTACGAGTGACAGCAAGTCTCCTCATGTCTCCAGGACTCTTCGTATTATGGCAAATCAGTATCGCTCTAGTTTGAATAGTCTCTACACGTCTTTTAATTTTCAAGCCCTCCATTCTCTGTATTAATCCCATGGTGACTGTACTGAGCGAACAAATTACAAATAGAATCGACGTGACTTTTATATTCGGTTTTTTTTTCAGTTCTCTAGCAAGGTCTTGGCATTTATCTCCCTTTTCACTATCCCTCAGCTTTACTCTGTGGCCGTCCATTAATCGGCAGGTTCTCTTTTTTTTGTTGACTATCTGTCTCTAGTTTATGGTCATCTGGTCGTGAGTTAAGGAATCGTTTATTAGTCAAAATTTCAAGGACTCTTGTGCGTCTCATTTTCCTATGTAGATTCTAGGTTGTACAAATATCATTTTATCGTATGGTCAAATTTAAATTTCTTGCACAATTCCCAGTGCATCACCTTGCCGACAGTCGTGTCAAGTCTTTTACTCTTTTTGCGCTAATTTTCTGCTTTCGCTCTATCACCACATAATCTATTTTTGTTGCGTCTTGTCAATTATTATTATTATTCTGATTATTATTATTATTATTATTATTGTCAATTATAATTATTATTATTATTATTATTATTATTATTATTATTTACTCCTTTAGAGTTTTTCAAATTAACATTATTATTATTATTATTGTCAATTATTATTATTATTACTATTATTATTATCATTATTATTATTTACTCCTTTAGAGTTTTTCAAATCAACATTATTATTATTATTATTGTCAATTATTATTATTATTACTATTGTTATTATTATTATTATTATTATTTACTCCTTTAGAGTTTTTCAAATCAACATTAGCTGATGGTCTTTTACGGAAAAAGATCTTTTGACAACAATCGAAAAAGTGTTAATTTTTAATCTAAATATTCTAAGACCATAGTGTTTTATAGACGAAACTTATCTCAAACTCTTAATGTATGTTTAAGAAAATGGCGTATTTTCACATATGAATTAGAAATGATTTTTTTTCTTTTTTTTTTTTCGTTCGAATAGTTCTATCGAAGCCAAGAAATAGTTCAAGAGGAAAGTCGTACAGATTTGATGCATATACTGTTATACTTGACTAAAAATAATATAACATGAAATTTTAAAAATTCTCTCAAACAATCAGGTTTCCCGACAACCGGGATTAAATGATGCTTCTGGTTGGAAAATAGTTTATGTTGCTTCTTCTGACTTGATAGCCTTAAGATATCTACTAGTATGGATTCTTTCAATCAAAAATTAATGGAATTTTTTTAATCGTTGAGGATCCATGAGTTCTGAGTTCCTTCTACATGTTAACAATAAGTAAGCATATTACCAAGGAACGCTCTGAAAACAATATGTAGCATTTAGTTGTACGGAAAAGACAGCAGCTGATGAAAGGTCACAGTAATAGCATTAAATACAGAATGTTTTCATCACCATGGCTAAGATTTTGGGCGTAAAAAAAAAAAGACTCCCCCTGCTACATGTATAAGAGATATTCAGAAAATAATGCCCCCGATCTTCTGGAGCAAGATTTCTCTAGTCAAGTTTGCTAAGCATTTCGACTGATAGAGAATATAACCCTAAATTGTAAATTAGATTATTAATTCCGAAGAAGACAGAAGCATATCTTTCATAAATGTTGTGTTATCTATTAGGGTTAAGTGTTTTCGTTTTTGCTTTCATTTTTTTTGTTTAATGACATATAAACCTTCGTGGATTATTTAATGCTAAAGTCACTCTTGTAGATGTGCAGTGGTTCTAATCAACCCATTGCAAGGGGAATAAGGCATTAATACCTATCTCAAGGGCATTAGTTAGAAATTGGACATAATAAATGATTTCGCACTCCTGCATATTAGCCACTGCGCCAAGGAAATCCCCCCGGTACGTTTTGATGAGCAAGAATGAAAAAAATATGTCTTCCTACAACCACTGACTAACTACCCTTTTTTCAGCCTAATTACAGTACAAATTTATGTTTTGTAAATTGCCACTTTCTCTAACTATAATTATATTTTATCCAGTCCGAG
The DNA here is from genome assembly GCA_963585895.1 of Sepioteuthis lessoniana. Taxonomy (NCBI): domain Eukaryota; kingdom Metazoa; phylum Mollusca; class Cephalopoda; order Myopsida; family Loliginidae; genus Sepioteuthis; species Sepioteuthis lessoniana. The sequence goes on from OY757919.1 coordinate 81,552,522, forward strand.
AATTCTTTTTAGAAGCAGCAATAATAAAAAATATCAAAGCTCGTAATATGCGTTTAGCTTCAAAAGTAATGCTCCTTTTTTTTGTTTTCACGAATATTGCCACATTGCTACGGAGATTTTTCAGTAACAAAAAACTATTTTCTCAAAATTCTCACCCTTGTCAATGCACTTTCTCAAGTGAAGAACAAGAGACGGGGGCTACCACATAGGTAAGAGTATCGCTGAGAAATAAATCCTTCTTGTTTAAATATATTGTCTTATAATAACGTGGGGCTAAAAGTTTCAATTCATAAAATTTTTACGGTAGAAACAGCAGAACCACCAGCGTAGAGTGTCTGTTGTCCTCTATTGGTTTAAGTGACTGCATATAATTGTTTTTGTTGTTTTGGGTTTTTTGTTGTTTTTTTTTTTGTTTTTGACTTTTTTAAACACCACAGACGGATGTATAGGTTATATAATAGCCGTGGGATTCCGGTTCATGCTTTTGAGTTTAGTTAGGCTGAGAACCTTTCGGCTCAGCACATGGGTTAGGTGCAACATTGATGCAGGTGTTAACGTGGGCGCGCGCGGGCAGATAGAGGTGTCACTCAGATGTCATAATAGTCTGAGACGAAACGGCGTGACAGGGTACGGGTGACGTCACGCACCGGAAGCGCGCGGAGGATAGTGTGAGAATCTGAAGAAAGTAAGAGTTGAGTACTAGACGCCAAACGAGAAGGATCGAGTTTGGAACTCGCAGTCGCGAGGCGAACGTGCGCCCAATGAGGGCCGCAGGAGATGGGGGCCAAATGAATAAGACAGCATAGAAGATTGTGTCTCTCCTCCTTACGTCGAAAGCTTTAACTCAAAGTTAATATAAAGGTTTCGTACCCGAACAAGAAGTCGTTACGTATTTTTGAAATCCGAGATTCCTATGTTCTTTATATGCTCTATCGTTATGAACACTATATGTCCATTTCGCACATAGCGTTAATTGTGAATATGGTACATATATGTTCTTCTACGGAAAAAAAAATGTTGGTCCGAAAAGTTCAAGTCTGGCATGATAACCAGAGTTTATCAATCATTTTTTCGTGCTGAAAAAAAGGTTTAAACTACGGATATCCATTAATCACTGGTGATTTTTAACATTGACCAAACAGGCGCCTGTGATCTAATGGTTATCGTCGTAAGAAATGGACACGGCCTCACGAGTTCAAGTCCTGTACGAGGTTGTATTTCGTATAGCCTGAATGCCATTAGGAAAGGTAAGAATCAAACCATCCTCATTCCAGCAATCAGTAAAAAGTAGGATTATCTGAGCTCTTCAATTTTGGTATGGCAACCTATTTATAAGAGAGAAAAGTCTGAATAAAATCTTTTAGATTTCGCTTTAAAATTCACTTCGTACGGAAGGGTTTGTTTATATATACATATACCAAAAAGTTGATGTAAGAACAATCAGTTTCTATGTATGCATTTACCAACCCCTCTGCAGGATGTGTCACAGGGTCATCATTTTCTAAGCGGTGTTTGGATTCAGAGTTTGGATTCAGAGTTTTCCTTCTCCTAGACTGGCTGCCTAGTACACGATGAAGAATACAGTCTGCCCTACTATTTACCTATAGCTGGAGGGAGAATAAGAGGATTCATACCTTTCCCAAGGGTATCGTCACATTGTGACATGCAATCAGCTTCATCTAGGATTTGAACTCATCTTACCGACACGACAATAACCATTATAACACGGGAACCTCCAAAGAACTAGGTAATGTGTTTCAGAAGTAACAAGAGTAAAATGCGTAATAGGTGAAGTTTGAATCGATCAGCATCTCAGTACAATTGGATTGACTACACTAATAAGTGATACACAATTAAAATTTTCATAAGAACACGGCTGCAATCTAGAAATGTTTTTGACAATTAAACTGTGTATTCATGTTAAACTGAATTGTTTGAAATAGAACTAATTATTTGTATAAAATGGATCTGGTATAAAACAACCTACAAAGGTTGACATGCCATAAAACACAACCAACCAACCAACCAACCGCCGTAATCACCGCTCTGAAGAAGACGGTCGCCTTCCCTGGTGCATATTTGTTCGAAGACGGCATGGAGGCTTTTGATTATCACTGTTGACAATGCCAAGACAATGATGCTATTTGTAAAAGGACTACGCTTTGTAGGTGAACGGTCTTTTTTCCCCAGTGTCATTGTTATATCGGCATCTATTTGCATTTCCGTTAAATAAGTGAGAAGTTTATTTTAGCGACATCTTTCGAGATATAATACACAGTTTGGTTGGTTTTCCGGTATTTCTACAGTTTTGATTATTCAATACCTGAGTCAGTATTATTTTTGAAGCAGTTACATATTTCATAGACACTCATTTGTAAACGATTATAGTTTCAAGTTACTTCATCATCCTCATCTTGTCGTGTCATCAGCACGGGTATCCTTGACCCTCTCTCGCTTCCTCTCTCTATCGTACATCGCATCCGGCAGGTACTCAGGGCTACACCCCGTATCCTCACAGAGATGCTGTATATAGGTTTGAGCTGGTCACCCTGCTTTTGTTAGACTATGTGAAGGGGTCCATATGAGTACATCACTTATGAGCTCGTCCATACTTCTCCAACAGTGTCCTGCATGTCTGGTTCGTCTAACTTGGATAGTTTTCGTGGTGGGTGGTAGGTGGCTGTACAGCTGCTACTTTGTGGGGTATGGCAACCTATTTATAAGACCTGTTCAATATTCCTCGCAGCATTCTTATGTATTACTAACCTTAATTTAAACAATTTTAAAACAACTGTATGGTTTCACGTAATGTAGCACTACGGTACCAAATATGAGTTAATGTAGCGTTACCGGTAACAAATTGAAAGTTGTAATACACACGACTTAAAAAAAACGACAATCTTGATACGAAAGTTCATTGCTACTACTCTTTTCCCAGTAGTCACCAAAAGAGAGAGAGAGAGAGATAAAGAGTTAGAAAGCATCAAATTATTAGATAGACGGAGACTATTTTCGGTAGGAGACGAAAAGGGAACAACAATAGACTAAGGCATTTCTTCTTTACTAAACTGGCCCCAACCCAATCGGACCCTCTTCATCATCTGTCATCTTCAACCCCCGTCTGCTCCCACTCAAACTCCGTGTCTTCAAAATCTCCTCATATATTTCCTTATTATTTAATTAATGCTTTCATCATCATCATCATCATCATGTCGGGCTACTAGCACGGATCTCCTTGAGACTCTCTCACCACCCGTCTCTGTCATCCATTACTCCCGGGAGGTCTTCCAGGCTACATCCTGCATCGGAACAGACCTGTTGTATATAGTTTCTAGCTGGTCGTCCTACCTTTGCTCGTGCATGTGAAGGGGTCCACAGAAGTACACCACTTATGATTTAATCACACGTAATCTTTAAAACTCTTAGAGACACATCATTCTTAAATATCAGCTGACATCTACCTAATTTTTTTATGTAAATAAATTTTGCTTATAGCTAATTCTAAAACAAACGTGCCTATCTTATTATGACAGGAGTTGACACGATAATGCAAAACAGAGTTTTGACCATTACAATTCAAAAACCCGCAACTACGAAATCAAATTTTAGTTAGAAATCGATTTATTAAAGAAATAATTTACTTAAATCCCTCATCATCTTACAGTAATAATTCAGATTTAATAACATTAATCATTTATTTGCACACAATCACATGACTATAATCATTTTATTTTTTCTTTCTTTAATAACCAAAATTCGTTGGTTATTTGGTACGAAATCCAAACTTGTAGAAAAACAGTGATACTCTTTAACCCAGAGATGAAAGGATAAGGGTGGTTATACTTTTCCATGCTTACTTGTCCGAAAGTAAATGAAGCAGCGCTATTAGAGTTCGGACTTACCAACTTCGAGCACTTTAATCACTGCACCACGAGAATTCAGCCCCTTGATTTTCAAATAGATATATTTTGCCAGTAGATGAAAGCTGAACAAGTTATATCATTCCGTTTGATTTGACGAGACTATTTCGTTTGATTGCATATCTAAACCTTCATGGCAATATAATGCCCAATCCTGTTATATATATATATATATATATATATATATATATATATATATATATATATATATATATATCTGTGTGTGTGTGTGTGTGTGTGTGTGTGTGTGTGTGTAATTCGTATAGAAGTAGTTTGAAAGTAGCTTTATTTTTATACACGTCAGATAGGATTTGTTTACAGCTATTTAACATCAGTAATTCTATTTATCATATATTTTAATCTAATTTAGTTCTAATAATTTATTTGCACACTGTAAATAATATTAATCGAATTTTCCACACATGTAAATAATTTCAAGAATCACGATCTAACACTAATAATTTTATATAGTATTAATTATTTGTTTGCATACAGTTAAATTGTTTGAAGTATAGTAAATGATTAATAAGTTGTATTTGACCCAAAGATGAACGAAAACAGGTACTACTTCATTTCGATTAATCAGCGGTTTACTCTCACCTAAAGTGGTTGTATTTGTCAGAGTCCCATCTATGAGTCAGTTATAGTTTTTTGATCATTTACTATTTTACTGTTAACTCTTTGGTTTGCTTGTTTGGGTTTTATGGTATATCCATTATTATATGAATCAACAATTCTATTTAAAATGATTCAGTTTAGCATGAGTACACAGTCTAATTTGTATTTGAAGCTATTAAGTTTTGTCAAACAGTTCTAATTCAAACAATTCATTTTAGTATAAGTATATATTTTCTTAATACACAGTTAATTGTAAAAAAAAGTTCTATTTAAAACAAAAGAGTTTAGCATAAGTACAGCTTCAATGTCAAAAATAGTTCCTTTTAGCATACATAATCAGTTCCATTTCAAACAATTCAGTTTAGCGTAAATATGCAGTTTACATGTCAAAACAGTTCGATTTCAAGTAATTCAGTTTAGCATAATTTATTTCTACTTGGCCCATAGTAGGACTCAGTCAGGTGTTATAACTCCGAGGCAGTGAAACTGGGAGCTGTAGCAATGAAGGGGTACTCCTTATTCTCCAAATCTCCATCATCACTCGAACCTCACCATCAGATTGTTAAATGTCATATGCAGAACAGTCGTTGGGGGAATCTTACCCCTCTGCAAAGGGACTGTCTGTGTATTCTACAGGCCTAGCCGACTGGGAAATACACAGAGTTAGATTTGAAAACAGGTTTATTTTAGATAATTCAGTTTAGCATAAGTACAGAGTTTAGATGTCAAAACTGTTCTATTTCGAGCAATTCAAGCTAGCATAAGTACGCAGTTTAACCAAACCTTATTTAGATTATACAAAGTCTTCATTTATTAAAGATGAGCATGAAATTATAATTAAACTCATTCGATTCCTTCCAAATACAAACACTATTATTTATATGGTCCATTGTTAAAACGGAAATCAAAAAGAATCGTTGGATCCCCATATTAAATATATTCAGAAAGAGACTATATTCTGCCATCTGATTTTTATCATTCATGGTTTTCGGGTGATTGTTTTCATCTTTATTATTGTATTCACAACATTTCAGCCGATGTGTCCTCTTGCCTTCTTTGGGTATTTCTTGTCAATTTCGGTAACCTACACAGAACTTTGAACCACGTTCTTTATTTAATCTACGGGAATCAGTTGCTCTGATTCCGTTAATCATAACTGGGGATAAGTGTTAAGTATTCCCATATTGAATGAGACCTGATATCTCCTATAACCGTTACACCATGTGTCCTTTTAGACAGTTCAGAGTGAATTCTTGGGACTTATGGTTCGAAATTCCGTGAAGGCTACCAAGTTCAACAAGAAACACCTGCAGAAGGCCCGAGGATACATCGGCCGAAACGTTGTGAAAAAAAGCAATATATATGAAAACAATACTCTGAAAACCTTGAATGATTAAAAAATCAGTCGACTGAATTTAGTCTCTTTTGAATATAAACCTTTTTCTGAATTGTTCATATAATCCACGGAAAAAAATGTACATGTCAGCACTTGAACCAATGCAATTCTAACATCCTCATCTTGAACTGTTTCGCCATGTGATATACATGCGTAAATTAGTTCGTATAAAGATATTGCAAACTATTCGATTTTCCTAGTATTTGTCTTCGTTGTCTGGTCTTAAAATGCGGATTAATAGCCCATTCAACCTTTGAATAAATACTATATTATTTTACGAAAATAAGGTATAAGATTTTAGCCGAGATTTAAAAACAAGAACAAAAAACAAAAATAATTCAAGTGTGTTTATTTCTTTAAGTTTGGCCTGAAAGATAAATGATAGAATAATCTATTCTCATAAAAAGATTTTGTCATTTATATTGTCAAAAGAAAATACTTTTGTGCACACAAAGCTATTTTCATTGTTGCCATGCAATTTCAATTCCACACTCTGAAGGTAAAAAAAATAAATAAATGTTTGCACATCCGTATGACATGAATTATACGATTCATGGTGATTCATGATTTTCTAGTATCAAGATAATTTTAAGTAGGTGTATTTTGTAGTTTTCTATGGTAAATTTTATTCCGCGAATGCCGACCCCCAACTTGCTGGAGGTCGGAAGTGGTTGGTTCGAAAATAGCGAAACAAGGGAAAAAAGTGCTTCAGCGAAAAGAGCAAGGATGGCGAGACTGAAGTCATTGGTGATGATTGTGTAAACATTTGTGCCACATCAAATTATCAGCAGTGGGTGCCGACTGAACGAGTGGGAAGGAAACTAATAATTTATGGACAAGTTATGAACGACATGAAACATATTCAGTCGAGATTTTATTTAATACTGACCTAGACTCTGGTGAGGTGTAAGGATGAAAAAGAGAAATCTGTCCGAGAAAAGGAAACACGTAATTTTTTTTTTTGTGTGTGTGTGTGTGTGTGTGTTATTTTGTGATACACACTTATCATCCAGAAAACCAGACGGATTTAATTAAGAAGAAAAGAACTTGGGAACGAACTTTTTGTTGTTGTTCCGTTTGACTATACAGCGAAAGTCAGCGTGAAAAGTGAAAAAAATGCCTGGATTTTGCAGAATAGCTGAGCAAACTATGGAATATGAAAAAAAGACTGTAGTACCAGTTGTAGTCGGTATACTTGGAACGGTCTCCAAAGGCCTGGAAAATAGAGTGAATAAACAGGAAACAAGTAGAAGAATGAGAGAATTCACTCTGCAGCTCAGTTTAAATCAGCTGGGATACATTGACAAATTCTTGTAAATCTGCTTTCACTCAAATGTTTGTGAATATTAGTTAAAACTGGTGGGCAAAACTCGCAAGGAAAAAAAATTAATAAAAATTTCATTAGGATTTTGAGATGAAAACCGATCATCCATATAGCCTGTAGCATTCCTGTGCAATTCCCGTCTAACTTTTTCTTTCTACATTTTTTCAGCGTCTTTGTAGTACGTCCGTACAGTAATGTTGACACTAACGCTGATTTGAAGAAATTCCGTTTCATTTTATCGGATAGAGAATACTTCTATATGATTCATGCACAATAATCTCATGGTTTAAACGATAAATCACTTTCTAAAATAAACCCTTGTTGATTTCTATATGTATTTTAACATTCGGTGAATTTATAACAACACATATACCGAATGAAAAATAGAAATACAGCTTTACAATAACAAGACTACCTAGCAACACGACAACGAAGTATCGCTATCCAAGAACAAGAATATATATAGATACATCAAGAGTTGGCGACCGTAGTCTAGGGTGATCCAAAAGCTCCCTTTTCATAAGTGGTGTAGGGAAGATCCTTACTTCTTTCATCGAGGTGTAGGGAAGAGCCTTACTTCTTTCCCTAGATTAGTCCACCTTTCCCTTGATTCATCTAATAATACTGAGTGTTAACAAGGGTGGTATCAAGCACCATTTTTGAGTCTTTGACAAGACTCAACCTTTTTTGGAGGTGCCAGTGGTGTAATGGTTATCGTCGTATGAAATGGACACGGCGACACGGGTTCAAATCCTGGACGAGGCTGATAGCATTTCACATAGCTCTAATACCCTTGGGAAAGGTATGAATCCAATTATTCTCCCTCCAGTAGGGCAGACTGGATTCTTCAGCCTTGTTGAGGCTACTCGTCTAGAAGAAGGAAAACTCTGAATTCAAACCGGCTCAACTCAACTTAAAAATTGTCCTTGTGTCATATATTGCCCGAGTAGATGGGTTGGTAAATATGGATATGACTCAACCTGAAATTGAACGCCAGTCTTCCGGGCCATTAGCAAATACTCTCCCCAGTATTGCCATAAAACAACGAAGCATAGCCATACGAGAACAATTATATATCACAATACATCTATGAAACATACCCATACAATAAGAATATATACCCATAAAACTATGAAATATAGCCAAACAGTAATAAAATAAGATTCGGTCATTTGACTTAAATAGGCAAATATGTTTATCTTCACTATATGTATGTTGAGACTGATTTCAGTAGATGAGATATTGTTGCCAAGGCATATGAACTGGTCTACTATTTACAGATGTTTGTTATTTATAGTGGAGGTGATTCCTTCTTACTTAAAACACACATGGGTGTGTCAAGATTACCCTACCAGAAAGTTCTTACAAAAATAAGGTCTACACAAACACTTGAAGTAGGCAAGAGGACCTACCAGTAACGACAGATGATAGGAATACATTGCTGGAGAAATAAAAAAAAAAAGAAAATTCATGCAATCAGCTCGAACTAAGGTATATATTTAAATAATTTCTCACAAAATTTACCAATGATTTTTGATATAATTTTATTTTCGATTTTTGAAATTGATTTACTTTTCCGAATTTTGCTGTTTGTTTACTTTTTCGATTATTATTTTGGCTAAGGTTTCTGGTGCAGTCATAGGAGAAAAACTATCAACAATAAATATTGCTTTCTTTGGAAAGAAAAATGTTATCAAAAAATTATATTGACAATAAATGATTAAAGATACTTATTAATTTTGGACTGGCTTTTGTTAATATGCAATTTTAAGTGAAAATATGTCAATTATTCCATCCACTAGACAATGAAAAAACGCTACCTTTGTATAGTTATATACTAGGTTACTCAGCAATACATCTGAAGGATGAATAATTGGTTATCTTTGTAAAACACTTCATTTATAGCCCGGTAGAAATAAGCAGATTTATATATATATATATATATATATATATATATATATATATATATATATATATATAAAGATGGATGTTGATGAAGACTGTGAAAAATAAAGTAACGAGAAAAAAAAAGAAAGAAAGAAAGAAAGAAAGAGTGTGGTTAAATACCCTTCGAACAATGCAAGGAAAGTGGACGAAAGAAATAAAAGAAATAGAAGAGACTATGAAATAAAAGATTTATTAAATCTGACTGACATCGAATTAAAAAAAGAAACGTGAATATAACAAAGATTTTGCAATTACTTCGCAGTATACGGATTTACATCCAGTACATATATTATATCAAATTACATTCAGTTATCGAGATTTGAAGGTACATTCATAATAAAATTACTAATCCAATTAATGTTTGTTATTATTATTATTATTAGAAGTAAGATGATGGTTATAATAATGCATAGTATTAGTTTTCTCTTTGCCAGTTCTTCACAATAACTGGTGAAATTTACTGACGTCTGAGTAACATATCTCTTCGCAATATTCTTGACGATCTCAGCAGTGCTCTAGTTTTGACAGTATCAATTCTTCCTCCCATTTCTACATTTCTCTGTCCATTTTCATGTTCATCGAGGTTGCACTAAGAATAATTGGTATCATTCAACACCTCATGTTCCTCAACTTTTCCGATATCTAGCAAGGTCCTGATAATTATTGAATTATACATTTCTTTTTTTTTTTACTCTGGGATGTTACGGTGATGTCTACTTGTCGACACATTTGATTCTTCTTTTTGACTACGTGTATACCAAGTCCTTTGGCCAGAATTGGATGATCCAATTTTATCGCAAAATCCGAGAAAATTTCGTGTTTCAATTTTAAGGATAGATTCAGTTCTGTGGATGCTACATTTATCGGTAATAGGCACAGGTGAAAATACACTCTTCGAACCAGATATTTCCCAGGAGTTTTATGGCATCCAAATCCGCAATTCCCGGGTTATTGCGATCAGTAAAGGACAGTGAGGAAGAGGAAATCATTATTGAATTTATTGCGGACTTTTTGCCCTCATCTTGGTAGTTTTTGTGTTGTTTCTTCTTTCACTACGTTTCGGCCAAATTTCACCTCTGGCCTTCTACTGCGACCTCCTGCTGAGTCTTGTAACCGTATCCCCAGTAATTACTGCCTGCCTTGTCTATCGCACCACGTTTTTGACCAAGTAAACCTCTGGCTTGGGTAGGATTTGAAACCGCTATCTTCTGACAATGCTCACCTGGAACCGTAGAAAATCAACGCCTCTATCCGCTGCGCCACGGGCCCCAAAGGGCGATCAAGGATGGATATTTTGGTCTTATAAATCCAATTATTTGTTCTCCTTATCTGGTCTTCCATAGTCGGGACCGTACCGAATTTGTAATTGTCTTTAATTGGAATCATTTTGAGCTGAGGCTTCTTAATCTGAGAATTAATATTTATTTATTGCGGACTTTTTGCCCTCATCTTGGTATTTTTTGTGTTGTTTCTTCTTTCACTACGTTCTAAAACGAGGTGCGATAGACAACCACTCTGTAAGGCAGTAATTACTGGGTATACGGTTACAAGACTCAGCATTCCTATCCGAGGTCGCGGTTAATCACCTGAAGAAGGCCAGAGGTGAAATTTGGCTGAAACGTAGTGAAAGAAGAAACAACACAAAAACTACCAAGATGAATAAAAAATTAATTCTCAGATTATGAAGCCTCATCTCAAAATGATTCAAATTAAAGACAATCATTATTGAACTGTGTGAGCCATAAGCAGAATGTTTTTAACCGACTCTTCCACCATGGGCAGGATGTTATACAAGCGGAATAAAGTTGGTTTGAATGATGAGTTTCCATTTTCCATGATTGATTGTTTGACAATACTAAAACATCAGTTTCTCGAACTATTTACCAATTGAAAGAAGAACATGTAAATTATTGCTTTTCCTACGAAATGAAACGCAAACAGATTCAACCAGGGTTCGAAAACTGAAGCCTGATTCCAGTTACACCAACGATCACCTTTAGGCTAAGTTTGCCTTCAGCAAGTTATTAAAACAGCTATTAAACATGTATGATATAATTCTAAATGATCATTCGTCTTGGTTGTTTGGTTGGTTGGGTTTTATGGCATATCAACCTTTGTAGGTTATTTAATGCCAAATCAATTTTTATGCAAATAATTAGTTCTATTTCAAACAATTCAGTTTAGTAAGAGTGCTAAGTATAATTGTCAAAGATTTTTCTATTTCAAGCTATTCAGTTTATTCAAACAGTTCTTATTCAGTTTAGTATGAATACAGATTTTGTTTACACACAGTTAAATGTCAAAACAGTTCTATATTAAACAATTAAGTTTAGTATAAGTAGAGTTTCAGTGTCAAAAACAGTTTCATTTCAAACAATTCATTTTAACATTAGCACGACAGACTGTTTCGTTGATCACAACTCTTCAGTGTGGCTAGAGACGTAAGACGCTTGAAGCTGGGATCGAAACCCACCCAACTTTACGTTAAACTTAGTATCATACTGCTCAGCCAGCAAGCGAACCACCAGACAGTAAAGAAAACATAGCTGAACAGACCCTTTTTTTTTTAAAGGATTCAATCGAATTTTTACTTGACCTTGAGAGTAAAAGAGACGGAAAATTTTCCATACATCGGTCCTACATTCATACTTACAAAATCATAATCCACAATAAATTCATGTTAACGTATAAATTGATTTAATAAATCTTTTGAAAATAATGTACCCTGGCAGATATATGACAAACATGAACGATATTTCTCTGCAATAATATAAAAAGTGAGTAAAAGCCAAAACTCCTGTTAATGTCTCATCGGAAATACAGCAAATGAATTTTCTGGTTTGTCATGTGTTAAAAACGACATATAAATTATATTTATTACTAAATTCATGTTTAGAAATAAAAGAAAATTTTAAAGATATTAAACAAAGACGATTAAATTCAAACATTGATTATTTGGTGGATGTTCAGAAATCTAAGAATTACAGATGACAGGCCAAGTATATTACATTTAGCCGGTAAATAAATAAAAATAATTGTTTATTCTTCCTGATCATCAAAATATGTTTATTTTTCTCATAGAAAATGAAGATCTCTTTGACATAGTTACTACTGGGCATGGACAACGGGCATTCACATATAAGTGAAATAACTTTTTAATTTTCGTATGGAACGTGCATTTCCTACAACGAATCATATATATATATATATATATAATATATATGTGTGTGTGTGTGTGTGTGTGTGTATATATGTGTAGACGAACCAGACATGCAGGACACTGCTGGAGAAGCAGAGATGAACTCATAAGAGATGTACTCTTATGGATCCCCACACATGGCCGCGCAAAAGCAGGACGACCAGCTCGAACGTACATTCAGCAGCTATGTGAGGATACAGGTTGTTGTCCTGAAGACCTACCTAGGGCGATGAACGATAGGGAGGAGTGGCGAGAGAGGGTCAGGGATATCCGTGCTGCCAGCACGATATGATGACGATGATGATATGTGTGTGTGTGTGTGTGTGTGTGCGTGTGTGTGTGTGGCACAATTATCATAACATTTTATTGCTAAACCGTTTTAAACCAGTAAAATAGTGCTCTCTGTGGAGCTTTATAACCAATAAAGTTAAATAGGGTAAAATGCTGAGTGTTGAGCTTGAAATAAATCTAGCAAAATAAAAAGAAATATATAGGTAAATAGATAAAAACAATTAATAATCCTCTTAGTCATATGAATTGTCTTCATCTAATATATATATATATATATATATATATATATATATATATATATGTGTGTGTGTGTGTGTGTGTGTGTGTGTGTGTGTATGTGTGTGGTTTGGCTTGTTGGGGGTTTTAGCATACCAACCCTTGTGGGCTATTTAATGCGAAATATTTTTTATACATATATGATTTGAAAACACATTTTCTTGATAAACGAGCCAGAGGTCTTTTTCCTTGAAATGTTAAATGATTTAAAGCACTTCTATGAAATCTATATAACTATATTCACTATTCATCATTTGCTTGCACACAGTTAACTGGTTTCATGTATTGCTATGAAAGAGTAACTATTTACAAAGTTCATTAAATAAGTTCCCTGACTTTTTTCGTATTGGCATTTTCATTGATCGTACACACATGAAACTCTAGTACCCTTCGAAGTAATCTCCTCAGGATGCAATGCACTTGTACCTTTCCAACAACTTCTTGAAGGCCCCATGGAAGTCCTCTTCTGTGAGTGTGTCAATGACCTTCGTCACAGACTCTTTCATCTCCTCAATTGTCTCATAACGATAGCCTTTGAGCTTAGGGAAAAACCAAAAGCCACAGGGAGCTAAGTCTGGACTATAGGGAGGCTGAGGAACTGTCTTGATGCCCATATTAGTCAAATAGTCTGTGACAAGGATGGAGTTGTGGACTGGTGCATTGTCCTGGTGGAAATACCACTAACCCTATTTGAAAAGTATTGGCCTCTTCCGACGGAATCCCTTCCTGAACTCCCTTAAAACCGCAACATAGTATTCCTTGTTTACTGTCTGTCCTGTGGGATCCCAAAACATGTAGATCATGTCAGTGCTGTCAAAATGAAAGGATCATAAAACGTTTGTGGGTGGATTTTCTCTGCCTAGCCTTCTTGGGTCTAGAAGAGCCATTATGCTTCCACTGGAAACTCTGTCTCTTGGTCTCTGGGTCATAGCAGTAGATCCAGCTTTCATCGCATGGCATTTTTTCCAAGTTTAAAACTGAATTTTATTGCATATCGTTCTTCAAAAGTCCATATCGTATTTTTGAAATTCACCAGCTGTGACAACCAGGCTTTAGTAGGGTGTATTCCAATTGCTGTTATAGCTGTTCATTTTAAGCTGGAATCATAAACATGGGTCTGTTATCTCATAAGGTGTATAGCAATAACATAGTGAATTTTCAAGAGTCTATGACAATTTTAAATGCTTGTATAAAAAAATGTCTGGAAATTATTGAAGTCACCACGTAACATCACCCATTTGTTTGCACACATTCATTGATATACATGAGATATTTGTAGGTGAATAGTTTGTAGTATATTCATTTTGAAATGAGGAAAAGTTAATTAGTTTGCACACTAGTATTGCTATTGTTTTTACACTGTTAATTGATTTCAATTATTACTATCCAATAATAATACTAATTCTCTTGCATATTAATCATTTGTTTGCAGACAGGGAAGTGGTTACAAAAATTGATTTTTAACACGAATTATTCAATTCAACACCATTTGTTTGCGCAGTCAAATGGTTTTAGATAAGGTTATGTATCGCTATCATTTCAGGAGTTATTTCTTCACACGATATTAAATGGTGAAAGTGTTCTGTTTCTAACTATTCAATTTAACATGTCAGTTGTTTATATGTCAAACAGTTCTATTTGACCAATAGATAGGACCCTCTCAAGTGCTTCCACACCGGGTCAGAGTGGACCCCGGAGCAATGGCAATGAAAGGTTATACCAGATTCTCCCAATGTCCATCATTACTAGAGCTTTACCATCAAATAGAGTAATGTCATATCCAGAACACTAGTTGATGTGGGGGCCTTGTCCCTCTGCAGAAATATTGTCAATGTTTTTTTACAGTCCCAGCAAAATGGGCTGTGTGTGTATGTGTGTGTGTGTGTGTGTGGTTTGGTTTGTTTTTATGGCATATCAACCATTGTAGGTTATTTAAAACCACATCAGTTTTTATACATATATATCAAATTTATGATTTCTAAACACATTTCTAGATAAATCACTTACTTGTTTACACACTGTTAAATGTAAAACAGTTATGTTTCAAAATATTTAGTTAAGCATATGAAAACAATTTCAATGAAAAACCATTCTATTTGACCCATAGATATGATCCTTTCACTCCAGGCCTGATTTAACCCGGGAGAAATGTCAATAAAGGGGTACTATGCATTCCCCAGTATTACCTGATGAGATTGTTTAGTGTCATATCCAGCACACCTGTCAGGGAAGTCTTACTCTTCTGCAGAGGTGCAGTCAGAATATTCTGCAGCCCTCGCCGATTCGGCCAGTGTGGGGGGGTTTAGACAAAGACATTTAAAGATAAGATAATACTGAAGTAATCATAAAAACAATATGGCCATTAGTCTGTACACTTCATAAAATATTGTCAATATATGTAAGTAAATTTCGCGACCTTAGTCAACAGTGACCCAAAGGTTCTCTTTTTAATAGCTACTACACGAACATGTCGGGTATGGCATTACTCCATTCCATCGATTGCTCTATTATACCCTTGATAAATACCTTTTAATGCTGAGTGTTAACCAAGGCGGCATCAAGTACGATTTTTTGAGGATGAATCTCGGTCTCCCGGACCGTTGACGAACACTCTACTCCGTAGGCCAATGGTCCAGACTACATTAAATGCAGACAATGCTATAAGGAAGGTATAGTTCTAAGGTTGGATAGGGATAATGAATGTGAAGCCAAATATACTATTCCACGTTGATACGGGGTGGAACGATAAAATTGTCACCCTAGAAAAGATGACATGATTCCATTTCCGTTTAATGAAAACCGGTTTTCTTTTTTTTTGTTGCAGACCATCTACTAATTGGCCAGTTGTGTAAAAATCCTAAGAGTGATAGGAGCCTTCTATCATGTCTGAAAGTGACACAATGTTCAACGAGCGAGATCAGAGATGCGCCGCAGTACAACTCATGCTCTCTACCGATCCAAGTTATGACGATAGGACCATTGCCAGCACCCTCAAAATGCAAATCCGGACGGTTCAACGTGCCCAGGGTGATGAAAACAAAGTTCCCGGCTACTTTTATGGTCTTTGGTGCGGTTTCAAGTGAGGGCCACATCATACCACCTCACGTCTTCGAAGTCGGCTTGAAAGTCAACACCAAAGTGTACCGGGATGTACTGAAGAGTGTGGTGATCCCCTGGTGCAATCAGGTGGCTGGTGGCAGACCCTGGGTGTGGCAACAGGACTCAGCACCGGCCCACAAGTCCAAAGAGACCCAGGCTTGGCTTCAGAAGGAGTGCTACGACTTTGTACCCCTCTCTCACTGACCGCCCTCTTCCTCCGACCTGAACCAGCTGGACTACTTCGTTTGGTCATACGTCGAGAACATCACCAACATGACTTCCCACAACACCAAAGCCAGTCTTATCACCGCCATCCGCTGAGTATTCGCCGAGCTCCAGGCGGTGCTTGTGGAAAAGGCATGCTCCCAGTTCCGGATCCGTATCGAGGCGGTGATTAAGGATGAAGGCAGCTAAATTGAATAGATGTCAGCTCTAATACATAATCAAGTTACCTGAATTGATTTTTTTCAATAAAAGTTTTAAAATAAAGCTGTAGTATTGTTTTCTTTTGGACGACAAGTTTATCGTTCCACCCTGTAGTAGTATATGAAATATAAAGTGATTTTCGCCTGATTGCAAATTCTAAAATGACCGTACAAGAAATTTATTATGATGAAAAATACAACATATACAGAAATAATAATACATATCAATGAACTTTGTAGAATATTAAAAGTGTATAAATGGGCACTGCATGTTCTTAGTGGTTCTGAACTCAATTGTAAAATCAACATCAGCCTGTTATTATCGACAAAACCCGTTCTCCAACAATCCCTTAAATAGTTTGATAATGGGTTTCCCAACTGCATCGTTGATGCCGAAATTAAACAATTCATTAATAAACCTGAACAACCTAACATAGACAATATCCTAAACCATAAACAATCAATAAACCTATACTATAAAAAATCTCATAGTAATCATAAAAAAGATGAACATATATTAAAAAAAATATCCAAAATATATTCTCCCTACCGACCCAACCAAAAAAGTTAAACTTATCATAAACTACAACAAATTTAGAATCTCCGACCTAATCATTTCTAATAACACTTCCCCTCTACTAAACATCTTGATAGGACCATTGTTGTATATATGTTCAAGTGTCCCTGGGGATACTGTGTCTCCAAAAAAGATAGTGAGCATGTTGGTCTTACCACTACAACTCTTTCTAGATGACTTCCAATACACCTTAATTATTCTAGCTCCATAGCCTTACATCGTAAAATCCATTCAGTTCCTTAATCCAAGTTTCGAAAAATTCTAGTTGAAAGTAAATTCTTCCACAATTCCAACCTGAAACGAAGACACTTATCAGTAAACTCGAAAGGATCTTAATTAGATTATACAGACAAAATGTCTTTACAATTTAATGAAACATGCTTAAATCAACGACTACTGCCTCACTACACACACACACACACACACACACACACACCTATATACATATATATGGAAGATTCACCAGTGAATAGTTTATTGGTAAGATTATTTTTTTCATGAGACTGAGCTCATTTGTTTGCACACAGTTAAACGGTTCCAAATATTGTACTCCTACAATTATTATTCGATTTAATATAAATCATTCATTTTCACAGAGTTACATTATTCTATTTTTTCCAGTACAGTAAATGATTAAATAGTTTAATTTGACCCATAGATTGGACCCTAACAAGTACTAACTCTCTGGAACAGAATGGACCTTCGACTAATGTCGATGAAAAAGTAGTCTAATTTGCCAAAGCTATTGGACTATAGAGTCTTATTCAAGACACTTAAGGCATCTCACTCTTCTGTACTCGTCATATTCTACTGCCAAGCCGATAGACCATAAATAAGAGGTGCATACGATAAGTTTCCAGACTTTTTTCGTATGGGCACTTTTATTGATAATACACACATGAAACTCTAGTCCCCTTCGAAGTAATCTCCTACGGCTGCAATGCACTTGTTTCATCGTTCGAAAAACTTCTCCATGGAAGTCCTCTTGTGTGAGCGTGTCAATGACCTTCGTCACAGCCTCTTTCATCTCCTCAATTGTTTTATAACAACATCCTCTGAGCTTAGGGAATAACCAAAAGTCACAGGGAGCAAGGTCTGGACTATAGGGACGGTGACGAACAGTCTTGATGCCCATCTTGGTCAAATAGTCTGTGACAAGGATGGAGTCGTGGACTGGTGTATTGTCCTGCTGGAAAAGCCACTGAACCGATTTGAAGAGTGTTGGCCTCTTCCCAAGGAATCTCTTCCTGAACTCCCTTAAAACCTCAACATAGTAACCCTAACCCTAACCCTAACCGTTACCTTTTGGCCAATAAACTCTGGTGTAATGACTTCGTTACACCTCCCACACCTCTCATCATTCCTCACAGACTCTTTGCCTTCCTTGAATCTCTTATGCCACTCAAAAACTGATGCTTGATTCACGAAAGATGGTCGAAAAGCAGTCTGACGCATTCCATACGTTTCTGTGGCATTTTTTCCAAGTTTAAAACATAATTTTATTGCATATCGTTCTTCTAAAGTGTCAGATTGCATTTTTGAAATTCACCAGCTTTGACAATCAGGCTTTAGTAGGGTGTATTCCAATTGCTGCTGTAGCTGTTCATTTAAACCTGAAATCATAAAATTTGTAAGTCATCTCATAAGATGTATAGCAATAACATAGTGAATTTTCAAGAGTCTACGACAATTTTAAATGCCCACACAAAAAAAAGTCTGGAAACTTATAGTATGAACCTCGTAGATAGATATATAAATAGATAGATCTCTGAACAGAAAGATAGATGTAGACATATGGAGATAGAGAGATAGATAGATAGATCTCGGTATACATTTGTGTATCTCAATGCATTGAAGGTCGACGATGTCAAGAAAGTGAAAAATAATTTGCTATGAAGAACTTCTTTGTACGACTTCTTATTCGAGAATAATTGCATTTTAGGGGTTGTTTTTTGTGTTGGTAAGCAAACCTTTCTACATTTCTACGCTAATTGATCTCGTATTTTTCTTTTTCTTTTTTATGGGGGTGGGCGGTTTGTACAGTATTTAAAAAAACTTTTTAAGATGCTTGTTGTGAAATCTTTATAGCTAAAATCAAATAATGATTCCAGTAACTTCTTTATAACTGCTCAGGAGGTGAAGTGGTGTAATGTGAGAAGAAAGTTGACAAAATGTATAAATTGAACGGAATCGTAAATGAGAGAAAGAATAAATAAAAAAGAATATTTGAGAAGAATATTAAAGATTCTAAAATCCTCACAAAGGAAAAAATATATAAAATGATTTGAAACTTATTTGAAAAATAGTGGGTTAATTTGAAAACGAATGTGTTGATCTAAATGCAATACAAACATGATAAGGACTAAGGAGGTTTACAAAGCAAAAGATGACGTGGAAAGGAAATAAAATCATTGGAAAATAAAATAAAAACAAGCCAAAAAATACCGGATATGGAATCGGTTTGTAAGAAAGGAATGTGGCAAAGAATTTACGCAAGGTAATAGAAAATAAAGTTATATATATATATATATATATATATATATATATATATATATATAACAGCAGGAATAACATATTGGATTTCAATTTTAGTTTCGGCTAAAGAATTGAGACTTTTAAAATAAAGCAATATACAGCTAAATAATGATAGCATCATGTTTATGTTCTATCTCATTCTGATCAGTATTATTTCTAAAATGGAGGCATAACTTAAACCCTAATTATAACGAACTTGTTATTTATATATGTGTGACGAGTTTTAATATATCACCATCATGTTGCGCCATCAGCACGGATCTCCCTGACCCTCTCCTGCCACTCTTCTTTATCGTCCATCACTTCAGGTAGGTCTTCAAGGCTACATCCTGTATCGGCACAGAGCTATTGTATGTAGCTTCTCGCTGGTCGTCCTGCCTTTGCTCGTCCATGTGAAGAGGTCCACAGGAGTTCGTCATTCATGATTTCGTCCCTGCTTCTCCAGCAGTATATTGCATGTCTTGTACGTCTAACTTGGTTAGTTTTCGTGATGGGTGTTAAGCGGCCGTAAAGCTGCTGCTTTGAGAGGTGCTGCCTCAAGGACTTGTTCAATATTGCTCGTAGAATTCTTGCATAGTTGCCGTCAAGCTTTTTCTCCATACATTTAGTTAGCGTCCATATAGTGAATTCATACAGCAGTATCTACACGAACGCTGCTTGGAAAAAATGTTTCATTTTATCGATCAGGTCTGACTTCCATATGACCGATATCAGTCCATGCCTTTGCTAGGCACGTGTTGATGTCTCTCAGGATGCGAATCAAGCTATGACCACTTCAAAGAAAAGAAATATTTTGTCAATAAATTATTGAGTAATATAAAATCAATATAGTTATGTTAAGTTATAAGATTTTAAATTAGTACGAAGTGTTAAATAATTATTAACTTTATGTGTGTATGTGTGTGTGTGTGTGTGTGTTCATGATTAATGTAATGGATACAATAACTAACATAATGATGCCCATTCGGCTGAGGCTGTGGAATACGCCAACTGCTTCTCTGCAGAGAGACAAGACCCCCAAATGAGTGTTCTAGATATGACACTAAATATTCTGACGGTAGGCTTCAGTAATGCTGGAACTTTGGGGAATGTTGAATACCCCTTCATTGGCATCATATCCAGGTCCACTCTGGCCGGAATGATAGAACCTGATAGGTCGGTTGGTTGGTTTGTTTTTATGACATATCAACCTTCGTATTTTATTTAATGCCAAATCCATTTTTATTCAATAAACAGTTCTATTTCAAATGATTCAGGTTAGAATATGTACACAGATTAATTATCCAAAACATTTCTATTTTAAGTTATTCAGTTCAATCAAAGTTCTAATTAAAACAATTCAGTTTTGTATGAGTGTAGTTTTTATTTACACACAACTAAATGTCAAACATTTTCTATTTCGAACAATTCCGTTTAGCCTAACTACAGTTTAAATGTCTAACGGTTCTAGTTCACGCAATTCAGTTAAGCATAAGTAAACAGTTTATTTCTATTTGACCCATAGATAGGACCTTATCAGGTCCTACCACTCCCAGCCTGAGTGGACCTGGGGGCGATGGCAATGAAGGGTATTCTGCATTCCCCAAATCTCCAGCATTACTGGAAATCACCATCAGATTGTTCACTGTCATATCAGGACACTCGTTAGAGGGGTCTTACCCCTCAGCAGGAGTGCAATCGGTGTATTCTACAGCCCCAGTTAACTGGGAAACACCTGATAGGGTCCTATATATGGGTCAAATAGAACTAAATTGTGTTCTTATGCTAAACTGAATTGTTTGAAATTTAATTCGTTGTTTAATGTCCCGAAAAGGGTTGATACGTCGATATCACAGTCCAGCACTTTAGCCGCAGCCTCACTGAGATTCCCCTCTCTGAAGGTGACATGACAATTCTTTTATTTCTAGTGGGACATTTTACTGTTACAGAATGAACAGATTTTTATACGGAAAATAGCATAATTCAAACTGCAACTTTGGGTTTTCAAATACCATTTTTTACCACACACACACATATCTATCTATCTATCTATCTATCTATCTATCTATCTATATATATATATATATATATGTATGTATGTATATATATATATATTCAAGAGTGATAGACAGTAGGGAGTATCGTCCATCACTCCGACAAGGTCTACCTTGAGGTATACAGTGTCCACACCTACTTTGGTCGTTTAAAACTGGCAGGCCAATGTGTAGGAATACATCCTAGAACGTTGTTTATGAGTTTGGCCTTAATTCTCCAACAGTGCCAAGCCATTCTAACTCGTCTTACTTGAATGGTTTGTAAGATAAGAAGTATGTGACATTACTGCTGCTGTTTTGTATTGCAAAGTAAAGTAAAGTTGGCGACCGTCGTCGAGGGCGACAAGAGGGCTTCCTTTTCGATAGCTACTACACCGAGATGTAAGGGAGGGCGCTACTCCTTTCCGTAGATTGCTCCACTTTACACGTACCTGAGTGTTAAGCAAGGACGTATCAAGTACCATTTTCAAAGTCTATGGTATGATGCGACCTGGGATTGAACCCAGGACTCCCGGGCCAATGGTGAACTCTCTACTCACTAGGCCAATGTCGTCACATTTTAATAAAAAATTCAAAAAACCCTTTCATAAGAATAAAGGCATTAATAAATCTAAATCCATGTCTATGATAACGTTTTATCTTACTTTCGTTGATCAATAATATTTTTAAAACATGTAGATATTATGTTAATTTTATCAATTATATGATTGCTCTTTAAATCATACAATTAACATAAAACTTACATGAATCTAATTATAGTATACATTACATAATCACTTTAATTTAAAGTAAACCTCACTCAAAAAAAGAAGATGAGGCTGGGTATTTTTGTGGCTATGAAGAAATAGCTAAATCTTAGGAGGTTTTCATTAGCTATTCGAGTCCTCTCACTTGGTCCTCTGCCGGTTGATTACTGACTGATTGATCCTTTTCAAAAATCTCCATCTCTTGTGAAACTTTAACTCGTGTCAAGTGCGAGAGTTCTCGATTTTTCCCTTTGGTTTCCGACACACATCCAGTCTTCAGGTTCACTGGTGGCGGCTATTACATTATTGTTTTTAAACATTTTTTTTTTTTGTGTGTAACATTTCCAAATATATTCATGTTCTATTTTGCTTTCTTCTTTTAATGTTCTTTCTTTGTTGCCCTTTTCTTTCTTTCTTTCTTTCTTTGAATCAAAATACACAATCATAATTATATTTATATGTATACAGTACCTTCTCTTTATACTTTACATATCCCGATAAATATTATTTATACTTAACTCGGCGCTTCAGATTTTTCATTGAAAACCCAACAAGAAAACCTTGAGACTTATATTGTAACCAAAATTTTTTATATATGACAAAGACAATTAACACAATTTCCATATTATTGATTTCTTATTATTACCTGAGAACTTGAATAATGTTAAATGTTATTAATTATTATTAATCAGGGTAGTTGAAACCATAGCTATAAAAATTAATGAGCTCTAACTACTCGTTAAAAAAGAAAGTTACGTAAAAATTATTCCCTTAGATTACACACACATTCACACACTTATATATATATATATATATATATATATATATATATATATATATATATATGTATATAGGATTTACGATCAAATCATCAACCAATTAAATTTAAAGCTATATATATATATATATATATATATATATATATATATATTAGCAATATTTTAATCAATTTAACTGCGTGCAACCAAATGAATAATGCTGAATAGAATGTCTTAGATAGCAATATTTCTTCTTAAATCCATTTAAATATGTACAAATATATGGGTTTTGGAATCATATATAAATATATTTATATTATACATGTATAAATATACAATGTTTGGTATTAAATATCCCTCATGGGTTGATATGCCATAAAATACAACTGAATCACACCAAATCAATAAACGACATTCATGTCTTTTTAGAAATAAACTGTTGTTGTCAATTTGGATTTTTATCATTAAAATGCTTTAGATTTAATTGGTTGGGTATTGAATCGCTAATCCTCAATATATATATATATATATATATATATATATATATATATATATATATGTATATATATATATATGTGTGTGTGTGTGTGTGTGTGTGTGTGTGTGTGCATACAATATTTGAGTGAATAATTCATACGTAGCTTTATTTTTAAACAAGTAGTAAAAGCCCATTACACTGTTATGGTTGCACTTATCCAGATTTAACTTTAATTATATTTAATATTAAACAGATCTCTGCACAGAGATAAATTCTTCCTAGTATTGCTATTAAACATTAGTAATTATATTTATCAAGTATTCCTATCAAATACAAATAATTTTCACACACCTATCTGTTTTCAGTTGAATTATAATAATTATCCGGAGTAAATGATTGAACAGTTTTATTTGACCCATAAAAGGAACTACCAACTCGGATTATAGAAGATCTTGGCGCAATAGTAATAAAGATGTACTCCACACTACCCAAAGCATGGGAACTTTAGCCTCACCATCAGATGCAACTTTGTGCCATACCCAGGAACTCGTTAGCGGATTTTTTTCTGCTCTGACGACGTGCAGTCGGCCTATTCTATAACCGACAAGGCGAAAAGGCATTTAACTAGAAGATTGATTTTGGAATAAAACATCAAAATATATAGAATGAAATAAGAAATCCTATTCGTCAAAACTGAAATAAAAGTGTTTTCTGAAAGTATGTTATGGAGAAAATTGGACCTTTTTTCGCAAACCAAAATCACGTCAAAAGAAATTTTCCAACGTATCCATGTGTATAATGTAATATGCGAAACTTGTAATTTAAAAAAATGTTTCTTGAAAATGGAGTACATGATGAAGAAAAGGTTGTTTTATTTTGTAATTGAATTCTGTACCAAAACATGCATAACATTCATTTGAAATAACCTAAATTCTTTCTTTTTTTTACTTGTTTAATCCGTGAATCTGATTGCTATGCTGTTCGTGAAGGCAAAGGAAAACTTTTCTTTCAATATGTGACAAGATATCTTAGTTTGTTTAGTTGAATTTTACGCATGTCAACCTTTGTTGGGTAAATTTATCGCGAGGTAGTTTTCTTTTATTTGTTCTTTGTTGGGTGATTGTTACTTGCGAAGTTATATTTACGTTTTCTAGCTTTACATCTTCTCGTTTGTACATCAGTTTAGGTGATGCTTTCTGGTTTGTTGGTATGTAAATATCAACCTTTCCTGATAATTTAATGCTATATATATATATATATATATATATATATATATATATATATATATATATATATGTGTGTGTGTGTGTGTGTGTGTGTGTGTGTGTTGTATCGGAATAGATTGTTGGTAAATATCTTTATTTCAAAATAAATTGTCAAAAATGAGAAGACCAATTTTGCTTTACTGGCTTATGCTTTGTAACTCGTCTTGTATCTAAGATACACACACACACACACACACACACACACACATATATATATATATATATATATATATATATATATATATATATATATATATAATAATTGGCCCGCTATGAGATTTATATCTTCTTAAGTATTATTTATTTATTCTTAAAAAGATAAAAATCTCTTAGTGGACCAATTAGTTTTGAAATATTTTATTTTTTTCTCTCTTAGGACCGAAAAATGTTTACTTATATATATATATATATATATATATATATATATATATATATATATATAGAGAGAGAGAGAGAGAGATAGATAGAGAGAGAGATTGAAGTTTCATATTATGTAAGCAGTTTCAATATGTATTAATTATCCTCTTTGGGATTTTAACTGGCTTTCAGTTTTTCTTGGGTGTTGCACTTGTTTTTTGTGTGGTATTGTTTAACAATGTTTTTGTTGATTTTTTCTTGATTATTAGGGTCTCTGGATTAAAATAATTTAGTCGCTGGTTGAATATGATTTATTTTGATTAGTCGGAAGGTTCGATATTTCACAGTAATATTCCTCATATGATTTGACTTTTCAAATTTAGCTTTAGGTTTTGGTTTTTTATTTGTGATAGGTATTTTTCCAGAGCTACCTCGGTGATCGGCGAGACCTTACCGATGTGGTACGTAATTGTAGATTTGAATTTTGTTGATATTTTTGACAGTAATCAACCTGTTTGTTGTAGTTTCTTTTGTTCAATTTATGTTTCTGTTAAACAGATTTCAGTAGAATATATTTTCGTTAATAGTTCTTGGATTGATAGCCAATCGATTCGTCCTTGTTGCCGTAGTTTTTCAATGAGCTCTTTACTTATCAATTTAATTGTTGTTGTTGTTGTTGTTGTTACTGTTAGTAGTAGTAGTAGTTGTAGTAGTAGTAGTAGTGAAGTGGTCATGCTGCTGCTAATGTTGCTGTTGCTATTGATTGGATTTTCCTTCTGTTCTACATAATTATTGGTTTTATTTTTCATAAAGGATTCAATTATATGCCCTGCTTTTCGAAAGATAATATTCCTTCTATAATTTACCTCCATTATTTCTTTCTTTGTTTTATATGTATATATTGCAAGTTTTTTTTGGGGGGGGTTAATTCAGTACGATTTTACGTATATTTTGGGTATTTGATTTCGTCGGAGCAATCTTCCTGGGTTAAAAATCTTAGTTTAAAACGCCAGTAGAGAGATTCAACAAAAAAATCATTTTGAGAAATGTGGAGAAAAATGACCCTGTTATAGTGATATACTCCATGGCGTCACTGCATGGACCTTCCCCGACACGATAAATAGTGACTGACTAAATAAACGAGTCTTTTACAGTTAACTGTTACAGTCTGTATTTCCGTAAATAAAAATTGCGGTAAACCTTACATCTCTTCGTGTTATTCATTTCTGACCTTTTTAGGCCACCACAGATCCCAAATGCACAGAACTGATGGATGTAAGTTTTTGCTGGTCGGCCAACACTAGTGTGTCCATGGGTTGGAGCCCATAGGAGAACGTTGCTTAAATGGCCATAAAGCAACTGTTTTGGAGGTGCCCCTGGTGTAATGGTTATAGTCGTTGGAAATGGACACGGCGACACGAGTTCAAATTCCGGACGAGACTGATTGCATCTCACATTGCACTAATACCCTTGGGAATAGTATGAATCCAATTATTCTCCCTCCATCTATGGAAAAATAGTTGGGCAGACTAGGTTCTTCAGCCTTGGTTAGGCAACTAGTCTAGGAGAAGGAAAACTCTGAATTCCAACCTGTTAAACTCCGCTTAAAAACTGACCTTCTGTCATATCCTGCCCGAGCGGAGGGGTTGGTAAATATGATAAAGGAACTGTTTTATAAAATGCTGCTGCTATGATTTTTTTCGAAACAACACTAATCATGTAGTTCACGTCTAACTTTTTTTCTGGGCTCTTGGTTAGTGTCCAATTGATGCAAATATACTGTACTATTGTCTCAGCTACAATCTTGAAGAATTTTCGTTGTATTTTATCAGAAACCAGATTACCATATGGCCGGTTGGTTGGTTGGTTGTTTTCTTTAATAGCGTACCAATCCTTTTAAGGTAATTTAACGCTAAATTAAGTCATTTTCATATGTTTGTCTGTATATTGCTTTGGTTTTATGGCACATCAACCATTGTGGTTCATTTAATGTCAAATCTATTTCATACATATAACTAAAAAAAGTAAAGTTTGTGACCGTATGCGAGGGTAACCCGAAAGCTCCCTTTTCAAAAGCTACTACACCGAGGTGTAAGAGAGGACGCTACTCCCTTCCCTGGAATGCTCCACTTTACCCTTGATCCGTACCTTATAATGCTAAATGTTAAGCAAGGAGGTATCAATTACCATTTTTTGATTCTCTGGTATGACTCGACCTGGTATTGAACATAGGTCTCCCAGGCCATTAGGCGAACACTCTAACTATCATGTCAATGTCCATATTCAAACTATTCATTTTAGTATAAGTAGAGTTTTTGTTTACATACAATAAGATATCAAAACAGTTCTATTTCACATATTTTAGTTTAGCCTAAGTACACTGATTACTTCTATTTGACCTATATAGGACTCTATCTGGTGCTACAACTCCAGGTAAAGAGTAGACCTGGGAGTGATGGCAATAAAGGGTTACTCTGCATTCTTCAAAGCTCCAGCATTACTGGGACCTCGCCATCTGATAGTTTAGTGTCATAACAAGACACTCGTTAAAGAAGTTTTACCCCTCTGCAGAGATGCAGTCGGTTTATTCTACAGCTCCAGCCAAATGGGCCACCATTTGTCAATAGAACCCCATCCTCTACGTATGTGTATGTTCAGATCGTTTTCAGTAGATGTGATATTGCTATTGAGGTGGATGAACAATTCAAATAATTTCAGAGGCTTGTAATTTAATACGGAGATGAAAGAATCTTGATTGAACCACATGAACTTATGTAAGTTCACGTAGAGACCAATTCGTCTTACTGCCTGACTCAGGCTATGAAGCAGATACTCAGCTTAAGTGGGATTATTTGCTGGAAGCGCTAGCTCATCTGCGTTCTCTTCTGCACCAGAAATAGTTTCCGCGGGATACTGTCTGCTTCTTCCCCATTTTGGGGTGAAGGTGTAACGTCTCTTTCTAAAAATGTGAAGGTTATCATTTTCCAGCACAACAATTACATCTGCCTTGTCTAAAAATGACGTTATTAAAATTGAATTTGCCAAAATGGCGACTTTATTGCACTCTGATATTTTACCCGACCTCTTTTCTATGAATTAGCTTTTTTCAAGCATCTATGCCATTTCCTTGCAGGCAATGCATTCTCCAGTCAGATTCAAATTGATAAAGTTTTCAATGAATTTATCGGTTCAGTGAATGAATAATTCTTTAGAAAAGGATTAACGACGTTGCACCGAGATGAAATAAATGTATGGAGGCCGAAGGCGGAAGATGTCAATGAAATAAATTGTTTTGTAATGATTTTGAAAAAAGCCCCAAACATAATTTTATTGAAAGAAATCGACAATTGCAGAAGAAGCAATTTTAAATAATGACAAGGAAAATATGAAAATTTAAGATAGACGAAAAACAAAGAGTTTTTTTAAAATATTATAACATAAAGGAATTAATATGAAAATTATTAAACTATATATGAAGAAAGGAAATAGATTGAAAACTAAGGAAAATTTTTAAAAAGCTGAAGAAGAAGAAGAAGAAGAAGAAGAAGAAGAAGAAGAAGAAGAAGAAGAAGAAGAAGAAGAAGAAGAAGAAGAAGAAGAAGAAGAAGAAGAAGAAGAAGTTAATACAAAACGGAGAAAGAAATAAATACTAAAATAAAATAGAAAAATTAAAGATGAAAAAAGATAAAAAGAAAAGAAGAGGGAGATGTGAGAGAAGAGAACGCGAAGCTAAAGCGGGGGAAAGAAAGGGAGAGGAAATAGTTTAAACGGAAAGAAAGAAAGAATGAATGAAAGAAAAGGAAAGAAATACAGACAAACGAGAAAAGGTAAAAAAAAGAAGAGGAAAATGAGAAAAAAGACGAAGTTGATATAGAGAGACACGAAGGGGAATAAAGGGGTTAAAATGAAAGAGAGGGAACAAAAGTAGATGAAAAAACAGAAAAAGAAAAGAAAGAAAGAAAGAAGATCAAAAATCGACTGAAAGTAATGAGACAAGAACAAAGAGAGATAAAAGAGTTTTAATGAAAGAGACACGGTAGAAATAAAGAAAAATAAGAAAGAGAGAAAAAAAGAAATATATGATGAAAGAGAAAGAAAGAAAGAAAGAAAGAAAGAAATAAAGAAAGAAAGAAAAGAAAAAAGCGAGTGAAAGAGATAAAAGAGTTAAAACGAAAATTGAACACAAAACAGAAAAACAAAAGAAAAAATGATATCGCAAAGAAAGAAAGAAAGAAAGAAAGAAAGAAAGAAAGAAAGAAAATTCAAAAGAGAGAAATTAAAAAGAAACTTAGAACAAGAACAGAAAAGAAAATTAAAGTAAAGAGGCAGAAAGAAAAAAAATGAGTGTGAACGAAAGGGAGAAGGTCAAAAAAAAAAAAAAAGGAAAAGAGATACAACACTTAAAGAAAGGAAAGAAATGATAAAGCAGAATTGAACAACGTTAAAAGGAATCTATTGTTCAACAAAAGATGGAGAAAAGAAGCCACCATAAACCTTAAAAGACAAATAGAGACGCGTGAAAAATACGGAAGCGTATAAATGCACAAGAAGAAAACAATAAATTTCGAATAACCAAATTAACACGGTAGGCTTTGCTGTTCACACCACAGTGTTAGAAATCGGTTCTAATTGCTGTTCTTCAATGAGAATATGTCCCACTTGATGTTGTCAAAGAAAGATGCTTGGAAAATATGTTTAATTTAATAAGTGACCGAAAAAAGATGAAGAAAGGAAACAACAAATAAATTAATGAAATAAAGGGAAGTCGGTTTTAGTCAAAACATGAAGTTGAAAAGAAATGAGTTAATCTTTAGAAAGTTTGAAGGAAAACTACCTATGCAGTCTTAAAAAAAGAAATACCATCGAACTTATGGATCTTCTTTACAAACAGAACCATATACATTAAGATATGGACAAAAATACATACACCATTACTCAGTGTATGTAGCTAGGGTGGTAGAATACGTAGGCGATCATAGGCCATCATCAGGGGTTGTTTTCATGTGTAAAAATAGATTTTTAAAAAAGGTTTTTAGCTTTTTAGCAAAAATTATGTAAACGTGTAGTTAGATGAAACTGAGATTCTGATGACATCATAGGAATTTAAAACAGTGTCAGTCTGTCTGCCTGTCTCTCTTTTTATCTATCTCTCTCTCTCTCTATATATATATATATATATATATATATATAAAAGGATAAATGTGTTGCCTGTATTAATTCAAGACGTTCTTTTTTGTTTGATTTTTTAAAAGAATATGACGACTTTCACATATTGTAACACGGTAACCTTGGTGCTTGCATATATTGTAGTCTTGTGTGCGCAGTTAGTGACCTGGGGAGGAGGATAATATTCCTTTTCAAGGTAGGTGAAACCTGGTAGATCAAATGAGTATCGAAAAAGAATCAATGTATGAAACGACAATCGATTTGAAATTGTGAAATGCTCTGGGTGGGATTAAGTAGAAAAGAACAAATTCAGGATTTTTTGGAGGTCAGCATGGTAGGAATTCACCCCTCTAACGCCCCTGTCGGTTCACTTCTGGACCTTGAATCTATTCTTATCAAGAGATGTCATGAAGATTTATCGGATGCCATGAAGTATGTTGAAATCGTAAAAAATGGAATTGTTTTGGTGAAAAGGCAATCAGGAATTGTTGTGGGTGGTGTAGAGTAAGATTGTTGTCAAAGCACGTGTTTTTCTGGGCTATGAAGTTAAAACCAGAATTTTTTTGTTAAAAAAAATCGTTCGGCATAGAATGGAGACCGTGAGGTGTGTTGTTAACTAGCAGTAATGGCTAGCGTGCTAGCCATTACTGCTTTTTACATTGTAAAAAGCTACTGCTTTCATTTCTAAGCTAATAGACTTACGAAAACTATGAACCCCCATCTTTC
This sequence comes from Sepioteuthis lessoniana, assembly GCA_963585895.1. Taxonomy (NCBI): domain Eukaryota; kingdom Metazoa; phylum Mollusca; class Cephalopoda; order Myopsida; family Loliginidae; genus Sepioteuthis; species Sepioteuthis lessoniana. The sequence continues at coordinate 81,583,658 of OY757919.1, forward strand.
CTTAACAATTGGTTAAATAATACCACTCGGTTCTTCTGCAAGAATGGCTTCGACATTAAATAGCATAAGCTGCTTGATATGTCGTTAAAACAAAGAAACCAAACAATTCCAAGCCTAGTCACCGACTGCATGTCTGTAGAGGGGTAAGACCCCCCGACGAATTTCTTGGATATGACAGTAAACAGCAAGACACATAGCGTAACGGTTATAAGTGGTGGTTCCCTAAGCTTCTAACGAGACAATCCTCTGGAGGTTGCAGGTTCAATCCTGACTGCAGGTGAGTAACAATACAGGAATACTTAACACTTGTACCCGGTTATGGCTAACGGAATCAGAACAGGCGACCCCCGTGGATTCAATAAAGGACGTAGTTTGAAGTTCCGTTAAGGTTCGCAAGTTCGACAAACACCCGAAGAAGGCCGGAGGACAAATCGACCGAAACGTTGTAGAAATAACAATAAAGATGAAGACAATAATCCGAAAACCCTCAATGTTAAAAATCATCAAGCTTCGTCTCAGAAATTTAGACAACCAAATTTCGCAAAGGCCATCCATATAAATTAGAGTAGACTTGGACCGGTAGGGGTGACCAGGACCAGCTTGGTAGTTATCTGGACCGAGCGTTAGTCAAGAGAGTCGACTGAAATCTCTTAGGTGGTCCAAGTTTTGAGGTTTGCAAAAATTCTGAACAGAAAATTCTAAGAGTGTCAATTCGGTTAGATAAGGCTAAGTGTAGAATGTTTGGATTCTGGGAATTCAACTCATCCTTTCTGGGTGAGAAATATTTTTGGGAACAGCTATAACTAATGTTAAAGCAGGAATTAACGAGGCCTATCATTGGTAATAATTGGTGGGGCAACCTTAAGGATAGAATTAGATTTTTTGCAGCCGACTATAGTAGGAGACTCGACCTAGAATGTGTAGCCGAGCAAAGATGATAGAGGATAAGGTAGATAGGGCGGTTAAGGCGGGAAATAGCGGGAACACAACCAAAGCTAAAGAAGTCATGGCCTCCTTTCAAATTAAGAAGTATAAGGTTCTAGTTATTAGGGCTTGGTTAAAAAGAATATCTAGCGAGGCAACGAATATGGCCCAAGAATTACGGGCCGATGAACTTAGACATGCAGTCCATAGGTATATCGTGAGTGTCAAATCACTGGATGGACATTACCGAATTACAAACGAAACCATTTGTGACTACTTCGTAAAACTCTTACCTAGGGAGCCCATACTGAGTTCTGCTCAGTTCGATACGTAACCGGCCGACTTCCCTCGCTATACCGTGACGGAAGCGGCTGGATGTGAGGGACGCATAACGGAGGAAGAAGTCTGGCAGGCGTTGAAAGCAGTCGGGACTGACAAGACTCCCGGGATCGATGGTCTACCTTACGAAGGGTACTTGAGGCTGTCGCTCAAGTTTGTGCCCTTACTGGCGACAATCGAAAAACTGGATCAACCAGGGGACTATTCACCAAAGCTTCACTAGCAGTATAGAGATGTTACTACGTAAGAACTACATAATGGAGATTGGATTAGTAATTTTCGCTCTTTCTTGATTTTAAATACTGACTTGAAGATTTTGGCGATAATCTTGGCTGACCGTTTACAGACTGCCCTATTTGGTCAGATTTACCACGAACAGACGTGTGCTGTGAAGGGTAAGACTACCCAGGACTGCCTTCGTATTGCTCGTACGATCATAGGAAAAACCGACGGAAAAAGCAGCGCTGATTAATTTAGATCAGTCCAAGACTTTGATAGGGTTGATAATGGTTTTCTGGAGGCTCTTCTGTCTGCTGCCGGTTTCGGGCTTCACTTTCGCTGTTGGATTCACCTTCTCAATGCGTTCCCTGGATTCATGGTGGAAGTGAACGGTATAAGATCGAAGCCCTTCACCTTGACTCGGCCGATACGTCAAGGTAGTCAGTTGTCGACCATGCTGTCTGTCCATGTGCTGGAACCTCTCCTGTGCAGATAGAGAGCGAACCCGGTCCTACATGGCTTCATGTTACCTAGCAACTTCGGTGGAGCCAGGTAGCCGGGCATACGCCGACAATTTCAGCTTGTTTGTAACGAGCCGTGCCGAGGTGGTTGAGGTCAGCAAAGAAATAGGAAGGTAGGTTGTGACAGGGGCTAAGATTAACTGCAAAAAGTCCGTCGGTTTGCGGTTGGGCTCGTGGAAGGGTTGTAGTCTTCCAGGTCCCTTTATTTTGAAGGACAGGCTGTGCAGGTTACTCGGCGTCTCGAAAAGAATTGGGTGGATGTACTGGAAAAGTTTGGAGCCACAATTGCGCTTTGGCTACGTAGGAGGTCTTCCCTAAACAGCCTGACTGAGGTGTGCGGCTCGCACATTTACCCCTTGGTCCTTTACCCTTATTCGCTGCTTCCAATCCCGTTGTCCATCCTTTTCAAGTTGAAAGGGTCCTGTTCCAGTTTATCTGGGCTAAACGGGCTTCTTTGGTGCAATAAGATATCTGTCAGCGTCACCCGTCCAAAGGCGGTCTAGGAGTGCCGAATGTCGAGATGTAACGCTTAATTTTTTGGATGGAAGATGTTAGACTATCCTTCCCGTCGTTGAGAGGCGAGCACGCTGCTGATGAGGAAACCCATCACTTGCCCCAAAACGAATGCCCCTTCTATCTCTAGTGTTGGCATGCCCTAAAAGTTCTCTCTCGATGGGATGATGAGACGACACACAGAGACTACATCCTTATCGTCTGTCTGAACAGGGAGGGCTTCCGGACCATTCCCCACATCATTTCTTATGAGTCACTAATGATGGTAGTCGTCGAGGGCAGGATGCTACTTTGCTGGGCCTGTAAACAGCTAGGCCACATAGGAAGAATCTGCCCTCAAAAGGCGGGTACCATCAGAAACACCGCCAAAACCACCAGCACCAGAACAACCAAAAGCATAAGCTTGACTGCAGCACAGGAACCTGAGGTCCATCTACACAACAGGGAAAAAGGATGGACCCTGATTTATCGAAAAAGAAGCAAGCTCTGCAGCCACATCTCCAGCTACAAAATCAACAGAAGAAATAATTGCAGCGACAACAAAAGCAACAACAGAAACTACTACAGCCTCGGAAACAACAGCTGACTCCACAACCAGTCAACCTTCATTACCACAACCCACCCCAAAGCAAAAAGAAAGAAGAAAAAAGACCATCGAGGGAGAACAGTCTTAGCAGACTTAACCTCAGTGAACGTAAAAAAAAAGAGTGAGTGGAGAAACACAAGCAAAAAAAATTATGGACTCAGCCCAAGCCCCGACAGAAAAACCAGAAAAAACAAACGAGAAAAACTTAAGAAAAAATCCCGAAAAAAAAAATTGAGCAAAATCCCCTTCTTCTCAGTGGACAGCCCCACAACGCTCTTCTGAAAAAGAAAAACAAGACCCCCCCCAAATAATTTAAACCTCCTCTAAAACAAACTTCATCCCCCCCAAATCACAGGAAATCCCCTTTTACCCTACTCTGCCCTCTTTTTCACCTTCCAGGCTGTTCTTCCGTTCAAGATCTCAAAACAAATTGTCATCAGATCCATCCAGAGGCCCTAAAGCACACCATAGATCACAAAGGAATTATTAGGAGTGGCTTTGTGCTCAGCGGGGACTGAAGAACTTTCTACGGACGTCCAATCAAAAAACAACTTAAGCCGCTGCTAAATTTCAAGAATATCATAGACAAAAACGTTTCCAACCCATATTTGTTCAGGAGCGCACCCATGTTCGTTTGTCCGGAAGCTGCACTAAAGACTTGTGACGTTTCCTTGAGAAAGCCAGTCGAGTGGACATAAGGTTGAAGGAGTTGGAGCATCCCTCCCTCAAGAAAATCATGTCTTTTTGCTCTGGGCGGTTCCCCATTTATGTACACCCCTCTTTTTACAGGTCCTTAAAACTGAGGTACCCCCTAGATCTGAGGCTTGTCCAGAGACGGCCAAGTTACAACTGAACTCGGTACTGGATCCCTCAGGCATTCTGTCGGCATGTAGTCGACAGTGAATAATGGCTCTAAACTTTGATGGTTCTAAACCTTAATACTTTCATTGGGTAGAGACTAAAGGATCGAATTAAGTGTACGCGTTTGTTTCGTGAACTCTCGAACCTCAGCGTGATGTTCCTGCAGTGCAAGAGACTCACTTAACTTGCACTGCGGACTGTCCGGTGCTGGAGAATGACTCCGTTATCTTTTCAGTATACAGTAGCCGTAGCAGTGTTGGGATCTCTTTGCTAATTGGACGCAGCCTTAATGCATATGTAAATCTTGTTCTTGCCCGGCTTGTTGTGACCGATGTTACCGTTAAAAGTTTAGAATTTTTGGTGGTCGTGCTTTATCACCTAATATCACTGTAGAGAGGGCTTCCTTTTTTAGGTTGCTAGCACCGTCCCTCGACGATCCAAAACAAATAGTTTTAGTGGGTGATTGGAATGCGATCCTTGACCCCATGATAGACAGAGTCGGAATGGGATTTAGTGGGGTCGGTGTGAAAGTAGCATGATCAATTTTAGGTCTCGCTATGAGTTGGTCGACAGGATTCGTCTGGATGACCCTGGGTGGGAGATGTGGAAGTAGCTAGATAGTTCACCCTCTGTCCGTACTAGATCCTATTTGGACAGAGTGTTCGAAGAGCTGACATTGATTTTTCAAAAGTGTCCTATGTTCCACTATTTAGCGCAAACCGACCAAAGGCTTGTTAGGGTCAGTCTGCTGTTAGCTGATAGGCCTAGTCTAACCGGTTATGGAAGTTCAATACCTCTTTAGTGGAGACACAGGACTCCTTAGTGGAGGTGGTTACGGGCAAAAGGCGAGGGGGATCTCTTAAACATAGGATTTGAGAGTCCACCGTTAAATATGGTCACCAGCTCAATTTAGGACCAAGATGGCAAAATATTTAGAAGAGAAGCTATTTCGGGCGGTGGAAGGAGGGATTCCGTAGCCATAGATTTAGCAAGACGGGACCTTAAGCGTGAGGCTACCGAGCGCCAAAGGGGATACGGTGTTAGATCTAGGTGAAAAAGAGTTCTCTACGAAGCCGTGAAATGCAACGTGTTTGCGCGTGAGAAGGAGGTGCGAAGCTTTCCCTTTCTGTATATCCAATCAGTCAAGTCCCCGGACGGGCGCGTGCTCGGCTCGAATCATGAGATGCGCGACGCCGGTCGGGCGCATTTCCGTGATTGCTTTGCTCGCTTTCCTGACCTCTCACTTCAGGGGTTTCGTTGGTAATTAGCCAATTTCCCCCGCCTTCAGGAAACTGAAGCGGCTAGCTGCGAGGGTTTGGTTACTGAACACGAAGTCCGCAATGCGTTGAAGCAGGAATCCCTCGTACTTAATGGTTTATATTAAAAAGTGTACTTGAGACTGTCGCTCATGTTTGTGCTTAGTCTGATGGATATTTTCAACCACTGGTTCAACCAGGGAACTATTCCTACTAGCGTTCGGAAGGGCGTGACCACATTGTTGAAGAAAGGTGATTGGCATGTTTGGGAGTAGCTAAACGATAACAGTCTCATAAAGATTTTGGCCAGGTTCTAAGCGAAACGTTTGCAGCTTGTCATTAGCGATTTGATCGGACTTGAACAGAACTAGGTTGTGAAGGGAAGATCAATTCAAGACAATCTGCACTTGATGCTCGAGATCCTTGAGGGGTTAAAAGATGGTACCGAAGCCGCGCTGATAAATTTAGATCAGTCCATGGTCTTCGATAGGGTTAGCGATCGGTTCTTAGCGACTGCTTTGGAAACCGCCTAATTCAAACTGGAGTTCCGCATATGGATTAGCATGATGTATCACAACACTTAGGCAGTGGTGCAGGTGAATGGAAAGTGATCTCAGGCGTTTGTGATCGAGCGGTCGGTTCTGCATGTTTGCACCTTGTCTCCTCTTCTCAAAGTCCCCGGAGGCTTATAGAAGAGAAGGCAAGTCCTATAAGCCCCTGCTCCGGAGGCTTATAGAAGAGAAGGCAAGTCCTGCCCTGCGCAGCATTCTTTTTGCTGGTCCACTTTCGGCAAAGTTATCCGCGTACACTGATGATATCACTGTCTTTGTGTCCGGCCTTTTAGACATAAAAGCTGTGAAAAAGGCAGTTACGAGGTATGAGCAGATAGCGTGGGCCAAAATCAACTTTGATAAGAGTGAAGGTATGAGACTAGGTGTCTGGGGGGATGGCGTTCCCCTTCCAGGGCCTTTCACCATCCTTTGGGTATGGTTTGGGGCTGGGTTCCAAATTGATCGAAAGTACAATGTAGATTCCCAAGTGGGTACCTAGTTTCGAAGCCGCTTGTCCTTAAAGGGCAGGGTGATCATTTACTGATTGTCTGTACTTTCTCTGCCTAAGAACCATCGGCTGGAGCTTCAACGATCTCATTCCAAATTATTTTGGTGTAGCCGGAGGCTGATGGTCTCTTGACAGGTCCTTTGTCAACATCCAAGGAATGGGGTTCTGGGCATGCCTGATCTGAAGAACCATTCGTTTACTGAAAGACTGGCTTACTTGGGCCGATATTTTTCGACGGACGAGGTATGGAGGCGAAAGGCGAGAGATACTTTTCCTCGCCTCAAGTTAGACCTCAAGGCTGAAGGTCGACGTAAGCCGTTTGGCCGAGAATAGCGGAATGCCCTTTGCAACCTTGCTGGGTCAAGCGACCTTTCTTGGTCTCGATAGGAGCTCTATCGGGCCCCGTTTCGAATCCTCTTGTTGGTCGGCTTTGCAGGTCAATAAAGGAAGTTCACTTGCATTAAGATTGGAGGCCATGTTCGGGCTTTTTGAACAATGGACGGCCCGCATCCAACACTGGCAGCTCCTGCTGCTCGACGTTGGTTACATTGTTGATGTGAGGAGCGTGTTGTGCTTCTCAAGATCCTAGCTGTCGCTAGAATGGTGATTTAGACGACTCGAAAGAATGGATTGCATAATAATGCAAACTTTTCTTACCGTGATCTGATTTTATTCTTCAGGCATCAGCTCAGGTTAAAAATCAGATGCCATAGAAAACGCTTGGATCACATAACATTCAACAGAAGGTGGGTACATGCAGGAAGCATGGTCGTACGAAAGGGGCAGCGTTGGAGTCATCCCTCTCTCCTCTTCCTGTGCATGGCGACAAGGGACAGGGCACTTTAGGGCCCCATCCTGGGTAAGTACTTTTTCCCTTAGTTAGCAGTGTGTTGTGAGTCATTGTCCCCGTCATTTAATTGTTAGTCTCCAAGGTTTTCACCGCTTACATTCTTTATTGTCTCTTAACGGGTGATCCAGCCCCATTTTTTTCTCAAGTTCTTGTAATTCATGTTTATATTTTACATAATCATCCCATACCACGCCCTACACTGTGCTTATTTTGCACCTTTAGCTTAGTTTTCATTCCCCACTAGGGAATGTCCGGCTTGTTTTCGGTCCCCTCGGAGATTTGAAAAAAATCGGACCTCATTTTATAGATGAGGGGATGGAAGGGAAACCAAACGGGTTTTTATTTTGTTCTATTTTTACTTTTTCTTTCGGGGTTTTTCTCCCATCCCTATTATTTTCATAAATTGTACATAAACCATTCCTTGTAAAAATTTTTTTTTCATCCGGGGGTTTAAAGTAGGAAAATAGTTACGTCTCGTATTTGAACTCGAGTCGCCGGGTCTATTACTTTCGACGGTAACCATTGCACCACGAATACCTGCTGTAATTATCTTCTTGCACTAGTGATTAACATAATGTCAATTCATGTTTCAGTTCATGTGTCACTATTAGCTTAGTGAAAATACAAGACATGCACCGGATTTATCCCAAGAGAAGATAAATTACTTTAACACCTGGGTTATGAATAAGTTTATCGTAAATAAAAATTAATATTTTCTATGAAGATATACATACTGAACAAAGGGAAGTTCATGAAAATCACTTCAGTAAAATGCAGGATTGCTGAGAGGACTTCATTAATACTTCAGACCTTACGACAACCGTGGTTCCTACACCTGAAAATATTCCTTTCACAGATATATTCCTTTGTTCTTGTGCAGCCCAGTGTCCTGGATATAACATTAAATTGAATCTGAGGCCTTAGTTCTGGAAGTCTAGTGAATGTAGAGTACTCCTTATTGGCCATTTATCCCTCGTCCATCCTGACCCGGATTGGTAGTACCTTATCGGGTCCCATCTACGAGTCAAGAAGAGCTTTTTCGTGTGCAATCAAATGACTAATGTTAGATTGAATTGATCATGTTACATACAAATACTTGAAATCCTTTAACAGTTAATGCGCGATAGTAACACAGGAAACTATTTAAAGGTTTGCAGTTAATGACTGATACAAAATTGAACTATTTGTGTTTGGAATACTAGAAACAAGTTAACTGTGTAAAAAAGCATTGGCTTGTTTCGTATATTACCAACAAACTACTGTTTTACAAATCATGAATACTTGATATATTCATATAGAAAACCGGATTTAGCATTAAATAACTTACAAAGTTGATATGTCATAAAAGCCAACCAACCAAATACTTTTGCTCTGGCGAAAGTGTCTCGAGAAAATTGTGACAGTAATGAGTTTCGACCGACTGTTCCTGGGACTGCAATGATTTCATTGTCAACTAATTTCTTCCGTTGGATTGTTTCTTGATTGTATTTCTGTTCACTGATGTCTCTGCATCGTTTGTTGTTGTTTTATTTGTTGTTGTTTTGTTTTTGTTTTTTGTCCTTTCTGTTCTTTTTGTCATTTCCTTCTTTTTTTTTCCTTTTTTTTTTTTCCATTTCACGTCTGCAATACGGACAAAAAGTCAGTGAAAGACCACGCAGAAGAATCGTTAGAGAAATAAGAAGATTTACATTTGCTGTGAAAATAGGATGACCGGAATGAAACACAGATGCTCTTACGTGTATAAAGAACTAAAAGCAGAAAGAACATTTGAAAACTCAAATAATAGCTCGCAGTTTTGATAAAGTCGTTGTTTAATTTCTTTTAAGAGACTGCGCCGTAAACCACTGAAACTTTATTGTAAGCTTCTGTGTTGGAACTAGTAGGCATTCTAAATTATATTTCATTGTTATCTCCTATTTGCTTTTTACTGAGAATTTGAGTTGTGAAAATGGTGTTAAATATGAAGTGAACATGCATTACAGTATATATATATATATATACATTGAGAGAGAGACGAGGAAAAGTGTTTAGAAAAATATGATTATTTCTTTGTAGTTATTTATTATTTAATATTCTCAATTAGTTTCGACTTTAGTTGGGAGAAATGCTTTCGAGCAAAAAAAAACTTTTTAGAAAGCTTTTGAATAGTTTTTTTTTTATGCTATAAAAGAAGCAACAAATAATAAATTGGTTACGATGCAAATCCATCTGTTGTATGAGAATACATTTTTTGTCTTCAGTTGACATTATAAAATCTTTAAGTTAGGTCATATTTTATTTTGTTTTTTTTAGGTTAAATTACTTAGTCAATACGTTTATTTAACCCTATTTACCTTTATAATTCAAGAATGGACACGGCGACACGAGTTCAAATCCTGGACGAGACTGATTGCATTTCTTATAGCACTAATACCCTTGGGAAAGGTATGAATCCAATTATTCTCCCTTCAGCTATGGTTAAATAGTAGGGCAGACTAGGTTCTTTAGCCTGAGTGAGACAACTAGTCTGGGAGAACGAAAACTCTGCATTCAAACCTGTTAAACTCCGCTTAAAAAATGACTTCATGTCATATCCTGCCCGAGCGGAGGGGTTGGTAAATATAAATAATTCAAGAATTTTAAATTTAGATTTAGATCACTTCTATGGGTTTTAATTTGAACCAACCCAACTATATATTTACTTTTCTTTATTTTCATTTCACATCATGTTATATAGTCATATGCAGATTCACATCTACATATACACATGCATATACATGCAGAATGGATCACAATGACACACTGATGAAGGACGAGCGAAGACCTCTTTAGAAAAATATGTCTCTCACTTTATTTGTAACGTTTGCGTGTGAGAGGGAGTTGGAGACCGAGCAGAACTGCAATATATTGACCCCCACTCTAATGGCCGTCAGCGTTGTGTCTTTCTCATTCTCCAGGGCTGCTCAACCGGAGGCCCAGAGGCCCACTCTGCTGGCTTTCTCTACTACATCTTGTCACCAACGGGTCTCCGAAACTACTGGGGGCCCCGAGGGCCACTTCGGCCGGGTGTGGCTTTCCCTACCACATCATATCAGCAACTTCTATGGAACCCAACTCATCAGGGGCCCCAAGGGCCCCCTCCGCCGGGCTTTCTCTACCACATCTTATCAGCAAATTCTCTGCACCCCAACTCAATCGGGGGCCCCGAGCCCCTTCGGCCTGGTGTGGCTTTCCCTACCACATCTCGTCTCTGACTCCGTCCGATCTCTAACTGTCTGACTTCTTGTCTTGACCGAGTTATAAAATAGTTCAACGCCCACTCAATCGCCCACTCAGTCTTTGGAATGGCATGTTTGAATGTCATAAAGCGGAAATAACTGTCATGCAGTTCAGAGGTCACTCTCTTCCGGTACATCAGTCTATCCTATTTACCAACCCCTCCGTTCGGGCAGGATATAACACAAGGTCAATTTTTAAGCGGAGTTTAACAGGTTTGAATGCAGAGTTTTCCTTCTCCTAGACTAGTTGCCTTACCAAGGCTGAAGAACCTAGTCTGTCCTACTATTTACCCATAGCTGGAGGGAGAATAATTGGATTCATAGCTTTCCCAAGGGTATTAGTCTATGAGTGTATCATGGGCTTTTTAACTTGTCCCATTTCATCAGCCAAATCCGCCCACGTGATCTCTTTCGATTACTGGCCATTGGAATGTGTCACTTCCTTCCGGTGTATCACCTTGGAATGGCATGTTTTCCCGGGCCGAAGGTCAAAATACAACAACAATACCTGACGATTTTTCACTAAGGAAACTTGAGTATTACTTCGATATCTGCATATATTTGTCTTTTGATATTTGGATTATTCCTCTTTGGTCAGTTCAAACTAGGATCACTTTTAAAAATCAGCGGTAACTCGTGGATTCCACTTTTCCATAGGCCTTTAAAATAGATAACAGGGTTCCTGTTTTAGAACTTGTTATAGTTGATGATAATGATTTACTTCTTCCGCTTACCAGACTACTACACAACCAGTATAATCAGACAGCCCCTACGTAGGAATGCTCTCAAAATGTTTTAATTTCTATAAGAACACAGATATTTTAGCCAAAGACAGTCGACCAAACACTTCTTTTTCGGAGTATGCTTATTAAGCAAAAATTTGATATAAAGTAAAATTTGAAAACTTTATCAAACAAACTTGGAAAATAAATTTGATTACATTTGTTTTAAACTTTAAATTGATTCATTTTTTTTGTAAATTTATAAACGAATTAGTCCAAGAACATCTAGTTTGTTGTTTCTTTCTGACATTTATCAGAGGAATTTCAAACGTACTTCGTGAAATCACAGTTTTCTTATGCAAATCTCATTAGTCAATTTTATTTCTAAATTTGAAGTGTATACACACACACACACACATACATATGCACCCACTATATATATATATATATATATATATATATATATATATATATATATATATATATATATATATGCGTGCGTTCATGTGTGTGTGTGTGTGTGTGTGTGTGTGTGTGTGTGTGTGTGTGTGATTCCTATTTTTTACAGAGAAACTGCAACAGATGCACGGAACATAATAACATCTTCGCTTAGGGAAGGTTTCAGTGAAAGAATATTCTTTTCCGAAAGAGCAATCAGTGCTAGTAAACCGTATAATAGTCTTATGAAGAAATATGCTGTTTGTCAGTGAATAAATTGTGTAATATATTTATTTACTCAACCACGTCACTACCGGCAGGAAATGACACAAAGTCAATTTTTATGTAGCGAAAAGTTATTTTCAATTCAGAGTATTACTTAACATAGTTGCATATCGAATGCTAAAGAACTCAATTTTCCCAACTATTTACCGAGAGGTTCCAGTGATGCTGGAGCTTTGGGGAATGCAGAGTATCCCTTTATTGCCATCACTCCCGGGTCCACTCTAGCCCGGAGTGGTAGCACCTGAGAGGGCCCTGTCTATGAGTCAAATATAACCAAACTGTGTACTTATGCTAAACTGAATTGTTTGAAATAGCGTTGTTTTGGTATTTAACTGTATGTAAACAAAATCTATACTTATACAAATATGAATTTTTTTGAATTCGAACTGTTTGACTAAACTGAATAGCTTGAAATAGAAATGCCTTTGCTAATTAAACTGTGTACTTATACTAAACTGAATTGTTTGAAAATGAACTGTTCATTTGTATAAGGATAGATTTGGCATCGAATGGCCTACAAAGGTTGATATGCCATAAAAACAACCAACCAATCAACCTACTATTTACCGATGGATGGTGGGGCAACACTTGGATTCTTGCTTTTCTCAAAGGGTCACCGATTCCATTTTTACGGCGATAAACCACCCTACAATACTTATGTACTCTATTTATAAACAAAGACTATACACTACTTAATATATAACGCGTTCTGAGTGTGAATTTTATAATAAAGATGGCAGGAATTGTCAGGATAGAAGATACAACAACTGTCCGCTATGATGCTTTCATTCCAAAATAAATCATATTGCTTCTTCATCATCAAATCATGAGCCCGTGGTGTAATGGTTATCGTCGTAGGAAATGGACACGACGACACGAGTTCAAATCCTGGACAAGACTGATTGCATTTCACATAGCACTAATACCCTTGGGGAAGGTATGAATCCAATTATTCTCCCTCCAGCTATGGGTAAATAGTCGGACAGACTGGGTTCATCAGCCTTGGTGAGGTACTAGTCTAGGAGAGGGAAAAACTCTGCATTCAAACCTGTTAAACTCCGTTAAAAAATTGACCTTGTGTCATATCCTGCCCGAGCGGAGGGGTTGGGTAAATAGGATCGAATCATTTTGATGAAATACATTCTATTACTCGTTACTGAAACCACCGACGTGTTCAAGAAATACTTTAAGCAGTAATAAAGGTGCAATTGGTTAAGGAGGGAAAGTGTGAATGAAAATGTGAAATTGAACCCAGTATTCACTTTCAAAGCGGTCTCTATTAGTTAATTAAGCGACAATCTTTATCCAAAGTTGCCAGACAGTAGATCCACACAGACCGCTATTTTGTTAGAAAATAATCTCTCTCTTGAGTTATGGGGGTCGAATCAGTTTTTCACAAATTTCTTTCTTTTTTTACGTACACATCGCAGCAAAGACAATAACTTCCTTTGTTTTCCAAAAGTGTAGTGTATACAGCTTTGGGGAGCACAAAACCCTATGTTTTGAGAGGGAAGGAGTGCTGGTGCTGGTCAATGAAAACTAAAGAGCCCTAGCTAGCCATGTATGCAGCAATACAATTGGTCATTAATTCTTCACAAAGCGTGCTACAACCACCCAAATACCATATTTAGCCTTTGTAATACCACAGGTGATATTTAATGTAATATCCAAGACACTGGGCTGCACAAGACCAAAGGAAATATCTGTGAAAGGAATATTTTCAGGTGTAAGAATCACGGTTGTCGTAAGGTCTAAAGTATTAGTAAAGTCCTATCTGCAATCCTGCATTTTACTGAAGTGATTTTCATGAACTCCCGTATGATCAGTGTGTATATCTTCATAGAAAATATCAACTTTTATTAATGATAAATTATTCATGAGCTCGGTGTTAAAGTAATTTATCTTCTCTTGGGATAAATCCGGTGCATGTCTTGTATTTTCACTAAGCTAATAGTGACACACGAGCTGAAACATGAATTGACATTATGTTAATCACTAGTGCAAGAAGATAATTACAGCAGGTATTCGTGGTGCAATGGTTACCGTCGAAAGTAATAGACCCGGTGTCTCGACTTCAAATGCTAGACTAAACTATTTTCATTTCAAATAGGGCTAATATCCTTGGGCAAAATAATGAATCCAACTATTCTCTCTCCAGCTCTTTGTAAATAGTAGGGCAGACGGACTATTTAACCGGTCTAGGAGAAGTTTGAATTTTAATTCAAAACTGTGAAATTCTGCTAAAAAATTGACCCTCTGTCACATCTTGCTCATACAGTGGGGTAGGTGAACATATAGAAGGAAATATTTGAGTTGCCCGTGGTGTAATGGTTATCGTTGTAGGAAATGGACACAGCGACACGAGGTTTAAATCCTGGACGAGACTGATTGCATTTCACATAGCACTAATACCCTTGGGAAAGGTAAGAATCCATTTATACTCCCTCTAGCTATGGGTAAATAGTAGGATAGACTAGGTTCTTCAGCCTTGGTAAGGCAACTAGTCTTGGAGAAGGAAAACTCTGCATTCAAACCTGTTAAACCCCGCTTAAAAATTGACCTTGTGTCATATATTGCCTGAGCGGAGGGGTTGGGTAAATATGTATAGAAGGAAATATTTACTAGTAACATTTTGTGAATATGTGTCTGCTCGTGTGAGAGTAATATATATGCCCTTGTTTGTCTGTGTGTGTATCTGTCTGTCTATAAAGTTGGATGGTAATTAAATAAGTTACTTGCCTTTTGTCTGGCAAGAGGAATGATTACTGTGATAATCTAGTACAATGGATGGATTTTGAACGAATATATCGAAGTATGGTGAGCACTACCCAAAAGATAAAGTCATTTTCTCTTTCGACCAGAAGGCAGAACATAGAATTTGCTGACTGTATCCTTGGAAAGAAAGTAAGATCCTCGACAGAAAGGGGTGACCTTGGCATGTTTCTAAACTACATCTGATGGTGTGTTCCATTTCCGGATATCTGGGGAGTGTAAAGCGCGCAGTAATTTCCAAAATTCCCAGGTCCACCCTGGCTCATAGTCGTAGCACCTGTTTAATATGGCCATTATTAGGGATCAAATACCGCTACTTAAAAATGTTTGTATTCAAAAGTAATCGATGAAATGCAAAATATTTTTGCATTTTATCTCTTATTAGTTTATTTTCAAAACCAAAATGTAGGAGGATCCAGACTTTTTTCGTATCGTCACATTTATTGATAGTACACACGTGAGACTCTAGTCCCCTTCCAAGTAATCTCCTCCGGCTGCAATGCACTTGTTGTACCGTTTCAAGAACTTCGGGTAGGCCACATGGAAGCCCTCTCGTGTGAGCGTGTCAATGACTTTCGTCATAGCCGCTTTTATCACCTCAATTGTCTCCTAACGACAGCCTCTGAGCTTAGGGAATAACCATAAGTCACAGGGAGCAAGGTCTGGACTATTGGGAGGCTGAGGAAATGTATTGATGCCTATCTTGGACAATAGTCTATGACAAGGATGGATTTGTCGACTGGTGTATTGTCCAGGTGGAAATGCCACTGACCCAATTTGAAGAGTGCTGGCCTCTTCCCAAGGAATCTCTTCATTAACTCCCTTAAAATGTCAACATAGTAACCTTAAACCTAACCTTTTGGCCAATCAACTCTGGTGTATTGGCTACCTTACTCCTGCCACACCTCTCATCATCCCTCACAGAGTCCCTGCCTTCCTTAAATCTCTTATGCCACTCGAAAACTGATGCTTAATTCACGCAAGATGGTCAAAAAGCAGTCTGAAGCATTCCATACGTTCCTGTGGAATTTTTGCAAGTTTAAAATAGAACATTATTGCATATCGTTCTTCTAAAGTGTCCTCACGTCCAGATTGAATTTTTGATATTCAGCAGCTGTGACAATCAGGCTTTAGTAAGGTGTATTCCAATTCCTGCTGTGGCTGTTCCTTAGAACCTGAAATCATACAAATTAATCAGTCATCTCATAAGATGTATAGCAATAACAGTGAATTTTCAAGAGTCTACGACAATGTTAAATGCCTGTATAAAAAAATTCTGGAAACTTATTGAAGGCACCGCGTACATTTTCTAAGTGAATTACTTCCATAAGTTTTGGTTGGTTGGTTTGGTTTTATGGTATATCAACTTTTGTAGGTTATTTAACGCCAAATCCATCTTTATGTAAATAATCTGTTCTATTGAAAACAGTTTAGTTTAGCATAAGTACACAGTTTAATTGTCAAAATCATTTCCATTTCGAACTATTCAAGCAGTTATATGTAATAATTCAGTTAAGTGTAAATACAGTTTTAATGTCGAAAAACAGTTCTATTTGAAATAATTCAGTTAAGCATAAGCACTCAGTTTAAGTGTAAGTACGGTTTAATTGTCAAAAACATTTCTATTTCAAGCTATTCAGTTTACTCAATTCATTTTAGCATAAGTATGCTGTTAGTTCTATTTAACCCATAGATAGGGCCCTATCAGGTGCTACCACTCCAGGCCAGAGTGGACCTGGGAGCGATGGCAATGAAGGGGTACTCCGTATTCCCCAAAGCTCCAGCACTGCTGGAACCTCACCATCAAATTGTTTAGTGTCATATCAAGGACACTCGTTTGGAGTGGGGGGGCTTACCCCTCTGCAGAGGTGCAGTCTGTGTATTCTACAGCCCCAGCTGACTGGGCAATCCATGTTTTGCTCGGAGTTGTATGTATTTTAATAATGAGTGAAATGCATACCACTTCTTTTTTAAAATATGCACCATTTACAACAGG
The DNA here is from genome assembly GCA_963585895.1 of Sepioteuthis lessoniana. NCBI lineage: Eukaryota > Metazoa > Mollusca > Cephalopoda > Myopsida > Loliginidae > Sepioteuthis > Sepioteuthis lessoniana. The sequence continues at coordinate 81,600,256 of OY757919.1, forward strand.
ATAGATTTAAGAAAAAGGGAAAAGTAAATTTTGGGGAATAACTCAGATAGAATGCAATGCTTTAATTTTTCTCTGTTTACTGACCTAAGCAACTCTGTGTTTTAACAAGAATGTAAACTAAGGAATAAAGAAAAAAATAAGTCGCACCTTATTCAAATTCTGAATGATAATTCCTTATGTATGCAGCAATTGGGATCTTTTCTTAATGTACTAGCTTGATTTGTGCATCTATTTTTTATGTTGCGTCAAGTTGTTTTCAATGAAAGAAATTTTCACACATACTGTTATATAATTGCGGAAGGATTTTTTTTATATTATCATTTTTCGTTTTGTATATCTTATCTTTCGGTTTAGTTAGGCTGAGAACCTTTCGGCTTAGTGCATGGGTAGGTGCAGACATTAACGCAGGTGTTCACGCACACGCGGGGGGGGATGTGACAATCACAGATGTCACAATAAAAACCCCAGATAGCAAAACGGACTGGGGATGTGAATGAGGTCATGCCCGGAAGCGATGGACTGGGATTCTTAGTGATTTTGAATAAAAGCGGCGATTTGAGATTTAAAGCTAGACGGGGCGAGTTGATTTTTCGAATCTGGGCGAGGCCAGTCCAGTTGTTTGCTGCGAGGTGCGCATGCGCGCACATTTGTTGGGTCAGATGAAACAGTCAGCATAGAAAAATTGTGTCTCTCTCTCCTCGTGTCGAAAAACCTAAACTTAAAGAAGGTAATAAAAGTTTCGTACCTGAACCATAAGAGTCATCAATGTTTCGTATTTTTCGGATCCCTATGCGTATGAACATTCTATGAACATATGTGCATTTCACGTATCCAGATCATGGCTATATTACAATACTTCTTATATTAAGTTTGTTTCTCCTGGCTACACTCACTGTCAAGTTACCAATAATTCATTGAGGTAATAAATTTTGTCAGGCTGTTAGTAAACAGAATACAAAACTCCCCGAATCAATATCATTGTTGACAAATTTTCTGTCTATGGTTTAACTCACCAGCACAGAAAATTAAAAAGCCACTGCAGATTGTGTATATACGAGAGTCAGCGGAGATCTCATAAAAAGTCAAGATATCTATTGATTGAATGAGACGAAATCTGGTTTATTTTCCATCATGGTCCTCCTGGTGGCCAACACATTTCTTTCATTGATGTTGCCGCGTTTGGATTCAATTTGACAAAAACGTCATCAATAGCAGATATAATGTCATCTTATGAACCAATCAGCCAGTGAAATTTTCAGCCTATCGTAGATTGTTTAAGCAATTTGTAATAAAAGACAAAATTGCAACACTTAAATATATATATATATATATATATATATATATATATATATATATATATATATATAATCTTTGACAGGGCAGCGTAAAATATTCATGCATCTTGCAGAGGACAAAGATTTATTGCTATTTTTCGTCAGAGGTGACATCTGGGAAAATAAAATGCATTTTATCCAGAAGAAATAGAAGATACCATTTCCAAAATGGAATTACATTATTTCGGCATATATTGCTTTCAGCATATCAATTAATCATATATATGTGAGTGTGTTTATTGTATGTACGAATGAATATATATATATATATATATATATATATATATATATATATATATATATATATATATATATTACATGCAAGCATACGAATATATATATATATATATATATATGTGTGTGTGTGTGTGTGTGTGTGTGTGTGTGTGGTTATCGACCCCTCCACAAAACGAATATGACGCAAGGGCAATTTGTAAATGTAAAGTCTATCATATGTTTATCCACGGATCAGAGTGTAGTATCAGATAATGCTTACTGAAATATTTGGGTTATTTTAAAAACTATACGATGAATACTTATGATTTCTAAAAATATGGATGTGAATAATACGAAAAAATGAATGCAAAAAGGAAACCAAAAATATTTGGCACGTAAATGAATAGGAAATATTTTTATTTATTCATTTGTGTGCATTTACGGATGCCGTTATATGTATATTTGTTTAAATTCAGTTAATGTTTACATATACAATTGGTTTAAAAAGATGTTTGGCGCCAGGGAGAGGCAGTTTTATTGCTGAAAGGACACACTGACATATTTTCTTCAAAGCAGAAGATATGAATCGTAAAAAAAAAGACAAAACGAACAAAAATAAACAAAAATATATGACAAATTACATTACATGTATTATTGCATACATCCTCAAAAAAACATTCAAGCTCACTTATATATATATATATATATATATATATATACATATATATATATATATATATGTGTGTGTGTGTGTGTGTGTGTGTGTGTGTGTGTGTGTGTGTGTGTGTGTGTGTGTGTGTGTGTGTGTGTGTAAAGGTACACTATATGGCTGAATAAAAAGGAAACTTCCTCAATTTACTAAGGAAGAACTTGACGCAGTATTGAAAATCATTAAAAACAAAAACTGTAGGCTTCGACGAAATCCCCATAGATGTTTCGATGATATACTTCTCTAATTGCTCAACGTAGTCGGTAAACAACTCACAATACAGAAATGGACGAAAATTTGCCTCCTTCCCTTCCTGAAGAAAGCGACTTCCGAAACTCTAAGAACTACTAAGGCATAATTCTAACTGCAATAGCCTCTAAGGTTCATGATTCCTTGCTTTTCCATTGTATCTGACCAGATATAAGAGATTCTTTGGAAAACTCGGAACGGTTTTCGAAAAAATAGCTTCAAAACCACACAGATTCTGACCATCCATCGTAGCATCAAAGGGATATGAGCAAAGAATCTCCTGGTAACACTAGTGTTTGTAAATTTCACCAAAGGTTAGATTCTATACACAAAGAGAATACGAGTTGTCTATGGTTTTCCAAATTAGATTGTTACCAATGAAATGATACTTTTCAAAAACATAAAAGCAACGGTTCCCTTACATACTGGAGGTACCGACTTCTTCGACATTCTCGATGGATTCTTACAAGAGACACATTAGCACCATATTTAATTATACTCTGCCTAGACTATGTACTTCGAAAATCAATAGAGAAAATACTTTTACATTAAAAAAAGATAAGAAGCGGTTGATATCACGCAGAAACTTCAACCGACGCAGACGATGTAGATGTCCTAACTCTTCTCACAAATACACAAGTCCACACGGAATCCCTACTGCATGGCCTTTTGCAAAATTTAGTCTCTACGTAAATGTAAATAATACAGAGTACGTGTATTTTAAACAGAAAGGAGCCATATCCTCTCTAAATGGAAATTTCTGGCAATAAGTACATCAGTTCATACACTTTTGCAGCAGTATCTCATCTACTGAAACTTAAGTAAACATACACCAAGTGAAGATGAGTAATCTTTGGCCTAGTGGGTAGACCGTTCGCTAATGGTCCGGGAGACTTGGGTACAATCCGAGGTCGCGTTATACCAAAGACTTAAAAAATAGTACTTGATACCTCCTTGCTTAACGCTCAACAATATAAGGTACGTATCAAGGGTCAAGTGGAGCAATCCAGGGAAAGGAGTAGCGCCCTCCCCTACACTTCAGGGTTGTAGCTATTGAAAAGGGAGCCTTCTAGTCACCCTCGACTACGGTCGCCAACAACAACAACTATCGATCATATGGAAACCCGATCTATCTTTATCTGAAAGAAAACTGTTGTTGACATTGAAACAGTATTTACACTAAACTGAATTGTTTAACATAGAACTGATTTGACATTTAACAGTGTGTAAAAAAAACTGTACTTAACTGAATTAGAACTGCTTGACTAACCTGAATAGTTTGAAATAGAAATGTTTTTGACAATTAAACTGTGTACTTATGCTAAACTGAATTGTTTGAAATAGAACTGATTATTCACATGAAAAATGGATTTGGTATTAAATAACCGGCAAAGGTTAATATGCCATAAAACCCAACAAACCAAACCAAACCGATCTATTTGATAAACGGGCTTTCTTAGTAGCTGTAGCCGTGAACAAACTACTATATAGATACATCGCTCTACGCTAACAAACACAAAGAGAAAAGACAAAATGGGAACTAAACAAGAATTCTGAGTGCTGTCTTAAACAAATCCTGGAAGCAACACCCTGCAAAACAGTAACTATACAGCCACCAAAATCCTATCAGACAAAACATCTAAGTTAGATGAACAAGAGATGCGGGTCACTGCAGAAGCAAAGACGAACTCATAAGCGACGTTTTCTTATGGACTCGAACCTGGACGATCTACCAGGCGAGATGGATGAGAGGGGCGGATGGCGAAAGGAAGTCAAGCAAATCCGTGCTTTCAATTCGATTTGATGATGATAGTGATAGCGAAAAACTCGCAATATTACTAAAGCTAAAAATCAAATGTTCATTGTTTATGGACTCCTATATATTCATACTTTTGTTCAATACTTTCAGTAGTGATAAATGTTATATTGAAAATATCAAATAATACTCATTTTGATAGTGTAATTTTCCAGTGAGAATAACAAACTCTAGATATATTTGATAAAGAACAAAATTAATTTTCTACAAACGTCATATTGGTATATTTACTTGCAACCGGTATATATATATATATCATCATCTTCATCATCAAGTCGTGCCGCAAGCACAGATTTCCCTAACTCTCCTTCGCCATTTGTCTCTATCGTCCATCGTATTCGGCAGGTCCTCTAGTCTATATCCCTTATCTGTACAGAGCAGTTGTAGGTAAGTTCGAGCTGGTCGTCTTACACCTGTTCGTCCGTGTGAAGGGGTCTGCCAGAGAACGTCGCTTATAAGTTCGTTCTTACGTCTCCACATTCAAATATACATACATACATATCTATACATCTATATCAATATGTATATATATATATATATATATATATATATATATATATGTGTGTGTGTGTGTGTGTGTGTGTGTGTGTGTGTATTTTTCTTTGCGTATGTGTGAATATGAGCATGTCGATGTCTTTGTGTCTATATGAATGTGTTTTTGTGTTTGTCGTGTATGTAACATATGTGTGTGGATCGATTTGATTTAATACTCACGTTAATAGCTAATATTTGCACGTCTTTCGTTTCACAAATATGCATCCCTTTCATCCATCCAAGTACAGTGGAAAATTATACGTTGATGTATCTAAAAAGGGTGTCGGTTGTACCAGTGTGCTATTGATTAAGTGTGTGCGTTTGTCAATGTATACACTCAACCTAACACATTGTAGGTTCTCTACCGTGACGTAAAGCAAAGGTTGATCCACCCAAGTTTATGACGAGTCTCTTATGGAAATAAATTATATATGTACATATCAGTCTTACCTTGTCGTCCCTGTTGCGTGGCCGGTTCGTGTCTCGGACATAAACTCCCAGGAAAATCTCCACTCATCAAAAGGACAGAGATATATCAGTAAATATTCACATTTACAGATGTGAAAATCCACTTACGAATATTGCTCTCTCGGAAAATGGCCGTCATGCATGTCACGACTCAGTGTAGCCAACCCCTGTATTTTTTTCCGGTTGTATTGAACGGTTTTACGATTGTGCAAGATGAATCATGTTAGGATCACAGGTCAGCGGGCATCGGTTTTATTTATGGCATTCAGCATTTAGAATTGTTTCTACCGTCCTTAATAACGACGTTTACATGGAAATCTTCCCGTTCTAAATTTTCAGGTATGGGAGGAATATAACAGGATTATTGCCTCTTCAAAATCGTATATTGCAATACAGATTGGAAATACAAGGAGTTTTAGATAAAATGGTATTTCGTAATCTAATCATCATCATCATATCGTGCTGGCAGCACGGATATCCCTGACCCTCTCTCGCCACTCCTCCCTATCGTTCATCGCCCTAGGCAGGTCTTCAGGACAACATCCTGTATCCTCACACAGCTGCTGAATGTACGTTCGTGCTGGTCGTCCTGCTTTTGCGCGGCCGTGTGTGGGGATCCATAAGAGTACATCTCTTATGAGTTCATCTCTGCTTCTCCAGCAATGTCCTGCATGTCTGGTTCGCCTAACTTGAATAGATTTCGTGATAGGGGGCAGGTGGCCGTACAGTTGGTGTCTTGTGGGGTGCCGCTGCCAGGACTTGTTGAGGATTGCACGCAGCATTCTTGTGTAATTGCCATCTAGTTTCTTCTCGAGCCGTCTTGTTAGCGTCCATGTAGTGCATCCATATAGCAGTATCGATGTGACCGCTGCCTGGAAGAAACTGCGTTTCATTTTATCGGTCAGGTCCGACTTCCATATAGTCGATAGCCTATTGATAGCTGTCCATGCTTTCGTTAACCTCGTTTCGATGTCCTTTTCGGTTGATTCGACGCTGCTTCCTAGGTACGTGAATTTGTCTACTAGTTTAAGAGGGGTTCCTTCTAGAGTGGAGATGTCCCCCGTTTGGTTATAGCACATATATTCCGTTTTGTGTGCATTAACATGGAGGCCTATGCTTGCTGCTGCTCGTTCCAGGCTATGCAGAAGTGTTTCGGCTTGGTCTACTGCAAAAGAATAGCCGTTAACAGATAAAATACAGACTTTACACTTGCTTTTACACGGTCTGTTCAAATGTGAGATCATTTGAAGAAGAATTGGTCAAAGTATTTGATCAAGAAATTATATAAATTTTTCAATCTTTCAAATTATATGAATTTTACAAGTGCAAATCGTTATTTTCTGCCATTCGGCTTTGATTTAATCACTGTTTCATTCCAAAACAGTTTTGTTATAGAATTATTTCCGTTATCTGTGAAGAAGTTATAACATCTTACTAAAAATATTAGCCACACTTAAGATTATTTCGTATTGCTCTACGTATGGCTGAAGAACACGGTTATGCAAAGGTCAAGGCTAAGAGACATTTTCTAATTATTTTTTTCTAAATAGTGACTATTTTAGAACATTTGTTGTGGATTAAAAATTCACGCCAAATCGTCACAAAGTGTATTTGATACTAAAAATGATAAATCTTTAGACTATTTTTTCCAATATTATTTTTGTTACATTAGAAATTAAAATTGTTCTGAGGAAAAAAAATTACTGACATTTGAAATGAAATACCGACCCGTTCTTCTAACTCTTACTAGCATAAGTCTTGTGTTTCCTCTGCAGACGAATAAGACCATCGGGTATGCTACTTCTTACAATGGGGAGACATCAGTTCTAGACTCGGAAGATTATGGAGTACCTATTCGCTGCGATTTATCTCAGAACGACTGTGATCCAATTTACAGCACTTGATTAGGGTTCTATTTACGCGTCAAATATATTTGTTTGAAAAACATTTTCATTGGGCGAAACAATGTAAATGTAAGCGAATAAATGATAATAATTATATAAAATTATCTATTTAATAACTACTACTCATATATTCTTTACTATAAAAAGAACAGTCTGAATTTAACTTGAAGAAGAGATAAAGTAACGAAACATATGAAGAGCACATGAAATGACAAAAACTTACATACCATGTTTTACATCATTTTCGGACCCGTTGATTTATTATCTCTCTCTCTCTCTCTCTCTCTCTCTCTCGCTCTCTCTCTCTCTCTCTATATATATATATATATATATATATATTCTAAATGGGGGTACAAAATTTTATTAAACTTACAAAAAGACCAAATTTATTCATGTTAAAAAATAAAAATGAACAACTAACCGGTTTCGGTTCTATCTGGCCACAGTTAAACTAGGACAACAATTAAGAAACAAAGAGAGGAAACTGACTCCATAATGTTAGAAAAAAATGGCAGGTAGAGGAATGTTAAATTGTAATCAAATTAAGACCTAATAAACATTCCCTCTGCTTACAGAGGGACGGTTTATGGGACAAAATATGAATGGTCTCTAGCACTTCGAAATTAGTTACATATATATATATATATATATATATATAGAGAGAGAGAGAGAGAGAGAGAGAGAGAAACTGAGGCAAAGACAGACTGACACAGATAGGTAAGAGAGCAGGAGCAACACAGTAGTCAATAACACTACAATATAATACTGAATGGTCCCTATATGGAAATGAATGAAAACAATAAACGGTATATCGTAAGTGTGATGACCTAAGATTTGAACTTCAAAACAAAAATATGAATTTTTAGAGAAATAATGTGCCAACTGTCAGTCTTCTTTTCTGAGATAACTGGAAATGAATTTAACGCGAAAAGTATCTTGTAAGGATATAACTTAGCATCAAAGAACCATCCCAACAAAGTCGTTGTCGTATGTTTCTTTGAGTATATTTCAAGCGAAATACTAATGATTATATTCAGTCACAGGATGTAAATTTCTACAAAGCAGGAGATTCCAGTAATTTCTCCCTATGATTTCACACGATTAACCACTCCCGAAGGCGGTTCTAAGTAAGAAAAAAAAGGAAAGAAATTCTGAGAGGTAGACGTAGAGATATAGAATTGTAAATATGGGATGATAGAAAAATAAAGAAAGAAAAGTAGTTTAATCTGTGCACATCATAGAAAATATTTTTCGTCAGCCTTCTGGCAGAGATTAGTGCGCATTAACAGGCAAGATCAAAGTTTACAGTTCGAGTATAGGTAAATTGATTGATAATGTTATTCTAAGTATTTTAGGATGGCATATCTTCACCGAATTCAAATCATCAACATCATCATCATCCCCATGTTGTGCCACTAGCACGGATATCCCTGACCCTCTCTCGCCACTTCTCTCAATCATACATCGATTTTGGAAGGTCTTCGGGGCTACATCCCGTATTCTCTCGTAGCAGCTGTATGTATGTTCGAGCTGGTCGTCCTGCTTTTGCTTGGCCATATGCGGAGGTCCATAGGAGTACATCACTGATGAGTTCGTCCTTGCTTCTCCAGCAGTGTCCTGCTCGTCTAACTTGAATAGTTTTCGTGATGGGAGGCAAGTGGCCGTACATCTGGTGTCTTGTGGGGTGTTGCTGCCAGGACTTGTTCAATACTGCTCGCAACATTCTTGTGTGATTGCCGTCTAGCTTCTTCTTCAGCCGTTTAGTTAGCGTCCAAGTAGTGCATCCATACAGTTGTATCGATACGACTGCTGCCTGGAAGAAACTGCGTTTCATTTTATCGGTCAGGTCTGATTTCCATATGATTGAGAACTCTGAAATAATACTTTTTTCAATTTCTTCTGTGATTGGTCTTGAACTGTACGAAACTGGTCATAGTATATAGACACAAAAAAAAAATAAAATAAAAAATAAAATGAAACGCAGTTTCTTCCAGGCTGCGGTCGTATCGATACTGCTATATGGATGCACTACTTGGACGCTAACTAAGCGGCTGAAGAAGAAGCTAAACGGCAATTACACAAGAATGTTGCGAGCAATATTGAATAAGTCCTGGTGGCAACAACCCACAAGGCACCAACTATACGACCACCTGCCACTCATCACGAAAACTATCCAAGCTAGACGAACCAGACTTGCAGGACACTGCTTGAGAAACAAGGATGAGCTCATAAGTGATGTACTCCTATGGACCCCCGCATATGGCCAAGCAAAAGCAGGACGACCAGCTTTAATATACATACAGCAGCTAAGTGAGGATACGGGATGTAGCCCTGAAACCTGCCAGAGGCGATGAATGATAGGGAGAAGTGGAGAGAGAGGGCCAGGGATATCCATGCTAGCGGCACGACATGATGATGATGATGATTCCATTTCTTATCCCAATTGATGGATGGCTATTTAATCTGAAATTTATCTCTACATCTGTATTGTTATCTGTGAAACAATTGATAAATAACTTTGGCAAGAAAGAAAACATCCACAAATGCAAGTAAGTTTCTCTCTTCTGTGATAAGTATATCTTTTCTGATCATTTGCTTTCGCTGTATTCCTGTCTTCGAAAACGACGAGATAATTAAAAAACGAAGCGATCCTTGTTCTGCGGATTTTAAGTCTGTGTAAACACCTACGAGACGCTTGGAGTAGTCTGAAAACTGTGTGACACAACCTGAAATTTCTAATTATAGCTTGGAGTCGATGCCGGAGATCTGGCTAAATAACGAGATTCGAAAAAAGATACTTGCAGGGAAATCGGCAAGGGATTGATCAATTTGCGTTTAGAATATTTTGGTCAAGATATATAGATGAGGTCAAAAGCCATCCTGATATATGAGAAGCAAAATTCTTAGTTTTGATATTGGGGTCAAATAAAGTCTGTTAGTCTCAAAAGAACACAGTTATCCTGATATTCGATCTCAGACTTATTAAGGAACTAATAGTTCGTTTTATTTGTTTATAAACATATCAACCTTTGTGGGTGATTTAATGCTAAAGCCATCCTTTTAGAAAAATAGTAGTCATAATATTTAAATCATAGCTGGCAAAATAAGCTGGTTCATACTTCTGCCAACGTTATTAGTTCGAAATTGAATACTATAGAATGGCTGGAGTTCGAACCCGTTCACTATTATGTCGCAGGGGCACCTCGGGTGGTGTAATGTAGACTAGCAAACCTGCACGAGTGAGTTCGATTCTCATTGGGTTCCCCATTCATGCGGCCTTGTGCTACATCTAAGAAAAAAGCTTAGTAAATTACTACTACTATGTCGCAGTCTGGTATAGTTAGTCACTACACCATGGGAACTTACCAGTCACAGAAAACATAAATTTATTGTTCATCCAAAGCCTTCATGACTGAATCATAGGGTTTAGTTTGGTTTCTTTGTTTTATGGCATATAAACCTTTGTAAGTTATTTAATCCCAATGCCATTCCCCTAGAAGAATAGTAGTGGTACTATTCAACCCATAGCTGGGAGGATAAGGGGGTTCATACATTTACCAAGAGTATTTGCCCGAAAGTGAACGTAATAGCATGACTGGAGTACGAACTCGCGTACTACGATTCCGCAGTCCCATTACACCACGATTCTGCTTAACCATTACACCACGATTCTGCTTAACCATTACACCACGATTCCGCTTAACCATTACACCACGAGGACACCTCCCGGAATCATACGGGATGCATTCTCTGTACACTTTTCCTAATATTTTAAGCACATACTTTCGAAATTCTGTTTTATTTTTCAATAAAACAGAAATTTTAGTTTTAATGTTACAATTTTGTATTATCTGCAAATTTTTTGTAATTCATATTAATATATTTCTTACACATCCTGTAGGTATTTTTCAAGAAATTTACTGATTTAATTTTCTGAATTACAATCGAATTTTTTTTTTTTTTTTTTTTTTGGTACGTTACTTTTTTGTGAGTGGTAAAAATATTCTGAAGATTAAAAAATAATTGAGTCATCTCGTTGTAAGTGTCTGTTACCACTAAGAGGCGCCTACTGCTATAACATTTCTCTGTATACTGTTAAACATTTTTTATTGTGGTTTCTATTCTGATTTCTTTCAAAACAGGTTCATATTCGTAAGCTTTAACCACTAAAAAATCTACCTTACCTGTTACAAGAGGGGCTCCAGGCTCTCTATGTGTTTTATAACATGATAAACCATAAAACGTACAAATTACACAATGCTTTTCGAAGATTCGTGTCATTCAAATGAGAGATTATGAGTTACAGTCTTACTTAAAATTGACGAATTATCATAATCTCAAAAAAGATTATGAAATTTCTATATATTTATTTAAAATAGGTGCTCGTGGTGTATTGAAAGTGGTTATCGTCATAAGAAATGGACCCTACAACCCGAGTTCAAATGCTGGACGAGACTGTTTGAACTTCACATAGTGCTTATAACTTGAGAAATGTATGCTTCCAATTATTTTTCCTCCAGCTGTGGGTAAATAGTAGAATAGACTGAGCCCTTTAATCTTGGTATGGCAACTAATCAAGGAGATGGAAAAGTCTGAATTCAAACTTGTTAAACTCCGCTTAAAAATTCACCTTGCGTCCCAACCTGTTTATTGTTGATTGGATAAATATATATGTTTATTAAAAATGAAAAAAGATAAGAAAGACAATACAAAAATAGCTCAATTTTACATCTATGAAAATAAACACCTGCTCATTATAATGAAATTTCTAAGCCAGAAAACAATTCTAAACAACTTATACTATTGGGAAACGCTTTCAGTTCACTTTATTTGAAGAAGGATTTATTGCAGATACCAGATTAATTTTTACATGTAATCCGATATCCTATCAATTAGTACGTTGCCGTACAGTGCAGTTTCAATGTCAAAAACATTTCTATTTCAAACAATTCAGTTTAGAGTAAGTACAGTTTCAATATCAAAAACAGTTCGGTTTCAAACAATTCTTTTTAACATAAATATGAAGTTTAGTTGTATTTGACTCATAGATAGGACCCTATCAGGTGCTACCACTTCGGGCAAGAATGAACCTGGAGGCGATGGAAATGAAGGGTCACTCCGCATTCCCCAAGGCTCCAGTATAAATGGAACCTCATCATCAGATTGTTTGGTGTCATATCCTGGACAATCGTTGGTGTGATTTTACCACTCTGCAGAGGGGCAATCGGTGTAATCTACAGCCTCCGCAACTGGACACTTCTGGGAAAAAGGAGTCATAACTATCTGCAGGGGATTCAGTCAGCCTACTCTAAAACTCACCGATAGTGCAAAACTCTATTAGAAGTTGTGCTTACGCCAGGTGGGGGACACCTTTAGTTCGATCGAGAAGTTTTTCATAAAGAGCATTCCATTAATTCTTATGCCTCAAATTTAAAAAAAGCTATTTTTTTTTTCTTATTCTATTAGAATTCTTTTTCCCTGAATTTTTTGTAAGTGAAAAAAAAATGAGTAGATCATATGAACCTGAATATTAATGTAACGAAGCTTTTCACAAAAGTTTTCAAATTACCCCCACCCTTCAAAAAATGTTGCTAATACATCCACTAAGCCTTTCTGATAAAAAAAAATTACCAAACATTAAATTCTTTCAAGGATTATTGTTCAATCCAGGTTTATATACATGGATTTCTTGTAGTATGAAAGCTTGCTATCAGACATGAATAGACGATACCATTGAAAAAAATCGTTATCAACTAGTGACATACTCAATAGCCAATACAATCAAATTTTATTATTAACGCCAAATGTTTTTACAATAAACGGATGATAACAACCATCTAAATATGTATGAATTTGTCTTTTTCCCATGCAAAACCCACAAGAAAAGTGTGAAATTTTAAAAATTAGTTGAAAAGAAGAGAAGTGAATTCAGCGATTATTCAAAATTAATGACTTACTCTAGTTTACCAAGCGTTTTCAGTTATCGATTTATTTGAATAAAAATCAAATTAGCGTTATTTTCATCAATGTTATATTCCTCGAGTGTCAGTAACTAAAGAAACTAATGTATTAAATAAAATAAAATAAAATAAAAGAAGAAATACATTTGTTATGGAGATTATTGGTTGCCTAGGTGGTTTCAGCAGAAAAAAAAAACACTCGTATTTCGGTGGGCATCTTGCTCAATCAATCAAATATAGAAAAGCATTTTAAATATTCAGCAAGAAACGCAGAATATTTCAAAAATTGTCTATATTTGATCTATCCGATTTTTTTTATTGTTTTCAGTTTTGATGAATTATCCCGGAGATTTAAGATTTATATCTAAGTGAGAAAGGTTGGGAGATAGATAGAGAGAGAGAAAATGTGTATGCGAGAGAGAGACGAAGAGATAGAATGAGGGTGTATGGGAAAGAGAGAGAGAGAGAGAGAGAGAGAGTGAAAGAGAGAGAAATTTCTACATCGAAGATTCATTAAGATTTGTTTTAATGCAATTTGACCGGACAAAATTGCAAATACTCTTATCAATGTTCGTAACATTTTTAGAATACATTTATATAAGTGATATATCATGAGTTAGTTCACAAATGTCTACACTTACTAAAAACTAATAGAGATAATAAATTATTTGAAAGGTGTCTAGTTGTGTTATATAAACAAAGAACATAGTACCTTTATACATATGGATAGATTCAAAAGATAAAACTCAAATAAAACTATATATTTTAACTAAATATCAAATATTTCTCAATGAATTATTATTTCCTTATTTTACATGTTAATATGGATTCCTTGATATTTAGTTAGTATCAATATTTATATTGATTTCCCTAATCTTTCTTCGTTTTTATGTTTTTAGTATCATGCTATTTTTGCTACATGCCACGGAACTTCTTTGTTGGAATATCGTTTTCCGTTTATATATATATACATCTCTTTTAATGTGGGGTTGTTGATATTAGGTTCCGATAACAACTGAATAGACTGTGGACAATTTGATTGATTTTGTGTCTTTAAAACATTTTTGCCAACGTAGTAAATAATCAACTTTGCAGAATTTCAAAGAGAATTTTCTTAAAGTTAAATTTTCAGTAATATTCCAAAACAGTTTTTTAAGAACGAACATCAATGCTCCGTTTTTATCTTGTCAACACTATCAACTTTGACTTGTGAAAGCTAAAATATTTGTCGATTTGGATTTGTTCGTTTTGGCCTGGATTGATAGACTCAACTAAGCAATAATGCTGTGAATGTTACGTAGCCTTTTTTCTTTCTCTTAGAATTGCTTTTATTTGCCCTTACTCTTATCTCTTGAATGTTCTATTTTCGTCGGTACCCTCGTCTTTTGTTTGTCATCGAGTCTGTCTTCCATCAATGGCCTCCATCTTTTTCTCGTTGTCTCGTGTTTCAACACTGTTTTTTTTCCTGATATTGTTCGTTGCTATAACCCCAACTATATTCGTTCTTCTTTGCTGGGGTAACAGCAACATTGGCACCATTCAGATATACACATTTTTTTAAAATTTTACGATCATTATTTTATATAAGTGATCGTTATGGAGAACATAACCGGTGGTATACTGATTAACATGCTAGACACTTAACATCTAAATGAGTAAGTTCGAACTCCAGAAGAGCTACTGTGTTCACTTATGGATTCATAGTCTTGAGAAAGGTAAAGCGCGAAAGTGAGTAAAATGATTGAATCAAACTCCTATTTACATAATTCATTTTTTAAAACTGAATGAAAAGTTTGCCGATAAACAAAAGTAGAAATATTTCCTTGTAAGCATAAGATAATATTAGTCAGAGCTGATATATATCTTTTTAGATATAGTTAAGATTCTGAAATGAAATATAGCAGTAATTCTCAGCTTTACAAAAAGGAGATATTTTGTGTGTGCAAAAAAAAAATGTGTGATTGTGTTACTATGTTATGGAAGATCAATGTTATGACGGTTATTTATGTCTATATGCAAAATGAAACAATCAGCTAGCAAGATATTTTTCTGTAGAATTAGTAGTAGATTTATGTAAAAATTCTTTTATACGCACAATATTAAAAGAGGTAAGCAATATTGAAATAAAACGTATACCCGAAATAAAAGAAGGATAAATTTTCTCTCAAAAGAAATAAACCAAAAAGTATTTGAGAAAGTAATCATCCCAAACTTACAGAAGAAATATTTTTTTAGCTTATTTATACCATTCATGTAGGCACGAAATTGGATGAAAACTTTGATGATTTAACTAAAGATGTAATTGATTAAAAATGTATTTAAATTATTTTTGGAGGGAAAAATTCTTTAAATTATTTGATCCTTCAAAATTTTCGCGTTAAGTTAAATCTTGTTATCTATGAAATATCTCAAAATTTTAGAAGTAGAACGAAAGCCGATTGGTTTATTAATGTAAAAAAACAGATACAAAATTCCAGCTTCTCGAATTCATATTTTGCAGAAAAATTAAGAACTTTTTTTCGAATGAAAATCAGTTAATTTTCCGTAAAGGCATGAACCCCAAGATAATCAGCAGTTATGGGTTAAAAGATAGCACTACTGGGCTCCTACAAATAAGGTTTTGGCTTAAAATAACCCATCTTGCCATTTAAAAAGTAAACAAACCAAACCTTTACGAGGAGTTGAGAGCAGATTGGTTTGGTTTGGTTTGGTTTTATGGCACATAAGGGTAGAGTGTTCGCCATTGGCCCGGGAGACCTGGATCCAATCCCAGGTCGTTTCAAACCAAAGACATTAAAATGTTACTTGATACTTCTTTGCTTAACACTCAACAATATAAGGTAGGTATCAAGGGTAAAGTGGAGTAATCCAGGGAAAGGAGTAGCACCCTTCCCTACACCTCGGTGAAGCAGCTATTGAAAAGAGAGCCTTCTTGTCACCCTCGACTACGGTTGCCAACTTTACTTATGGCACATCAACCATTGTAGGTTATTAATGCCAAATTCATTTTTATACATATAAACACGGCTATTTCAAACATTTCAGTTTAATACAAGCATAGTTTTTTGTTTACACACATTTAAATTTCAAAAGAGTTCTATTTTAAACAAATCAGCTTTTTTACTGTTTTTAACTTTGAAACAGTGTATTTATACAATTTGAAACAATTCAGTTTAACATAAGTACACAGGTTCAAAACCAAAACCAGTTCTATTTCAAACTATTCAGTTTAGTATAAGTACGCAGTTTAAATGTCAAAATAGTTCTATTTCAAACAATTCAGTATAGCATAAGTACACAGTTTCAATATAAAAAATTAATTCCATTTAAACCATTTCAGTTTAGCATAAATATGTAGAGTAAATGTAAAAACAGTCACATCTCAAACAATTCAGTTTAGCATAAGAACACAATTTAATTCTTTTTGACCCATAGATTGGACTCTATCAGGTGCTACCATTCCGAGCCAGAGTGGACCAAAGAGCTATGGCAATGAAGGTGTACTCTGCATTCCCCAAACCTTATTGTTTAGTGTCCTATCCGGGACATTCGTTGGTTGGCTCTTACATCTCTGCAGAGAAGCAGTTGGTGTATTCCACAGCCCCTCCTCACCAGCCAACAGGGCAAAGCAACATTAAGATAGGCTTTAGGAGGTAAAGGGTCTATTCTACAGCCCCAGCCGACTAGGCAATCGAGAGCAGAGGTGGAACACAC
The DNA here is from genome assembly GCA_963585895.1 of Sepioteuthis lessoniana. NCBI lineage: Eukaryota > Metazoa > Mollusca > Cephalopoda > Myopsida > Loliginidae > Sepioteuthis > Sepioteuthis lessoniana. The sequence continues at coordinate 81,617,160 of OY757919.1, forward strand.
CCATTTCCTTTAAACTATTCCCAGCAACTTCTTAATTCATTCCAAAATTCTTAATATCTTGAAAGCCTTTATCCCTTGACTTAGATCATCCAACAACAGTCATGTTCTCAAATTAATCTTTGGGTCATTGTCACAATGTTTTTAACGCCTTTAACAGTTTAGAACTTTGTATTCTATACTGCATGTCAAAAATAGATGTCTCTTGAAAGGACTGAGTCTCCTGCTACGAGTGTCTTGGATATGACAATTAACAATTTGATGGTGATGCTCTAGTAACACTGAAACTTTAGGGAATGCGGAGTACCCCTTCAATGCTATTGCCTCTAGGTCTACTCTGACCCGGAGTAGTAGCAATTGATAAAATCCTATCTATGGGTAAAATAGAATTGTTTGACATTTTAACTGAGTTAAACAAATGCTTTATGCTAATTTGAATTGTTAGAAGCAGAACTATTTGATCATTTAACTGTATGTAAACAAATGAATGATGTTTAATTGAATTGTTAGTGATAAATAGTTATACTTTGACCATTGAAATTTCTGCAAACTATGAGTAATATTGAATAGAATAATTAGTGTTAAATAGCAATACTTGTAAATACTTTACCGTGAGCAAAAAAATGATTAATACGAAATAGAATTATTTCTGTTTGATAGAAATGCTTGAAATCATTTGACTGTGAAAAAAAGAACCCGGGCTTATTTAAATATGTTATGAACAAAAGGTGCGAGTTGTGTAATGGTTATCGTCGTTGGAAAGGGACATCGTGACAAGTGTTCAAATCCTGGACTAGTTTAATTGCATTTCACGTAGTACTAAGACCATTTAGGAAAGGTAAGAAACCTCTTATTCTCTCCCCAGCTATGGATGATTAGTAGGGTAGACTGGGTTCTTCGGCCTTGGCTAGTCAACCAGTCTAGAAGGAAAACTCTGAATCCAAACCTGTTAAACTCCACTTAAAAATTAACTTTGTATCATATCCTACCCGTGCGAAGGGGTTGAAAAAGAAGGAACCAGTGGTATAATGGCTACGTCGTAGGAAATGAACTCGTCGACACGAGTTCAAATCCTGGATGAGATTGATTACATTTCACCCAGCACTAAGACCCTTGAGAAAGGTAAGAATCCAATTATTCTCCCCCCAGTTAAGGATAAGTAGTAAATTCGAATTGGTTCTTTGGTCTTTGTTAGGCCACAAGTCTAGGAGAAAGAAAACTCTTAATTCAAACCTGTTAAATTCCTCTTAAAGATTGATCTTGCGTCAAATGCTGCCCGTGCAAGGGTGAGATTGTTAAATACAAACAAAATATCATTACAAACCATATATATATATATATATATATATATATAAAAATAATGTAGGCGACCTTAGTCGAGGGGTATCTGAAGGCTCTCTTTTCAATAGCTACTACACCGAGGAGTAGAAGAGGGTGCAACTCCATTCCGTGGATTGCTCCACTTTTCCCTTGATCCTTAATGCTACGTTCAAATCCTGGATGAAGCGGCGTTTCATTTTGTGCTAACGCACTTAAAAATGGCGTCGATCACTCTTCTTTTACCCAAGCTATGTTGGCCCAGTCGGCTGGGGAAGTAGAACACACCGACTTCTTCTCTTCTGAGGAGTAAACCCCGCCAACAATGTTCTGGATACGACATAAAACAATCCGATGGTGAGGTTCCAGTAATACCGGAGCTTTGAGGAATGCAGAGAGCTTCTTTATTGCCATCGCTCCCAGGTCCATTGTTGCCCGGAATGACAGGGCCCTTTCTATGGGTTGAATAGAAATAATCAGTGTGCTTATGCTAAAATGAATTGTTTCAAATAGAATTTTTTAGATAAATAAAATAAATTTGGCATTAAATAACCAATAATTGTTGATATAGTACAAAACCAAACCAAACCAAAACATAGCTATGATTAAAAAGCAGAGAATCCTGGTATATTTTGTCTTGTTTAAGCAACCGGTGTGGTAGAATTAAAAAACGAATTTTCGACCAGGTATATTATGCTTAGAAATCGAACTTGGTGGCGCATCATGTCTGAGGTCAAAAGACTGGGTGAATATATTTTATTGTATATTATGTCTGATAAGTCTATATCACACTGTTTGCCTGGGTATCGAGGGAAGACAAATACATCTTTTTAACGTAGATATCATCAGCAAGATAGCACTTTTTAAATCATCACAAACTTATTCGTGTTCGAAGTTTATGTCCATGTTACCTGACGTATATATGTGTTTGTCAGTTGGTCAAAAATAAAATTTGATTGATATTGAAAATATTCAAATAGAATTATTCTCTAAGAAAAAAATTAACCCCACTTTTTGTGTATGAATAAAGGTAGCCGTTACTTAACATTTAATAAAGTCCTAACTACAATAACTATCGACAAAGCAGCATCAAACGTTATTTTTTATTGTCCTTTTCTTTTCTAAACAAAACGGCCAATGCAATATAATTAGAAAATTGGTAACTTCGGCCATTTTTGAATTGAAAAACAAGTAACAAGAAAAATATTGCCTATTAAAGAATTTATTAAATTTGCATATATATGTAAGCGTTCCGAAGTTAAGAAAAGATTATGTCTAAAAATGAATTTTAAAACCTGGCAAGAGTTTCCAAAGGCAATTTCAGTCAACGAATAATTTTAAATAAAGCTGAAAACTGTAGACAATTTGTGCAAGTAATCCAATTAGATTTGTAAACGTACAAGAAATGCTACAGTAATTTAATTATCATTCTCTCTTGTTTCTTCTGTCATCGATAATTTATATTTTTTATTAATTTACACTGCATACATTTCGATAAAATATTTAACGGGTGTTGATTAATTTCTGCTGGAAAAATGCCGGCCTATATTTTAAATCATTCTTTTGTTATTAATATAATGTTTACTTAGTATTTTTGACTTCTGATTTTTTTGAAATTCCACTAATTCTTATTGTGTCATCAACAAATAAAATTTCTTCTTCTTCTTCTTCTTCTTCTTCTTCTTCTTCTTCTTCTTCTTCTTCTTCTTCCAGCGTTCGCTGCTGATCTTTCACTGGAGTTCAAGTAACAACAAGTCTCTTCAGTTTTCCTGGGCTCTGTCTGAGTATTCTAACTTATTTAAACAATCCTGTGGTCTTGATGTTCTCGATTCTTCCTCTGAATCTGAATTCCTACCGTCTTTATTCCAAGCCTTTAGGAACCGTACCAAATTCTCTAAAGACGATTGTTATCACCGTCCTACTCTTGATTCATAGGTCTGGTTTCTGGCTGAGATTAGCAGATCTATCTGTATTTTTTGCGTATCATTTATTGGACTGATTCTCTTTGTGAATTTAATATTTGATCGTATATGCGTTTTCTAATTCCCAGTAGATCATCTTACCCAATGCCAAAATCATCCTTGTCGAAGAATATCTGTAATATAATTTAAACCATAGCTGGAAGGATAGGGATGTTAACACCTTTCCCATGAATATTAGAACGGAAGTGAAAGTAAAAGCGTGACATCAGTTCGAACTCACTTTCTTCAAGTCTTCATTCAGCACTTCAACCATTACGTTTTAGAGAATACTCCAGTCTTGTCTTGTACTCCATTTGCGCAAGTTTGCTGCATCCGTTTATTATTATATTTTTTCTTTTGAGTGTTTTCCACCCCAGCGCTAATTGGTGGTTTCTCACTGGAGTTTGAGGGACAGCAAGTCTCCTCATGTCACCGGGATTTTCTCAGTATTCTGGCCGATCTCAACAATGATGTAGTCGGGATGGTGTCGTCTTGTCCTCTTATTACCAAGTTCTCCAGTCCCTGAATCAATTCTTAAGTGATTTCACCGAGCGCACCAATCACAATTGATGCCATCGTATTTCTCATGTTCCACAGTTTTTTCATTTCTCTGGCAAGATGTAAGTATTTATCTCTCTTTTCGTTTTCTTTTTTGTCATCATTATTATTATTATTATTATTATTATTATTTCACCCGTAGCAAGTATGTCTCACGAGTTTTTGCAGATGGCCTTTTAGTAACTTCGAAGTGACAGCAAGTCCCTTTCTGTCACCAGGACTCTTCTAATTATTATAGACGATATTAACAATGTTGCGGTCTGCATGGTCTCTTCTTCTGAATAGGAATTCTTCCAGTCTGTTCCCAAGACTTTGGGGACCGTCCCGAGCGCACCAACAAAAATACTATCAACACTACTATCAGATTCCACAATTTTTTCAGCTGACTTGCAAGAACACAGTATTTGTTTATCATTTCTGTTTCCTTTATCTTTACTCTGTGATCCATCGTAACAGCAAAATCCTTCTGATGCCAATTTCTTTAAATAATTTATACTAAATCTGACTAACTGACCGGAATTCGGTAATCGTAACAATCTCAAAGACCTAGATACATTCATGAGTTATAACCGTTATTGTTTGCAGTTTTTCCAATCAATTTTACTTTATGTTTTTTCACGGGAGATTGAGCGACAGAGAGTCTTCTCTGGTTTTTAGAACTCTTCTAAGTATCCTCAGTGATTTTAGTTGTGCTGTGGACTGAAAGGTTTCAATTTTTCTTCCTGTCCACAGCTCATCGAATCTATTTTCGAGGTTCTTGGCGACAGTTCCAATGGCCCCAAAAAATACAAAAGGTATCATTGTCACCTTTATGTTCCATCGGGTCTTTCAACTCTCTAGGAACTTCCAACTATTTGTTCGGCTTTTTATTTTTATTTTTTGACGTCTGCTGAATCGGCAAAATCTACTAAATTATTAGTAATCATCTTGTTAATAATTAAGGCACGGTTTTCTGGGTAGGATTGCATTAGTTTCTTACTTGGTTTTATGGTATATCAACCCTAGTAGGTTACTTAATGGCAAATATTATATATATATATATATATATATATATATATATATATATATATATATATATATAATTTGGAAACCTATAGTTTGTAGTAGTTAAATTTTTTAAATTAGCCAGAACTTCTTTGTTTGTACAAAGTAAAATAGTTTAAAGAATTTACCAATTTACTAAGCATTTTGCTTGGGTGTGGCACAAGGCTGATGAATAGAGCACCCGTTGATTCTCAAACTCCCTCGTTAAGTCTTGCTAGACTGGCTTGTTAACTATTACACCACCGAAGGCACCCCAGTATCAAGAATTTATTTCGAAAACTTTTATTTCTAGTTCATATCAGTCATTTGTTTGCTAACAGTTTAATAGTTGCCTAGTCGTCTGTGGCTGTAGAATACACCAATCTTATCTCTGCAGCGGGGTAAGACCCCTACCAATGTGTGTCCTGAATATGACACTAAACAACCTGATAATGAGGTTCCGATGATGATTGACTATTGGGGAATACGGAGTATCCCTCCTTTGCCATCGTTCCCAGGTCTCCTCTGGCCAGAAGTGGTACAACCTGACAGGGTCTTATCTAGGGGTTGAATAGAACGAAGCTGCGTACTGATGCTAAACTGAATTGTTTGAATTAGAACTCTTTGACTAAACTGAATAACTTGAAATAGAAATTGACAATTCACTTTGTACTTACATTAAAACTGCGTACTCTATACTAAACTGAATTGTTCTAAAGATAACTGTTTTGACATTTAACTGTGAGTAAACAAAAACTATACTTATACTAAACTAAACTGTTTGAATTAGAACTGTTTGACAAAAGTGTAAAGTTTGAAATAAAAATGTTTTTGACAATTAAAGTGTGAACTCATGCTAAACTGAATTGTTTGAATTGAACTGTTTATTTGTATAAAAAAAGATTTGGCATTAAATAACCAACAAAGGTTCATATGCCATGAAACCTAAACAAACAAACAAACAAACAGTTTAATGGTTCTGCGTATTTCTCAGACTACCGTATTTGACGGCATATAAAGAGCACATTTTTTACAAATCATATCTTTTAAAATCCTCCTGTGTCTTTTATGCCCTATGTAGGTTAAAATGTCGGTCGAAATTAGCTATCTCACTACTCCGATTAGCTTAGATTTTAGAGTAAGTTTCATAAACCTATTGTCATTTTTAAAAGGCTTTAATGCAGATTAAAAATTTTATCACTGATAATGTTCATTAAATTAATTTCATCACATTTAACATTAAAAGTTTTTTTTTCTTGATTTGCCTTGCTAAAATTGAGGAACGTCTAATACACCCGTGCGTCTTATATGCTGTCAAATACGGCACTTGTTTCGTTTAAATGGTTTCAAGTATTCTTATCTAACATTAATATATATATATATATATATATATATATATATATATATATATATATACGAGGATCATTAAATAAATTTCCTGACTTTTTTTCGTATGGGCAATTTTATTGATAGTACACACATGAAACTCTAGTCCCCTTCGAAGTAATATCCTCCGGCTGCAATGCACTTGTTTTACTGTTCCAACAACTTCTGGAAGGTCTCATAGAAGTCCTCTTATGTGAGCGTGTCAACGACCTTCGTAACAGCCTCTTTCATCTCCTCAATTGTCTCATAACGACAGCGTCTGTGCTTAGGGAATAAACAAAAGTCATAGGGAGCAAGGACTATAGAGAGGGTGAGGAACTGTCTTGTGCCCACCTTGGTCAAATAGTCTGTAACAAGGTCAGAGTTGTGAACTGATGCATTGTCCTGGTGGAAATGCCACTGAGCCGATTTGAAGAGTGCTGGCCTCTTCCAACGGAATCTCTTCCTGAACTCCATTAAAACCTCAACATAGTTAGGGTTAGGGTTAGTGTTAACCCTAACCCTTTGGCCAATCAACTCTGGTCTATTGACTTCCTTACTCATCATCCCTAACAGACTCCCTGCCTTCCTTGAATCTCATATGCCATTCAAAAACTGATGCTCGGTTTATGCAAGATGCTCCAAAAGCAGTCTGAAGCAATCCATACGTTTTTGTGACATTTTTTTTTCAAGTTTAAAAGATAATTTTATTGCATGTCGTTCTTCTAAAGTGTCCTCACATCCAGATTGCATTTTTGAATTTCACCAGCTTTGACAATCAAGCTTTAGTAGGATGTATTCCAATTCCTTCTGTAGCAGTTAATTTGAATCTAAAATCATAAAAATTGGTCAGTCATCTCATAAGATGTATAGCAATAACATACTGAATTTTCAAGAGTCTAAGTATTTTAAATGCCAGTACAAAAATGTCTGGAAACTTATTGAAGGCACCACGTATCTATCTATCTATCTATCTATATATATATATATATATATATATATATATTCAGTAACTTATAATTTGTAGATAAGATTTGTAAAAGCCGGACCTCCTTTGTTTACGCACAGTTTACTAGTTTTATGAATTCATATCAAACATTTACGTTTCTATTTAAAATTAATTATTTGTTTGCACGCAGTTTAATGGTTTTACGTATTTCTCAAATCAATAGATTTACTAAAAAGGTTTCAAGTATTCCAATGTAACACGAATAATTCTGTTTAGTATTAATTATTTGTTTGCTCACACATAAGTGGCTTTTAGTATTGCTATCCAAAATAAATGTTTTCTTTACACAGTTACATTGTTTCAAGCATCGGTATGAGACTAACAATTCAATTCAAGTACAGTCGTTTTCATTCAATCAAACGGTCTAAAAGTTCTACTCAACCCATAGATTAAACTTTAATATGTACTACCAATGCAGTTCAGAGTAGACCTGGTATTAATGTAAACATTTGACACAAAATATTTGGTAAATAGGAAAATAATACAAAGTTAAGACTTTGTAGAATGTTAAAATGTTATAAAATTGGTCATTCAGAATATTTTCCTGATATTTCCTATGCATCATTACAAACCAAATTAATTTCGTAGGTCTACTGGAATAAAAGTAGTTCTCAGCTCTAATGTGTTCTTTTGTTTAATTCTCCGTCATAGTCTAACAATTTATTCAGTTTTTCAGTTCCTTTTAACCTTATTTTCACATACTTAAACGACAGAATCCATAAACGGACAAGTTAATTTCATCCTGTGCCTTTTTATTTTCATGGATTGTACCTTTTTTATTTACATGGATTGGTTGCTCCATTTTTATCTCTAAATTTCGTATATCTCATTTTAGACAACATACAGTGTTTTTTTTTTTTTTTCCTTTTTTTTCAGAGACGAATTTGTCTGGTTAAACTTCAATGGCTCGAACATTTCTCAATGCGACATCTTCCCTAACTCTTCGGACTTACACTTGTTCTTGTTCTATGAGTGTCTGATTCATTCCATTATTGAGTTGACTGTTAAATCTTTTTTCCCCGGCGAACATTTGTTATTCTACAGAGGCTCATCTATTTTAGCTTTGATATAATTGGTTCTTATGACGTCATTCCTAACTGCTCTTAAGAGTTGTTCAGTCTTTCGAAGTAAATTTCCTCGGCATAAACATAACCAAGTCGTCTCTTGCACAATCTCTTTTGTATTCTTTCTGAATTATCCAGAAATTAATTTCTAATTCATTTTTTTATATTTGTTTTTTTCAGTTTTACTATTCTCATTTTCCTGTTTATACTTATGTTTTTTGTTGTTACAGTTTTGATTGTTTGGTTTGGTTACTTTGTTTAATGGGTAATCAACATTTGTACGTTATTTAATGCCAAAGCCATTCTACTTGAAGAACAGTGGTGGTACTATTTAACCAATAGCTGGGAGGATGAGGGGTTTCATACCTTTCCCAAGGGTATTTGCCTGAAAGTGTACGATATAGCGCGACAGGAGTACGAACTCGCATACTACGATTCTGCAGTCCATCGCTTCAACCATTACACCACGGGGACACCCCCCCTACAGTTTTGAGCAATAATCATATGTCTCCCTGATCTTTTTTATGCATTCTAGAAGACCGTTAATTGCCGAATTAACACAACCTAGTGAACCCAATTTTTCCCTTAATATATATCGGAAATAAAAAGCGTTTTCAACCACACCAATTTTCTCATACCCCTTTTATTTTTTTTTTTACCTTAACATCCGAACAGTCTGTACAATGTTTCTAATCCTTTTTTTGTTGTTTTATTCCGCTAAAAATATATTGTGTGTCACTTACTGCTTGAAATAAAGGATTTAGCTAAATACAATTTATTATTCTTTGAAATTATTGGCCTAGTGAGTAAAGTGTTCGCCAATGGACCGGGTGACCGAGGTTCAATCCCAGGTCAAGTCATCCCAAAGACTCAAAACATAGTCCTTGATGCCACCTTGCTAACACTCAGTATTTTAAGGTAGCGACCCCTCCTGCTCACTGTAGTACCTATAAAAAAAGAGAGCCTTCGGATTCCCCGCGACTAAGGTCACCAACTTTATTTTTACTTATTTCTCTATTCAACAGAACTGATTAAAATGTATGGTAAAAATCACATTAATGGTAGTCATTATTATCGATACTCTTATTTTATCTATTAAGATATTTGCTTTATTTTTGATGACATGGGTGGCAAAAAATGGAACTTGGTAATCCTAGTAAACATTCTGGACGAGGACGTTTGAAATTACTTTTTCGCAAATGCAGTAGTCTTGTTACGGTTCAAATTATATGTTAGACTGGGCCCTCTAACTCTAGTTGAACAATTGATCTATGAGGAGAAAAGATTCTGAATCCAAAACATTTAAACTGTTTTTACGAGAACTTGTGGCATACTCGTACACTTTTTTATGTTATCAGCATATCCAAAAGTGTCTTGTTCCACAAAAGCTTTCATCTATACATACAAATTGACTGCATTGAGAATTTAGTCAGCTTTGCCTTTGTAAATGGTCGTCATGGATGAAAACTAAACAGTTTCATTGTAGACCGGAACTCAACGAAGAAGATCTTTGGGCATAGATACAAAATCAGATCTTAAATAATCGGCATTCTGTATATTATTTTATTCCACATGTTTTGGTGTGAACTGTAATGATTGATAGATTTTTTTTCAACATAGTAAGTCAACTGAAAGATTTTATTTCCAAGAATAGTTTAAATGATTGGTTTGTTTTCTTTGTTTAATGGCGTATCAACCTTTGTAGGTTATTTAATTCCAAATCAATTCTCCAAGAAGAACAGTAGTGGTACTATTTAAACCATTGCTGGGAGAATAAGGGGTTCAAACTTTTCGCAAGGGTATTCGCACGAAAGTGAACGTAATCGCGCGACTGGAGTACGAACACGATTACTGCGATTCTGCAGTCCATCACTTTAATCATTAAACGACTAGGACAACCCTAGTTTAAATGAAAAACAAATCCCACCATGAATGATTTCCATTAACATATGGCTGTGAGTTCTTTAAGTTGAAAGCCAATAAGTGTCTTATTGGTCCTTTCCAATCAGCCTCACTCACCATCCGCGCATGCATTCATATTTTCTCCGGCATTACTCACTCGCCAATCTCCAGAAAGTCTTTGTATTCGTTTAATTCACTTGGCAAAACCTCATATTAGAGAGGCAGCCCCTAGCAATCGAATTCAGTGTGACGTGTGCAGAGTTTTTTTTAAACCAATGTTGTACGGTGTTTGCCAAGGTTTATTGAATATAGATATTTACGTTACTGGGTTTAGTATCCCAATAGTAAACAATGTTATCCAACGATCCGTTTGTAAATGTCAGTGAAAGAATCAATAAAAGAGTCTGGTGAGAAATATACAATGGTGCACTAAGAAGGATAACTAAAATAATCAGGTTTGCTGCAAGTTAACTTCTTCAAATCAAGATCGTTAAAAAATAGTTTAACCTACACATTCTTATTTAAGTATTGAAATTATGTGAATCGACTCCAAGTTGATTTTAGTAAAAGTAAAGTTGGCGACCTTTAGTCGAGGGTGACCAGAAGGCTCCCTTTTCGATAGCTACAATGCTGAGGTGTAGGGGAGGACGCTACTCCTTTCCCTGGATTGCTCCACTTTACCCTTGATACGTACCTTATATTGTTAAGTGTTAAGGAAGGATGTATCAAATACTATTTTTAAAGTCTTTGGTATGACGCGATCATTAGCGAACACTCTACCCACTAGGCCAATGAACCGGTTTTCCCGGTTAATTATAAGGAGGACTCAAAAGTTGTGCAATATTTTGGAAACGAGAGACACAATTTGGCAGCACTAGAGGCTTTTGCCAATGCAGTGTAGTTGACTGACCACACTAGTCTATGAAATAGCACTCGAATAGAATCTGACGAGTTCAGACTATGAGTTTCTATACTCACCAGATACTATTCGAATGTTACTCATTAGGTTTGCCTCTATAGCTTCTACATGCGCAGGGAATAGATGTTTTTTGCCGACCTAATTTGCGTGATCATCGAAGTTCTTGTTATTCGAAATCAATATCTTGAACAATTTGGTTATTGTAGGTTTCATGGTTTCTTTGCTTAATGCCATATCAACCTTTTGTAGATTATTTAATGACAAAGCCATTCTCCTAGAACAGTAGTGGTACTATTTAACCCATATCTGGGAGGATAAGGGGGTTCATATCTTTCCCAAGGGTATTTGCCCGAAAGTTAAAGCGCGATTGAAGTACGAACTTGCTTACTACGATTACGCAGTCCATCGCTTTAACCATAACACCACGAGGAGACCCCTTTGGTTATTGTACTGTGATCTCATTGTCCTAGTGGGTAGAGTGTTCGCCAATGGTCCAGAAGACCTGGGTTCAATCCCAGGTCGCGTCATACCAAAAACTTTTAAAATAGTGCTTGATACCTCCTTGCTTAACACTCAGCAATATAAGGTACGTATCGAGGGTAAAATGGAGCAATCCAGGGAAACGAGTAGAGCCCTCCCCTCCATCTCGGTGTAGTAGCTGTTGAAAAGGGAGCCTTCTGGTTCCTCTTGACTATGTTTGCCAACTTTACTTACTGTGATCAACTGCACTTTCACTTTTTACGGAATATATATATATATATATATATATATAGTTACTTCTGCAGTGCTATCGTCCAGTTTAAACTCGTAAAGGATAATTTTTCCGAAAGTTCCACGCTCATTTGTACAGTTTTCAAATCACACATTTAGTAAAGCAATTCACAACGTATCAGCGCACCAACAAGCATAATACTACCGATCGTAGCCGGTATCTACTATGTCTAGAACTACTTCAGTCACGTGATATGCGTGCCGAAACTTAGCACGTATCAAAATATGGAAAAATATTCGACACAATCTATTATTACGCACTCTTAAGGAGTGAAGGGATTCCTCGCTTGAAAATCAGTTTTCCGATATTTTGGTTTTTACCTTGTTTTGCATTTCAAGTGATAAAATTAAATAATCAACAACCATAGATACGAAATTGGCCACAGATTGGTTGCTATCCAAGTAGATTTAAAGATGCGTGTCTTCCAGTGCGTCTGCTGTTTTTAATTAAACAATTGCTAGGTTCAGATGTGACTGACACGTTTCACAATGTTGTCTTGTAAGAATACATTATTGGATGAAAAATAAACGCTGTCGTGGCATAAAGTTTAAATAATAATCAGTTATGAGAGAAAGGCTGTCTGCGAACTGGTAGTATAATAATAATAATAATAATAATAATATGGTATATGCACAACCCAGCACCTGTCCTAGAAAATGATACGCACAAACACCTATGGGACTTTGATATACAAACGGATCACCTAATCTCGGCCAGAAGACCAGACCTTATAATAATCAACAAAAAAAGAAAATCTTCAAATTTGTCGACTTTGCTGTCCCGGTAGACCACAGAATAAAACTGAAAGAATGTGAAAAGAGAGATAAGTACCTCGACCTTGCTTGAGAATTGAAAAAAACTCTGGATCATGAAGGTGACAATTATACCAATTGCGATTGGTGCTTTTGGTACGGTAACTAAAGGATTATTAAAGGGCCTGGAAGATTTGAAAGTTTGCGGCCGAATGGAGACCATCCAAACTACTGCATTATTGAAATACAGAGAAGAGTCCTGGAAACTTGAGGAGACTTGCTGTCACTCAATCTCCAGTGAAAGACCATCAGCTTACGCTGGTGTGAAAAACTCAAATGAGTAATAATAATAATAATAATAATAATAAGCGATCGAAGTAAATTAGCGTAAAAAGAGTGTGTCACTAGACACGACTGGGTGAGGAAGGTAATCCACAAGGAATTGTGCCAAAAATTTTGATAGGACCATAGGAGCAAGTGGTATATGCAGAACTGATAATCCGTCCTGGAGAATGAGATGCAAAAACTTAACCGGGGATTTTGAATGCAAATCGATTACTTAATCTCGGCTAGACGACCTGACCTAAGGATAATCAACAAAAAATAGAATCTGCCTTATAGCAGACTTTGCCTTCCTGCCAGACTACAGTATGAAAATAAGGAAAAGCAAGGAGAAAGATAACTATCAAAACATTACTAAAGAACTAGAAAAAAGCATGTGACATGAAGGTGACGGTGATAGCAATTAGGACTGGTGCACTTGGGATTAAACCTAAATGATTGGAACAAGGATGGAAAGACTTGGATATAAGAAAAATGTTGTATAGCCGCATACATATACATATACAAATATATGCGTAACATAATCAATGATGGTAGTGTAATAGTTATCGTCGTAGGACATGGACACAGCGATACGAGTTCAAATCCTGGACGAGACTGATTGCATTTCATATAGCACTAATACCCTTGGGAAAGGTATGAATCAAATTATTCTCCCTACAGCTATGGGTAAATAGTAGGACAGACTGTGTTGTCCAGCCTTGGTGAGGCAACTAGTCTAGGAGAAGGAAAACTCTGAATTCAAACCTGTTAAACTCTGCTTAAAAGTTGACCTTGTGTAATATCCTGCCCGGGCGCAGGGGTTGGTAAATAGGATATGCGTAACATAATCAAACATAATGACGACTTCAATGAACGAATTAACACACTTCGTTATAAAAAATATACCTCTCACACTTTATTCTCGAACGGGTGATGTTTCTTGTGTGTGAGAGGTGAGTTGGAAACGGGGACAGACTGCTACATATTGACCCCAAGTTCTTCTGACCATAGCAGCACTTCTTTCACATTCTGGCTGGGCTGCTCAACCGTGGGTCACTGAGGGCCCGAGCCCTCTGTCTGGAGCTAGTTCTCACTCCGCTGGCATCCTATCTCCAACTGACTCAAGCCATCTGTGTCCTGGTTATATTTTTGTTTGACGTCCACCTGCTTCCGCTTATTTACACAGTTGCATCTCTTGATTGACGGCTCAGTCGAGGGTCAATATGTAACAAAACACGTAGAGACCATTCAGACTACTGCATCACTAATATCGGCCAAAATACTGAGAAGTGTCCGAGAAACTTGAGAAGATTTGCCATCAAACCCCTGGGAAAAACATCAGCTAATAATGCTGGTGGGAAAAACTTTCAAAGGAGTAAATAATAAAAACAAAAATAAAAAATAATCATAATATTAATTATGATAAATCTCTTCTAATAGCAGCACAAAACAACACCATAAGGACCAATCATATCAGAGCAAGAATAGATAAGACGCAACAGAGCAATAAACATTTATGTGGAGATAAGAAACGAAACGATCAATCACATAATAAGCTATTGCAGCAAATTAGCACAAAAAGAGTATAAGACTAGACAGGACTGAGTGGGGCAAGGTGATCCACGGGGAATTTTGCAAGAAATTGTAATTTGACCAAACGAATAAATGGTATATGCACAACCCAGAATTTTTGCTGTAGAATGTCACGCACAAAATCGTCTGGAATTTTAAGATACAATCGGATAACCTAATCTCGGCCAGACGACCAGACTTTATAATACTCAACAAAAAAAGAGAACTGGCAGAATTGAGAACTTGCCGTCCCGGCTGACTACGGAGTGAAATTTAAAGAAAGTGAAAAGAAAAATAAGTACCTTTACTTTGCTTAGGAATATAAAAAAAACTATGGAACATGAAGAGATGATTATACCAATTGTAATTGGAGCTGTTGGTAGAGCCACCAAAGGATTGATACAAAGACTGTAGGTCTTTAAAATGAGACGACTAGTTGAGACCATCCAAACTCCTGTATTATTGAGATTGGCCTGAAAACTGAGAAGAGTCCTGGAGATTTGAGGAGACTTTCTCTTACGTAAGCTCCAGTGAAAGACCATCCGATAAAACTCTCAACAAGTAACTATAATATTACCTGGACCTTGCCAGAGAGGTGGAAAAATATGGAATATGAAAGTGACGGTAATACCAATTGTAATTACTGCGCTCAGTATAGTCATCAAATGATTGGTAAAGGGTCAGGAGTAGAAGAGCTTTGCGTTTACGCGTATGCGGTAACTGGTAATTCCCCACTCGTGTACTCAACCCACGGGGGAATGCATATATATATATATATATATATATATTGTCATGCATATACAGACTGTTTCATTTTATGACAACACCTCAGTGTGGATAGACTCGTGACTGGGTTTAAGCTGTGATCGAAACCCAGTTGACTTTACGTCAGTCAGATATCTTACCCAACAGCAATAGCCTTCTCAGAATAAGTAAATGAATTTTTAACGTATGTATATTTATTTAGATATACGCTTATCGACAACCGGAGTGTTCTTACCTATCTTTTCTACCTAACTTGTCTTGTAATTGAAATTACTATCTTTTCTATTCTGTAATGAAATGTATAGGAAATATGTTGACATAGAAGACTGTTAATTTTCTATTTCATATTTCAAATTAATAGTTCTGTTTATCAAGGTAAGTCAGACTTTCTGTCAGGACAAATAGCATTGTATACTAAGGCAAACCTACAAAATATCAAGGGAATTTATATATTTACCCAATACCTCCACCACTGGTAGGATGTGACATAAGTTCAATTTTTATGCTAAGTAAAGTTGGTGTTCATTAATTGTCTGGGAGACCAGGGTTCAGTGCAAATTCGATCATACCAAAGACTCAAAAAACGGTATTTGATTCTGCCTTGCTTAGCACTCAGTATTATAAGGCAATGATCAAGGGTAAAGAAGAACAATTCCGGGAACGGAATAGCAGCCTCCCCTAAACCATGTTGTAGTATTTATTGAAAAGGGACTATGGTCGCCAACTTTACTTTTTTAAAGCTAGTTTTGAAATTAGAGTGCTCCTTCTCTAAGACTGGTTACCTAATTTAGAAATATCACAAATAATGCTTTCATGAAATATGTACTGTTATGTATATTTAGGTCTTGTGTTGAATAGAAAAACTAAGCACTTTGAATGAACCTAAAAAACCAATGATAACTTAACATTTGCTTACATTGTAATTAAGTTTTTAGGTGTTTTTGAGTGAATGCAGAAAGGGACTTTGTTTGTTGGAAAAGATATTGTAATCGTGTGATATTTTCTCGTCTTTAACAAATCATGAACGATAATTCAAATCCCAATGATTATAAGGATTAATAAAGCAAACAACAATGTCTACGTTGCAAAGAAACTGGGCACTAAACAAGGAAAACACTCAATGTTGCTCTTAATTGAAATATATTTACTAATTTGCAGGATATTTACATGTTTATTCCAATTAGACATAATCATAGACAATTTATTACATACGATATCCACACACACACACACACACACATATATATATATATATATATATATGTGTGTGTGTGTGTGTGTGTGTCGAGGCGTACTCAAATATATACAAATTGGTTTGCATAAAATCTCCGCCAAAATCACCGAAAGATTGTGTGAGATTGATCACGACTATCTTATATGAGGAGGTGCCTGTAGTGTAATGGTTATCGTCGTGGGAAATGGACATGGCGACAAGCGTTCAAATCTTGGTCGAGGCTGATTATATTTTACATAGCACTAATACTCTTGGGAATGGTATGAATACCATTATTCTCCCTCCAGCTATAGGTAAATAATAGGGCAAACTGGGTTTTTCAGCTTTGGCTTGGCAACCAGTCTAGGAGAAGAAAAACTCTGAATCAAAACCTGTTAAACTCCGCTTAAAAATGACCTTGTGTCACATCCTGCCTGTGAGGAGGGTTTGGGTAAACAAGGACTTGTATTTATTTATCGAATCTTCCCGATATGGGTAGAATGACACCAGGTTAATTCTTAAGCGGAATTAAATTAATTTAAAACAGCTGTGTCCTTTAGCTTTTCTAAAGCAACCAGTCTAAGAAAACTTAAAGTTTTCCTTTTCCTGGACTTGTTGCCTTAGAAAGGGAAAATGGCACAGTCTGCCCTACTATTTACTTATTGCTTGGGGTAAAGAAAAGGTGAAATAACTGGAAGAACTCTGAAACAGGTGCATCAGGTCGAAGATATCGGAATATCACCTTGACCTGTGGACGTGGATGAATTCGGTGATAGTGGCAGATGCGTACGCCCACAGGAAGCAGGTGAGCGTGAGACAATTATATAACCAGGTGCCACAGACGGCTTGGGTCAGTTCGAGTTCCAGTCGGAGGGGGATGCCAGCGTAGTGAGAACCAACTCTAGACAGAGGGCTTGAGCCCTCAGTGAACCACGGTTGAGCAGCCCAGCCAGAATGCGAAAGAAGTGCTACTCTGGTCAGAGGAACTTTGGGTTAATATGTAGCAGTCTGTCCCCGTCTCCAACTCACCTCTCACACACAACCAACATCAACCCTTTCGATAATAAAGTGTTGGAGGTATATTTTTATAACGAAGTGTGTTCGTTCGTTCGTTCATTGAAGTTCGTCATTATGTTTGATTATGTTTCCGCATATATTTGTATATGTATATGTATACTTGTGTGTCTACAATAACAGTTTTGTTGAAATAGAGAAAACATGGATTAGGTGCACGTAAGCGAGTAAATTGACACAAAGTACTTTTATCAAGACTAAAGGTTTCATTATTTTTTAATGTATTACTTAGCATAGAAAACATAAGTCAGTATGAGACGGTTGATTCAATATTGAGAGTACATAAAAAAATGATGGTGTTGATTTTGGCTAACAGTTATCTTAAGAAATGCAAACGGAGACCAGGGTCTAGATCCTTAAAAACACTGTTTGTATTTCCCATGACGCTCATACACTTCGGAAAGAGATTAATCAATCTATTTTAATCCTACCTAAAAACAGTAAAGGATCTCTTAAACTTTGCTATGATGACCGGTATTGGAAACCTCATAGCGGAGGGATTAAGTAAATATATACATAAAAAATAAAACAACTTGATACGCTGAAGAGATACCAGCGTTCGATTATTAACTTTCTTAAACATAGATATATGTAACTCTTAGATGAGATACAAAAAATCCATGCTGGAAGACATCATCAAGGCGTCTAGCTACCCTTTTTTAACCACCTTTGTATCATATCAAATTAAGATAGCAAAATCAGAAATTATATTGCTACGGTTTCAAATACTATATTTAGACAAAACTTCAAGATATCAAAGGAATGTATATGCCTATCCAACCCCTCCGACACTTCTAGGACGTGACACAGGGTCAATTTTTATGCGGAGTAAAGCTGGTTTTGAAATCAGAATGTCCCTTCTCTTAGACCGGTTACCTAGCCAAGACTAAAGAACGAAGTCAGCTTTACTATTCATCCATTGCTGAAGTGCAAACAAATAGATTCAAGCTTTTTCCAGGGGCATTAGTTTGCTTTGGTTTGGTTGGTTTTATGGCATATCAACCTTTGTGGGTTATTTAACGCCAAATCCATTTTTATGTAAATAATATGTTCTATTTAAAACAATTCAGTTTAGCATGAGTACACAGTTTGTCAAAAACATTTCTATGTCAAACTATTCAAGCTGTTATATATAAGAATTCATTTTTGTGTAAGTACAGTTTCAATGTCAAAAATAGTTCAATTTAAAACAATTCAGTTTACCAAAAGCACGCAGTTTAAATGTAAGTACAGTTTAATTTAAAAAACAAAAATTTCTTTTTCGGGGTATTCAGTTAATTCAGTTTAGTAAAAGTACAAATTTTGTTTACACAGTCACATGTCAGAACAGTTCTATGTCAAACAATTATTTTAGTGTAAATACAGTTTCAATGTCAAAAAACTGTTCTATTTGAAATAATTCAGTTTAGCACAAGCACGCAGTTTAAATGTAAGCACGGTTCAATTGTTAAAAAAAAACATTTCTATTTCAAGATATTCAGTTTAGCATAAGTATGCCGTTACTTCTATATAACCCATAGATAGGGCCCTATCAGGTGCTACCACGCCGGGTTAGAGTGGACCTGGGAGCAATGGTAATGAAGGGGTGCTCCGTATTCCCCAAGGCCCCAGCATTACTGGGACCTCATTATCAAACTGTTTAGTGTCATACCCAGGACATTCGTAGGGGGTGGTTTTACATCTCTGCAGAGGTGCAATCAGTGTATTCTACAGCCCCAGCCGACTGGGCAAAGGGGCATTAGTGTGAGATGAAACACAAACAACCGCATTCAGGATTTGAACTTGGCTCACCGAATCCATTTCCTACGACGATAACCGTTACGCAAAAGAATGTATCCTTACAGCGTTTTCCTTTTTTACAGACATAAAAAGTCAATCAGAAACCATGATATGAATATATCAAAATGTACATGGAACTGTAAAAATGCAAAGAAAACATTTCATGCTTTTAATTTGATAGTCAGGGCTGAGTTTTTTTTTTCATTTTGTTTTGGTTTTGAGAGTCGCGCCGTCTCCTGGGCCTTCCCACTTTGACACCGATTAGCAAAAAAGAACAAAATAATCTATTGGCCCGCGTCTTGTAAACAAGCTATTATTTAAACGTGATCAATATACCGAAAATACATGAATAAACATACAGTCGCTGAGCTTACATATATGAGTTGACCTATAGAGATAATGATACACTTTCTGTGACCTGGTCGTGCTGTTTTGATACTAATCCCACGATAATTCATGACTCGTCATGAAAAAAAAAGAAAGAACAAAACTTGGTCAGTTAAAATATTATAAAAACGAGTCTATTTTTGCTTTTTCCTTTTTCTTCATTTATTTATTTATTTTGGTTCCCATATATATTCCTTCGTGTGCAAAACTACATTTAATATTTTTTAACAATAAACATATTCAATTGTGAAGTCTGTCAATAAAGTAGTGAAAAATATTTTATTTTTCAGGTTGGCAATCCTTATTGAAAAATCAATATTAACATTTAAATTGTGTGAAAACATTCATTTTGAGCTTGATTTATGGTTAACGTTCAGTAATCTTGGACTATCATAGGTTTCTTTGGTTAAGAATGTTGCAGAAATATACCACCCGATTACATTGTTCCCCTGCGACACACTACACTCTCTGCCAATATGTTTTACCAAAAATGATATCAATGACGCATTACAGCTTCCTTAGTTTCGTGACCTGTGTTTTTTTTCCATTTTTTTTCTTTCACTAAATTGTGGCGTTCAAGTCGATCTTGTATATAAGTCGAGGTCAAGATTTTTCGTTCAAAATTCATCGTTAGACCTAAACCTCCTTTATAGGTCACCCCCAAACATACTGATGAGCCCAAACTTACCCAGATGATTAAAATGAGGTTAAGTTATGATAACTGTTTGCAAAAGTATAATCAAGACACTATCTGTAATAAGTTCTTACAGAGCGGTAGCATAGAATCAAGATTTTTATCGTCAATAAAATAATCTTCAAGTAATATACTATTTAATGTTGTGCTATATGAGTTGCTTAATAAAGCCAATGTGCGTATTTTCAATAAACTACCATTATATCTCATTAAACTCTCCAGTACTGTGTGGCCAGCGTAAATTTTCTCTGCAATCAGCATTATTTCACCCATAAGAACCTATATAAAACAGCTCTGTGCGGATTCAGAATGTAGCCAGGAAGACCTCCCGAGAGCGATGGATATTAAAGATGGGGGGCTAGAGAAGGTAAGGGAGATACGTGCTAGCAGCACGAGATGATGATGATGATGATGACATATTTAATCTTATATTCAAAATAATTCCGAATTTATTGTACTATCTGGAGATTCTACTTATAACCAACATACTGTATTTGTCTGAATGGCTGCCTTGTTGCTGTGAGGTTCCGGTTAATATTTACAGTCAGTATATCTGCTGTTGGAAGCCGTATGGAATGAAGCGTTAATATGATACTTAATCTATATTACAGTTTTATCATTTTACATTAATGGCCGTGTTAATCTATTGAATATTATCACCAAAAACGAATTGAAGTTGAACGTATATGGCTGTCTACTGGAGTTATGTTAAGTAGTTTATATCGATTGTTAGAAGTATCACTCCTCTGGTTGAACACCCCGTGGTAAACGTATGGATTTTATCTCTGCCATAAAAGATTGACCCTTAGTTTTTTAAAGGGTTTTTTTCTGGCTTACAAAGTCGATTGCACACTGCAGTTGACGGGATTTCTTTTCTCCAAAAATCCTCTGCATGTGATAAGAGCCCTCTCCTAAAATAATGAATATCCTTAGAATGCATCTGATTATGAGCCTCCGGCTTTGGCGCTGTGGGAAGTGTGAAGTACCGGTTCTTTGCCATAAGTCCCACTTCCACGAAACCGGAGGTGGGGAATCAGTTAGAATCCCATCCATGGATGAAATTTATCTTTGCAAATTATTTGTATTATATAGGAATGCTTGATATTATATAACGATATGCCCAAAATAGCTTGCAAGAAACTACATCAATAATGTAAAATATAAACGTACAATGTACGCAATTTCGTAGTCTTTTGACGAGTTATCATGTCGTTAAAATTAGATTATCAATTTTTCCAAAAGTCAAAACAGTTATGGCAGCCATTTTAAAACTGCTCATAAGATGTTGCAGTTTATGACAAAATAACTGAAGGATTGTCTGTTTGGCCCAGTCGTCTGTAGCAACAGAATACACTTATTACTTCTGAGGTACAAGACTCCCCTAAGGAGTGTCCTGATATGACGCCAAAAATCTGAGGGTGAAGCTTCAGCAATGCTGGAGCTTTGCGGAGAATACCTTCATTGCCATCGCTCCCAGGTCCACTGTGGCCCAGAGTGGTAGCAAATTGGCCGAGTGGTAAGAGTGTTCGCCAATGGTCCGGGACACTTGGATTCAATCACAGGTCGCGTCATACCAAAGACTTGAAAAATTATACTAGATACCTCCATGCTTAACACTTAGCAATATATAAGACACGTATGAAGGATAAAGTGGAGCAATCCAGGGAAAGGAGTAGCGCCCTCCCCTACACCTTGGTGTAGTAGCTTTTGAAAAGGGGGCCTTCTGGTGGCCCTCGACGACCGTCGCTAACTTTACTTTATTTACTTATTGCAAAACCGAATCGTTTGAAATAGAACTGTTTAATCATTTAACTTTGTGTAAACATATGATTGATGTTTAACTGCATATAAACAAATGATGTTTAATTGATTCATTAGTGATATATGGCAATACTTGGAACCATTTAACTTTGTCAAATAGAACTGTTTGATCATTTAACTGTGTATACTCAAATGACTAATGTTTTCCTGAATTATTAGATGTACATAACAATATTTGAAACTATTAAACTGTGAGTAAGCAAAGATTTAATTGTAAATAGAAATATTCGTGCATGTTGGAAATAGTTGAAGTCACTTAACTGGTTACAAAGAAATGAGATGGGGCTTTTAAAAATTACCTACAAAATGTGTTTAGAAACACCACCTATACATATATATATATATATATATATATATATATATATATATATATATATATATATATATATATTGTAGGTTGCAGGAGAAAAGTATTTTAAAAAGAGTACATCCATGAAGAGATAATTTTAAAGGATTTATTTATTTTGTTCTTACATACGTGTATGTTTTCATCTTGTTGATTTCGTCAGATAACATATATGTACAAGGTCATGTTAATGGGGTGCTCAATAAGACTTGAACTCACTCCTACACACACAGATATATATATATATATATATATATATATATATATATATATAAAGGATAAGGCATTAGATGAATTACAATGGGTGATATACCATAAAAACAAATCAAATCAAACCTGCGTTGTTTGCTGAAAATCTGGAACACTATTCCTCGGAGTAAAACTAAATTTTTCATTTTGAAGGAGATAAAGTTGTTTTGCTATTACGTTACTAATAATTTACAATAGGAAATACACAGTAATCCTAATTTCTTTCAAGACTGTCTCGCTATTAATTCTTTAAAAGAAAATCTTAGTTCAGTCTATTTTTCTTGTGCTGATCAGTTAGAATTTTTCATTTTCGATCCAGATAGTGTTTAAAACAGTTACAGTATAAATATGGTTTAAAACTACTGCACAAGAGACGGTCATAATTATCCTTATTGTGTTGTATAGTCATGACCATGATTAACTATACAAACTCATAATACATATACGTATGCATACAGAATACATATTGACGCAATAATAAAAACGAGCGAAGACTTCTTTAAAAAAATATATACCTCTCACTTTATTTGAAAGGTTTGTGTGTGAGAGGGAGTTGGAGACCGAACAGAACTGCAACATATTGACCACCCATGCCCCCCCGGACATAGCCATGTGTTGTTCTCGTTCCACTGGACTGCTCAACTGGGGGCCCAGCCTCTCTGGAACATGTTCTCATCCCAGCATCTTCTCACCAACTGGTCTCCAAACTAACTGACTTCATGTTCTCACCGAGTTATATAATAGTTCAATCGCCCACTCCATATCTTTCGAATGGCATGTTTGATCGTCATCAAGCGGAAATAACTGTCATGCAGTTCACAGGTCATTCTCTTTCGGTGCATCAGTCTATGACTGTACATTGGGATTTCTTCCCATAATTGCCATCTGAATGTGTCACTTCCTTCCGGTGCCTCACTTTGGAATGGCATGTTTGGTCGAGTCGAAGGTCAATATACAACAATTGTTTCATATTATAAAAACGAAAGCATTCTTTCTTGGTATGGTGTAATCTTATTAGAGACAGTAATAAAACTATTGAATAAAAAAAAAATAGAAAAAAAGGGAAATGATATCTTAAACATTGTAAAATTGCAATTAAAGAAAATTTTCCATAGTTTTGTGAAACCAAGAAATTTATGTAAATTACATTCTGTCATAAATTGTGATTAAATGTTTTTAATAAGGATACATTTTTGAATTCAAAAATCTGATTTAAAATTCATCAATTTATTAGGATAACTGAACTTATTATTTATATTGGTTACATGACGTTTCCATATTCTTAGGATTTCATCGGTGTAATATGCTTCCCCATGAGAATTAAGAAGTATATTCGTCCCTACCAACGTAGCTTAAATGAATTTATATCTAAATATTTTATCAGAACCAAATTTAGTGACCTTTGTTATCCAGTAGAATTTTTTATTTGATTTTATTATTTGAGTTATTTGACCGGTATGTCGGACAGTATGGGGTTATTTCATATCTAGAATTTATGGAATCGTATTCATTTTATATTTATAGTTCCATGTTTTGTGTAGTTATTTTTACACTTGATCATATGATTTCAAGTATTACTATCTAATACAAATAATTTGTAAGTTCTTTTAAGCCTTCAAGTATTCACATCAGATACAAATAACTGATAAACAATTAAATGTTTCATGTAAGTATTTATTTTTGATGATACTCACTTGTTTACTCAGTTATCAACTTCCAGGTACTGTTAGTCAATACAAATCATTCTCAAGCAGATTTATTTGACTCATTGGAGTGACCCGAAAAGGAACTACGACTATTGGCCAAAAAAGACTTAGGTGTAATGGAAATTCTCCACCTTCTCCTGAAATCCGGTTAAGTCCTGATTATTAGATATAATTTGGAGTTATATCTAGGAAACCTAGTTAGGGCTACTCCTTAGCAGGTTAGGCTCACCGTGATCTAAGACCCATCGACAGGTTAGCAAAACCTTTTGCTTTACGTGACCATAAAAAGTATATTTCAATACGAGGGGGCTTACTAAACGTTTGTACGCTCCCATTATTTCAGTGAATATTTCTGATCCAAAGATTTAAAATCCAAAGAAAAACCTCGGTTATCTCCTTTGCTATTTAGGATCATGGTAATTTTGAAAATTGAAATTTAAAATTTAGTGTTCAAAGATAACAAATTTCTGCTATCCACGCTTTCATTTATCTACAAAAATTAATTTTGAGAAAAATCCATGAATTAGGGATTTGTTAAGACTGTAGATATAAATATTTGTCGTTTGAAGTTCTACATCAAAAAATATTATTCTATTTTTTACACCATAGTAAATATATATTTAACAGAGAATGTATACTTTAAAAAGGAGAATAGAGTAATTGCTACTTCTTATTCATTCGATTATCTATCAATTTCGTGAGAGGTTAAAAGCTATTCTTATGTCATATGAGGTTAGAGATTTTCTCTTAACGTGAGATATTGAAAAACGACGGTTATTGTGAATTTTGCATTCAGTAAATCTCTTTCTTCTAACTTATCTATCTCGATACCAGTCTATCTTGTTTCTATCTCATATTGTCTATCTCATTCTAGCACTTATTCTTTCCTTCTCTCTCTGTCTCTGTTTCTCTGTCTGTCTGTCAGTCTCTCTCTCTCTCTCTATATATATATATATACTTTAAGAAAAACAACAAAACTGGTCACATAGGATTATAAATTCATTTCCATCCTGTTACGCTCCCAACTCCGGTTTAACTGGACCAAAGAATATATATATATATATATATATATATATATATATATATATATATATATATATATATACTGCTTAATTTATCTCTCCCATTCACTCTGTATTCTAACATCTTTTATATTTCCCGTCTACCGACTTCTTTTATTCTACCGGTCTGTCAAAGTAACTTCCCCGTTTTCTTTGGATGTCTACCTACCTGCATCATTCTTCCTCTTTAGCAACCTGTCTGATTCTGTATGTCTAATCAATTCGCTTATTCTGTCTGGCTATATACCTACCTTTTACATCATGCCAATTTATCTTTCTCCCTCTTCCCACTTTCTCTCTTTATCCTTCTTTCATACTTATATATATATATATATATATATATAGATAGATAGATAGATAGATAGATAGATTCTATGATAAGAGAGGATAGATAGATAGATAGATAGATAGATAGATAGATAGGTTTCGTTTGTTTTGTTGGGTTTTATGACATATGAACCTTTGTAGGTTATTTAACGCCAAATCCATTTTTATGTAAATAATCTGTTCTATTTAAAACAATTCAGTTTAGCATAAGTACACAGATTAATTGTCAAAAACATTTATTTCAAACTATTCAAGTTGTATGTAACAATTCAGTCAAGTGTAAATACAATTTTAATGTCGAAAAACAGTTCTATTTCAAATAATTCAGTCTTGCATAAGCACGCAGTTTACGTGTAAGTACGGTTTAATTGTCAAAAACATTTCTATTTCAAGCTATTCAATTTAATCAAACAATTCAGTTTAGCATAAGAATACTTTTAGTTCTATTTAACCCATAGATAGGACTCTATCAGGTGCTACCACTCCAGGCCAGAGTGGACCTGGGAGCAATGGCAATGAAGGGATACTCCGCATTCCCCAAAGCTCCAGCACTGTTGTAACCTCACCATCAGATTGTTTAGTGTCATATCCAGGTCACTCGTTAGTGGGGGTCTTACCCCACTGCAGAGGTGCAGTCATTGTATTCTACAGCCCCAGCTGACTGGGCAAAGATAGATAGATAGATAGATAGATAGATTCTATGATCAGACAAGATAGATAGATAGATATTGGATTTTTTTATCTATTCTAACCTTATATCGATGTTATTTCAAAGAATTTTTCTCGTAACTGGACAAATAGATTAAGTAAATATTCAATGAATTATTCCTACTCGTATGCTCAGCAGTTTTGTTTTTATTTCTCTGTGTATCAGGTCTCCAGTAGGTTTGCGTCCAAAATGGTAATCTTGCTGATAAATATCATCATCATCATCATCATCATCATATCGCGCTGGTAGCACGGATATCCCTGACCCTCTCTCGCCACTCCTCCCTATCGTTCATCTCCCTAGGTAGGTCTTCAGGACAACAGCCTGTATCCTCACATAGCTGCTGAATGTACGTTCGAGCTGGTCGTCCTGCTTTTGCGCGGCCATGTGTGGGGATCCATAAGAGTACATCTCTTATGAGTTCATCTCTGCTTCTCCAGCAGTGTCCTGCATGTCTGGTTCGTCTAACTTGAATAGTTTTCGTGATAGAGGGCAGGTGGCCGTACAGTTGGTGTCTTGTGGGGTGCTGCTGCCAGGACTTGTTCAGGATTGCACGCAGCATTACTGTAGTGTTTACGTATATAGTACTAAGAGAAAAAAAATTAAATTCTTCTGTTGATTTGTCAACGCGAATTGGTTTGTTAGGCTGTGTTAAAGTGATATATGCTCCTAACAAATGGAATACGTGATCAAATCTCGTCATGGACTTTTTTTTGCTCAAAGTGTTCAGTTCCTATTGTGAATTGAATTAAAATGACCAGAAAATTAGGTGAACACCTACGCATGACATACAGATATATTGGATAGGTGTTTCGACTTTATTAGGTCTCATCAGCAGTATATAGGGTGATCTCCACCACTCCAGATAGAACCAGTGATCACAGATTGCAAAGCCGAATCTCTACAACTGAGCCACACTCCATATCGCACATAAGTGACGCCGAATTAGTTAGTCATGGTAATTGCTTGACCAACTGACCTGAATGGACCTTGCAAGTTAATTCAATTCCCAATATGATTCCTCTACTTAGAAAAATGAAAAATGTAGATGTTATGTCCTTGATTGTTTAAAAAAGAAAAAAAGAAAAAAGGAAACACTGAATGTAAAAGGGACATAATGTTCAAAACTAATTTTATTAAGTTCAAAATAAATAGGATACACGGCTTCCTATTTATATATTTTTATCATAAAAACATTTACAGAATATACTGTTTCCTTTTTATATATTTTATCATATAAAATGAATAGGATATACTGCTTCCTATTAAAATATTTTTATCCTACAAAAATTAATTGGATATACTGCTTCCTATTTATATATTTTATCCTATAAAAATTAATAGGATATACTGCTTACTATTCATATATTTTTATCCTATAGAAATTAATAGGATACACTGCTTCCTATTTATATATTTTATCCTATAAAATTTAATGGGATATACTGCTTACTATTCATATATTTTTATCCTATAGAAATTAGTAGGATACACTGCTTCCTATATGCCGCATCATGGTTTACTGTTTGTTTCTGTTAATATATAATCAATGAAAGCCAACCACAAACCACTTAATGAAGAACCAAGAACAGGTAATTAAACCCCCACCCTCAACAACCCCCGGTAATATTTTACGACCCTCACAGGTACCTTTATGGACTTGTAGATATCAGAGTATTTTTTTCATATTGGAGATTTTTATAGCTAAAATCTGAAAACCATTTGGTGCTTATGATTTATGCTGTTCATTGAATAAGGAAAAGTCGATATTTACTGACCAATTATTACCGAACAATTAATATAGATAGAATCGTTCGTTATCATAGGTTTATCACCAAAGAATTTGAACTTCTTATACATTGCAGAGACGTGATGATATAGCTGCTTGTTTAGTAGTGACCAAAAACTGGCATGAAAAAAGCTAAATCATACCACTTTGTTTACCGTTACAGCAATAAGAGCCAGAATAAACCTAATTCAAGTAAACATTTTTTCCAGAATGCATGAAATGATATTTTTTCAAATAGAATACTGCTTTGTGTAGTCTTTTCTAATTTTGAGGGACGCCTATGAGAAGAATAGTTTTAGTCCTACGCAATATCGTGTGGATAAAGGGTATTCCAAATCGTGAATAACATCCATCAAGATCGGTCTTAAATCTGGATGACTTATCTCTCCAGTGGAGGACGCGGTTTTTTTGTAAAGCGCACAGGGATCGTTCTCTACGGAATTGTGCGTGTGGTTATTTAATCTCATAGATAAAAGCCTCTCAAAAATATCAGCAAATTTTAACGATGGAAAAGATAGATGAAAAGCGGCTACAAGACCTTCACCCTATAATTTAAAACGACTTTCAGAACGTATACAAAAGTTAGTAGTAAAACAAACACTGAAGACATTAATCAGCGCCAGAAAGGACTATTTTAAATCAGAAAAGGGTGTCTAGCGTAGTTTGATGGTTAGCATGTTTGACTTGCAAGCCTGCAAGAGACAGTTCGAATCTCATTGAGTGCTCATTCATTTAGCCTTGTGCCACAACTAAGCAAAACACGTAGTAAATTACTATCTTAAATCAGAAAAGTCTAATGAAGTTCCAAGCAATAAAAATGAATACGTAAATGAATAAATAATTCGTTTTTGGAAGAATTCATTTCAGACTCATCTGGTATATACAATACGGGTGAGTCAAAAGTTTTGCAATATTTTGGTTACGTGACATACTATTTGGGAGCTACGAATGAGTTTAGCCGAAGATATGTCGGTAAAGAACCTCGCGAGATTGTGCAATGCCAAACTCAACTGATACTCTCCGAGTGCTACACATCAGATTTGCCTCTATAGATTGAATCACGGCCTCGAAATCCACTGTTTTAGGCCTACCTCACCTTGCCTGATCGTTGAGGTTCTTGTAATCCTAGCGAAATTTGTTGAGCCATCTGGTTACTGTACAACAATCAGCAGCATTTCCACTTTTTTCACACGGTTTTGGTTTGAACACGTAGAGCTTTATTTCTTGAATTAAACAACATTGTAACTTCATCTAAGCATCTTCCCAATCACATACAGAATGAATCAATGGATAAAGTCTTAGTGCACTGACTTCAACGTTACTACTAATCACAGCGGATACCTTGCCATGGCTGGAACAGTTTTAATCATGTTATATACATGCTACAAACAAGTACATGCCAAAATATTGCAAAACTTTCGCCTCACATTAATAATAATCATCATCATCATCATCATATCGTGCTGGCAGCACGGATATCCCTGACCCTCTCTCGCCACTCCTCCCTATCGTTCATCGCCCTAGGTAGGTCTTCAGGACAACAACCTGTATCCTCACATAGCTGCTGATTGTACGTTCGAGCTGGTCGTCCTGCTTTTGCGCGGCCATGTGTGGGGATCCATCAGAGTACATCTCTTATGAGTTCATCTCTGCTTCTCCAGCAGTGTCCTGCATGTCTGGTTCGTCTAACTTGAATAGTTTTCGTGATAGGGGGCAGGTGGCCGTACAGTTGGTGTCTTGTGGGGTGTTGCTGCCAGGACTTGTTCAGGATTGCACGCAGCATTCTTTTGTAATTGCCATCTACTTTCTTCTCCAGCCGTTTTGTTAGCGTCCATGTAGTGCATCTATATAGCAGTATCGATGTGACCGCTGCCTGGAAGAAACTGCGTTTCATTTTATCGGTTAGGTCTGATTTTCATATAATCGATAGCCTATTGATAGCTGTCCATGCTTTCGTTAACCTCGTTTCGATGTCCTTTTCGGTTGATTCGACGCTGCTTCCTAGGTACGTGAATTTGTCTACTAGTTTAAGTGGGGTTTCTTCTAGAGTGGAGATGTCCCCCGTTTGGTTATAGCACATAATACAATAATAATAAATTACCATTACAACAGCCATTGTCGGGGAACCTGTTAAAGGGCGAAGCATGGTAAGCCTCACGTAAGAAACGAGTCCAATACTTGAACGGTGATTCAGAGAGGGTACTAATTTGGCACCCAAAATCTTACACAAGATCGAATTACCCATCAAGATTATCAATTCCTGCGGTTGCCTAGTCGGCTGGGGCTGTAGAATACACCGACTGCTTCTCTGCAGAGGGGTAAGACCCCCCCCCCAACGAGTGTCCTGGATATGACACTAAACAATCTGATCGTGAGGTTCCAGCAATGCAGGAGCTTTGGGGAATGCGGAGTACCCCTTCATTGTAATCGCTCCCAGGCCCACTCTGGCCTGGAGTGGTAGCACCTGATAAGTGTCCTATCTATGGGTTAAATAGAACTATGTGCTTCTTTCACTATACTGATTTTTGCATTTAAACTGCGTATTTATGCTAAACTGAATTGTTTAAAATAGAACTGTTTTGACATTGAGACTGCGTACTAGTGCTGAACTAAATTGCTCGAAATAGAACTGTTTTTTGACGTCTAAACTGTGTACTTATGCTGAAATGAATTATCTGAAATAAAACTGTTTGACATTTAACTCTGTGTATTGCCCAGTCAGCTGGGGCTGTAGAATACACTGACTGCACCTCTGCAGAGGGGTAGGACCCCCCCTAACAAGTGTCCCGGATATGACACTAAACAATTTGATCGTGAGGTTCCAGCAATACTGGAGCTTTAGGGAATGCGGAGTACCCCTTCATTGTCATTGCTCCCAGGTCCACTCTGGCCCGGAGTGGTAGCACCCGATAAGGGTCCTATCTATGGGTTAAATAGAATTAACGGCATACTTATGCTAAAATGAATTGTTTAAGTAAAACTGAATAGTTTGAAATAGAAATGACTTTTACAATTAAACCGTACTTACATTTAAACTGCGTGCTTATGCTTAACTGAATTATTTAAAATAGAACTGTTTTTCGTCATTAAAACTGTATTTACACTAAACCGAATTGTTACATACAACTGCTTAAATAGTTAGAAATGGGAATGTTTTTGATCCTTAAACTGTGAACTTATACTAAACTGAATTGGTTTAAATAGAACAGATTATTTACATAAAAATGGATTTGGCGTTAAATAAGCTACAAAGGTTGATATGCCATAAAACCCAACAAACAAACAAACAATTCCTGCGGGTGTTTGAAAATTGTCTTAGCTTCTATCAGCATTTCTCTTTTAGGGAGAACCTCAGATGCCGGGAAACAAACTAAGCCCTTACTCTTTTTAAATGTGAAATGCAAATTTTGCCTGAAGTGAGTGGCTCTCTAAACTAAACTACTTTCATTTCTTATTCACCAGTATACAAGGTCCGTGTGTTGAGCCACCGCCTGACCAAAGAAATTGTATACCATATGTAAATGT
This sequence comes from Sepioteuthis lessoniana, assembly GCA_963585895.1. NCBI lineage: Eukaryota > Metazoa > Mollusca > Cephalopoda > Myopsida > Loliginidae > Sepioteuthis > Sepioteuthis lessoniana. Next base: position 81,649,140 of record OY757919.1, read on the forward strand.
ATTGATAGTGTTCGATCGGATGTATGCTATTTGTGTTTGCTACTGTAAATATAGTCTAGGCAATGGTCGCTAATCTTATGCGTTCTGCCAAACTAAAAGCTTAAATCTTCACTAGGGTTGACGACAACGAGACTAGACATACGGTTAATACAGGGCTAAACGTGAATTTTAGCTAAACGCTTAGCTTGAGAGCTAAGCCGAAGTTTACGTCACAATTTAAAGTAGATAGAAAGAGATTGATTGATCAGCAATTTTCTTTTGCGTATGTATAACTACACTAAATACCAATAAATCTTTATTGACAACTAGACTACAACCACGCATTGGTTTTATGGGGAAACAGTGGACTCTAAGGATACTTCTATTAAGTAAGTTATGAACGATTCGAAATAACGCTCTAAAATTATTTCCGTGATTAATGAGTTTGAATGATTAAAAATAGCATTCAACCTGAACACAGTGCATTGAAAAGTATTATTCAGTTACAACTTGAATATTAGATTGTCTTGATCTTTAATCGTTAGTATCTGTGCTCTCGAGTCAATAAAAGTCTTGCTATAATGTGCCGGGTTGGGTTGTGCGCTCGCCGACAAATGTGCATGCACGAACTGTGTGTGATGGAAAGACACTAGATAGCATCCAGTGTTGAGGCTCCAGTTTTAAATTTGCAAGAGAGAAGTGTACAATTATCTGTTTGTTGACATTGATCCCAGATCCACTCTGATAGTAATACCTGTTAAAATACTGTCTATGATTTTAAATAGAACTTTGTTTTTAGATAAGCTTTAAAATTATTTCAAACTTTATTCATATGGTAGCTTTATTGCAACTTGAATATTAAATTGTCTTGTTCTTTAATCGTTAGTATTTGAGCTCTCGAGTCAATATAAGTCTCGCTATAATGTGCCGGGTTAGGGTTGTGAGCTCGCCGACAAGTGCGCATGCAGTACTGTTTGTGATGGAAAGACACTGGATAGCATCCTGTGGTGAAGGTCTAGTTTTAAATTTGCGAGAAGTGTTCAGTTATGTTTGTTGACATTGCTCCCAGACCCACTCTAATAGTAATAACTGTTAAAATACCGTCTATGATTTTAAATATATCGTTTTTTTGTTTTTTTAATAAGCTTTAAGATTATTTTAAACTTTATTCACATGGTGGCTCTATTGCAACTTAGTTGGAAGTGTTATTTCAATGTCTCTCATTATTTCCTTTTGTTTTTTGTAGTTTCTTTTTGCTTTGTTTTTTGCAAATTTAAATTCTTCAATGAAACTTTGCATTATGTCAGCCATACTTGATCCTTTCATTATCAGTGAAGTGAAGATGAAAAATACTTTATGTAAAACTGCTTCTACCAACAAAGCCCTTGTGGTGCAATGATTAGCGTCGTAGGAAATGGATACGTCGAACTGAGTTTCGAATCCATGACGGCACTGTTTACATTTCACTTAGAATGAATACTCTAAGTAAATGAATGAATCAAATGATTTTTTTCTCCAACTACGGGCAAATAGTAGGTCAGACTGTGCTTTTTAGCCTTGGTATCGGAAGCGTTCTGCCAGATGGAAAACTCCGAATTTAAACCTGACGAATTCCGCTTGAAAATTATTTTGTGTCACATCTTGCACGAGTCAAGAGATTGGGAGTATACATTGATGATGTCTTAATATACATGGGGCCCATGTGACTGCTAATAAATTTACTAACTATAATGTTATATTTTGCGGGGGTTTCAGATTTGAAGATAGAACACTATAACAACTATTAATCCTCGATCATAATGCCTTGGATAAGAGAGAAAATATTTTGTCTTACTTATTTGGAGACAAAATTATTCATATCTGAAATTAATTTTTATTTATTGCGGACTTTTTGTCCTCATCTTGGTAGGTTTTTTTATTGTTGTTTCTTCTCTCACAAAGTTTCAGCCAAATTTCACCTCTGGCCTTCTTCAGGTGATTTACCACGACCTCGGATAGGAATGCTGAGTCTTGTAACCGTATCCCCAGTAATTACTGCCTGCCATAGTTGTTGTCTATCGCACCACGTTTTTGACCAAGTAAACATCTGGCCGGCTTGGGTAGGATTTGAAACCGCTATCTTCTGACAATGCCCACCTGGAACCGTAGAAACTCAAGGCCTCTATCCGCTGCGCCACGGGCCCCGAAGGGCGAGCAAGGATGGATTTTTTGGTCTTTTTGGTCGCGGTAAATCACCTGAAGAAGGCCAGAGGTGAAATTTAGCCGAAACGTTGTTAAAGAAGAAACAACACACAAAAAAAAACTATAAAGATGAGGACAAAAGTCTGCAATAAATAAAAATTAATTCTAAGATTAAGAAGTCTCATCTCAAAATGATTCCAATTAAAGACAAGTATTCATATCTGTACAAGAAAAATTAAGCTGGAAATTTAACTTTTATAATTATCGCCAGAAAACCCAAAATTAGGGTTGGGTACACAGTTTTCAAGCAATAAACAACCTCAACTAGAAAGCAGAAATTCCTTGATCTATCAGACTACAGGATGTCCTGCCAATGTCGATGCGTTGAGAGATTCTGTCGGAAGGAGTCGAAAAAGTCCCTCCAAAGACGTTCCGAAGAACTTGCTGTTTCACGTGTATCATTGCAAAAAATCTTAAAGATTAAGGATCTTCAGCTGTACCCTTAGTGAATCCAGATCAAGCATAGACTCAAACCAGCTAATACTGAAAAACGTTCAGTGATGTGCTGGTGGTTCGAGGACATGATTGAAGAGGACCCCGACTTTCTTAATGGTGTTTGGTTCAGCAACGAAAGCACACTTCTGGCTCCGTGGACATGTCAATAGCAATAATTGAGTGTACTGGGGCGCAGAAGCCTTTGCATTCCGTGAAATGCACAGGCTGGGTAGTCACCTAAGACATAGAATAATCGAACCGTTTTGACTTGAAAACACAGACAAGGAGGCAGTAACTGCCACAAAAGAACTTTACATTGATGTGCGGAACAAGTTCGGGAGGGAACTTGGAGCATGTCTTGGAGTGAATCAAGATATGCAATGGTTCGAACAAGATGGGGCAATTCCACATATAGCCTACATCACGATGGAGTGGCTCGACCATCGATTCATTGGTAGGCTGATCAATAGACGCCTCGATCCCAAGTGGTCTCCACATTCACTCGATCTGAAGCTCCCCGATTTTTCGTCTCTTGGGGTTCTTGAAAGACAACGTATATGAGAACAATCCACAATCCATGACTTAAATCAAATCAGAAAATTCGTGCGCTACCGAAAAAAGAATATGTCAGAATGATTGGTAACTTCGCTCGACGTATTAAAATGTGTCATCAGCGCAATGGCGGTCATTTGGAATATATACTGTACAAAAAATGCATTCTTTCAGCAAGAGACATCAAATCAATGGTTTTGTTTAATCGTTATTATATCAGCTTTCAGTACCTGCATTTTTTTTTTTTTAGTTTCTTGTCTCTGAAATAAATCATTATTATGTTAATATTGCCTCTATTTTGAGACACCTAGTATAACTCTACCCTTCAAAAGATGATCGATGATCACACACAACGATCATTAGACAAAGCAAAAAGAAAAAAAAATTCATTTATTGATTTTAACGGCATTTCAACACGTCTACGATTATTTCCTAACTTGAGGCAAGAGAATAGCATCCATTGCATGTTCATATTTACATTTTTGTGTACTTTTTTCAAAGAGACTTTTTATGATCTCCTTATCGCCCCATGGACTACTAATAATTCAAAAATAAATCTATTTGAACAAAAAATTGCGGACCTAAAATGTTCAACCACTCCGGATCAGAGGAGATCCGGAAATACGGTCAATGATGGGATATACAACACTCCCTAGAAATCCAGATTAGGAGGTTCACCATCGAAAGCAGTTTAGAGACATACCTAGGGCACTTTATATGTAGAGAATCAGAACTACGCCTTCTGAGCAGTGCAGCGATTAGTGTTCTTTAACATGTTTCTCAAAAGAGATTTTGTTTTTCTCTGTAACATATAAAGGTGTGCTTTTTTTTAATAGAAAATGAAAAAAAAAGGCCGATGGTGGGTTGAGAACTATTTGATTAATAGAAGAGAATCGAAGAAATGTTGTGTTCGGAATTTATAGTGGTGATCTCAAAATATACGGGGTTGATTGATTTGCATGAGTGATTTGCATGAATGAGTGATTTGTCAGTTGAGAGGAATTCTTTGAAGCAAAATCATTCTCTCTTTCTCTCTCTCTCTCTCTCTCTCTCTCTCTCTCTCTTGCTCTCGCTCTCTTTCTCTCTTCCCCTGTCTCATACGCGCATGTGCACTCACAGAAACATACACATAAAAACAAAAACGAAAAAAAGCGGAATATTTGAATCGCAAAGTAAAGTTGTTTTTTTTTCTATCAGAAAAGTAAGAAAGATGTTCGGAGGTTAATAGATCCTTGTTAGCATGTATGAAACATTTGCATATCAATCATATTGGCTGGGGAGTGAGGAATATACATAAACTCTGCTTAATTATATGGTAAGACAAAAGGTCGCAAGGCAGGTAGGAAAATAATTACCTAGTGCTGCATACATTACTACTACAACTACTAATTACACACACACACACACACACACACACACACACACACACACACTAAAACACACACACACATACACATTCCAAAACACACACACACTCTAAAACACACACACACACACTAAAACACACACACACACACACACACGCACATATACACCCCCCCATATATATATATATATATATATATCTCAGCAGAAGGAAATTATTGATATATCAATATGAGTGAGAAGATAGTAAAAGATTAATCAAGAAAATACGGAACACACACACACACACACATATACATACATATATATATATATAGAGAGAGAGAGGGGGGGAGGGAGAGGTTTGACTTGGTTTGGTTTTATAACATATCAATCATTGTAGCTCATTTAATACGAAATCCATTTTTATACATATAAATAGTTCTATTTAAAAAAATTCAGTTCAACATAAGTACACAGTTTAAATGTAAAAAACAATTCCATTTCAAACAATTCAGTTTAGCATGAGTAGAATTTTTAGTTCTGTTTTGCCAATAGATAGGAACCTATTAGATACTACCATTCTGAACCAGAGGGGAACTGGGGGCTATGACAATAAAGGGGTTCTCCGTATTCCCAACAACTCCAGCATAACTGAAGCCTCGCCATCAGATTTAGTGTCATATCTACGATACTCGTAAGGGCAAGTCTTACCTTTCAGCAGAGATGCAGTCAGTGTATTCTGCAGTCCCAGTCGACTGGGTCAGCGAGGGAGATAGAGAAAGACTGAGAGAAACAAAAAGAGAGACGCAGATAGAAAAGCAGAGACAGAAATTATTCATAGAGATCTAAGAGAGAATAGGATAAAAGTACACAGTAAAACCTCTTATCTTATGTTGGCCAACGACGTCATAGGTTAATATTAAAGGTATTGCAGTAGAGGTTGAGACTTGCACCCATAACCATTGTGTCTTTCTTCATTGTTCTTCCTTGACGAATATCCACCGGCGGTTAATATGTTGAATAATAGTGTTTTATCTGTGAAAACTTGCTCTAACCAAGTATGTTATTATGTTTTTATATCCGTCAACGTTTCGGTGGAAATAAGAATCTATCTATCTATCTATCTATCTATCTATCTATCTATCTATCTATCTATCTATCTATCTATCTCTCTCTCTCTCTATATATATATATATATACTTGTTTGATTGTTTGTTCGCTATTGAAATGATTATGATAGCACAGAGAATCTTTGTATCAGTACCATTTGGGGTAATTTTTTTACGAGGTAATTAATGATTTTACTGATATTTAACTCCGAGTTCATTTGGGGTCAGCAATATTAATTTATCAGATCTCCTATAAGAAGCAAGCAAAAACTAGATTTTCATTTCTTCCCAGAAATCTGAAACTAAATAAGTCATAATCTGAATTTGCTGGTATAAAACATTAAAAATATTTGTTGTTAATTTATGGAACGATTAATATTGATTTCATTAATAAAGACAATTTATTTACTCATTTGTTAGTAAGTTGGAAAAATGAGTAGTAGAGCTGTTGCCGATGGTTCTGGGAGACTGGGGTTCAATTCCTGGTGGAGTCATACGCAAAAACTCAAAATCGGTACTTAATGCCTCCTTGCTTAATACTCAGCTTCAAAAGATATGGATCAAGGGTAAAGTGGAGCAATCCCGGGAATGAAGAAACGCCCTTCCCTATATATCTGTGTAGTAGCTATTGAAAAGGGAGCCGTCGTGTCACCCTCGACTACGGTCGCCAAATTTATTTTATTCGATTTGTTTACACAAGTATTTTTGAGGGATAAACATCTATTTTAATGAATGTTAAAAATTTTCAAAAATATGCAACTGCTAATGCACCGTGGTGTTCATAAAAGTCCTTTCTCATAAATCAGATAATTTTCGGATTTTAATAATTGTTTTGATATCTAAAAATAAATGGTTGGGTTTCTTTTAAAATATATTTTTGCTCACAACTCTTGGACAAGTGCTATAAAGCCATCAAAGTCTGCTGGTTTCTTTTGAAGTTATCGTGATCATCACAGTTTCCAAGACCAGATAGCGAAATTCCAGTGGCATAAGAGTTAAAATGCTGGACAGCTGTATCAGTGTAAACAATTCCGAACTCCAGTCCCGCTGTTGCATTCACTTTTAGACTAATACCCTTAGAAAAGACATGAATCTTCTTACCCCGCAGCCATGGGTTAAATCGTATCACTACTGTTCTTCTACAAGAATAGCTTTGACACTAAATAACCCGCAAAGGTTATTATGCCATTAAACAACCAATGTAAACCAACACCAGGCTTATCTCATTGATTTTATCTTCACCTGAAAGATGTGAACAGATACTGCTATCTGATCTCAAATTGAAATGCCATAGATCTGCTAAGAAAGATTAGTTTACATAAAACAAATTGCAGATACACGAAAATTGTTTGTATGAGAAAAATCTATGTGAAAATTAAAGTTTCCGCCTGAACAATTCAGTTGGGCCAGACGCTTCTTTTTATCTTCAATCATCTTTATCATCATCATCTTTCTCTTCATCAAGACTGGCGTAAAATTAATGCTAAGAAGTCATTTCAAATACAATTATAAAGAAAATATCGTATCAAAATGATTGTTGAAACGTTTATAGTCATCCACTGAACTTTCAACTCCCTTAATGAAGCGGAAAGTGCAAAAATTATTTCTTACATGTTTTAAAGATAGCTCCATGGAGAAGTAGATGTTGTTTACATTTTTTTTCAAATAGTTTCTTCATATGGTTTGTATGTATACCTTAATTTTGAAGCTAAAAAAACATAAAATATGGAAGAATATTGCTGTTTTTGACATTTTCTTTACTTTATTCGTTTTTGTGGCTTGATATAGCGAGGAAGTGTTCAATAAAACAGGAAAAAGTAAGGTTACACGTTTTTAAACTTTAAAATTGATATCCGTTTATTAAACTCTTCCATTCACAGCAAACGATTGTGATTTTGTTAATTCATACAAAAGTTTGAAAAAATAAATTTAACTGCTTTGATATAAAAGAATATTTTTTTACTCTTGGATTTTTGGGTATGCCTTTCCATTCGACGAAAGTTTTTCTCCGGAGACACGCAAAAAAACAATATAAAAAGTGTTGCATAGGAGTTAAACATTAATCTTTTTTTCAATTAATAATAGTTTTATAAAAAAAAGCCAAAATTATGCACAATAGTAATAAGTAGCATCTCATTGGTTGTTAAAGACTTATATGAGTTTGTAAGTTCCGAATGTTTACGATGAATCGTCCTACAGAACACATGATGCAATGTTTATAGACATTTGGTTGAAATTGTGGCTAAGTGAAATCATCTGGAGCTAGCAGGTTCAAACCTGATTACAGGGGAGTAACAAGGAATGTTTACAATAGCTTGACGCTTGCACCCGGTCATAGTTACGGAATTAGAACAATCTACCTATGTATATGGAATTAAACAAGTTTGGTTCGAAGTTCTGTGTAGGCTCTCGAGATGAAACTCCTGAGGAAAGTTAGTGAATATAAAGCTGAAGACAATAAAATGAAGACAAAAGCCGAAGACAACAGTTGGAATAATGTAAGTGATAAGAGGTACTCTATTTCCGATAATTTATTAACATAAAAACATAGATTATTACGCTTTTGATCAGGCATACTTCTGTATACATAGCGCGTCTCTGCTCACTTGTAAGCCATAACATTGCCAATAAAAAGTATTTGTTTTGTTATCATGCCTAATAAGTGTATTTGCTTCGTAAAAAATGTTCGTTTTTCTGTTTCATCTTTTTTAAAGTTTATATATATATATATATATATATATATATATATATATATATATTCCTCATACAACGTGTGAAAGCACGTGCGATACCCTAACCTCACCAGCCGCCAACCAGGGTGATAACACAATTTCGGTAGCTTAAGGCGGTACTGGCACTCATGTCGCTACCAAGCAGCTTTTGCCACCGGGCAGGGTATTTAAAAGAAATATATATCTATACATACACAAGATCAACGAAAAGCAGACATTACATTGGACGTTCGTTCATCTTTATTTTGGTGCAGTTTGTGATTTAAAAACGCGTTTACTTACGGCCGTTGATGTCATAGCAACCGTTTCTTGAGTTTGCGTAATCACACGAGGAAGGTGGTTACGCGTGTATATCATTCATGTTGAAATCCTTTCTATATCCTTTATCTTTTCGGTTCGTTTTCTTTCATTTATGCGTTACTGCCCAAAAGCACTATATATATATATATATATAGGTATTTACATTGAACTCTTTACCAGGAATATTTAAATATTCGAATTTTGAATAATGTAAATGTCTTGACGGAATTGTTCCCTACTTCGGTTTTACTGGATTGAAGAATACCTATATATATATATATATATATATAGGTATATCCGGAGTAAGGAACAATTACGTCAAGACACTTATATTATTTAAAATTCGAATATTTAAATATTCCTGGTAAAGAGCTCAATGTAAATAATTTCACAGTGCAACTATTATTTCAAGAAAAAAAAAAAAAATTCGGTCACATTAGGATTATAATTAATTTCCAACCTGAAATATAACAGGACTTTTTTTTTTCATGTTGGATCTGAAGATGTCCTGTTATATTTTCTGAAGTTGTTGATTCATATCAATGCTCTTAACAGGATGAAAATAAATTTATAATCCAATATATATATATATATATATATTTATATATATATATATATATATATATATATATATCATCATCATGCCGTGTTGCAAGCAGGATTTCCCTAACTCTCTAACTCCACTTGTCTCCATCATTCATCGCTTCTCGCAGGTCCTCTAGACTACATATAGTGTCCGCACAGAGCTGTTGTAGATAGGTTCTAATTAGTCGTTCAAACTGTGCACGTCCGTTTGAAGGAGTCCATAAGAGAACATCGCTAATGAGTTCCTTCAAACTTCTCCAGCAGGGTTTCACATGCCCTGTCAGTCTTATTTGGATGCTTTTAGATATGGGAGGTAGGTGGCCGTACAGAGGCTGCTTTGTGAAATGTTGCTTCTAGGATTTGTTCAATATGAGTCGGAGCATTCTTGTGCAATTCCCGTCTAGCCTTTTCCCTATACGCTTAGTCAGTGTCTATGTGCTGCGTTCATATAGAAGAGTCGTGTTGATTTTTCAACATTATTCAAAATTCGAATATTTAAATATTCCTATTAAAGAGCTTAATGTGAATACCTCTCTCTCTCTCTCTCTCTATATATATATATATATATATATATATATATATATATATAGTAGTATTCAGTCCAGTTAAACCAGAGTTGGGAGTAATTCCTTCAGGACAAGAAAATCATTCAGGAGCTGAACATTTAAATTTTCCTGGTGGAGAGCGCAATGTAATTTTTTACAGAGCGATATTTCTTTAAGAAATTAACCGGTCTTTGTTTTTTTCTTAAAGATATATATATATATATATATATATATATATATATATATATATATATATATATATATATATTACTTTTCTCAACTCACAAAATCATTTTTTCGTAACTTGATTTTTAAAATTTGCAATGCAGAAATGATTTATTATTTAATTGCACACTACATGCGAAAATAACAGTGTTTCCAGTAAATCAAAATATTGAGATTGTTATTTCAACATTTAATAAATCTCATAAAGAAATAAAATACTTTTGAGGTAATCTCTTGGACAACACATTTTTGAAATTGATGATGCAGAAATGAAATTTAAAAAAAATTAAAAACAGTATTTCCAATAATTTCAAATATTGCGTTTGAGTGATTTTAACCTTGTGATACAAATCAAGATGCTATAGAATCCGTTTTTGGCAGTTTCTTGGAGAATTAAAGTAAGTTTATTTGATTCTAATCACTATCATAGCAGTTTAACTGTTTTTAGACGTATCAGAATGGGCAACATATGCCGTCATTAAAATTAACCTAATAGTCCATTTGATGTCAATATTACCCACTTATCAAATATTAAGTTTCGTATTGTTGTATACCACAGCCATAATGATATCAATTACAACAGTAATACAATACACATACAAATACAGGCAGACTCTGTTGTTTCAGATACGGACGGGTTTATTAGCTTCTGGCTTCGGTTCATGGCGACACGAGGAGAGAGACACAATACTTAAAAGCTTATGCTAACCATACTATACTGACTATACTCCAACGGGCGGCGCATCTTGTGATACTTAAGATCTCAATTCATCTCTGCCGATCGAGATCCGAACAACTCAACCGTCACCGCAACGGTAGAGAACCCAACTCTGTCCTCTTCAACGATCGAATACCCAACTACATATTTCAACGGTCAAAATCCAACTAATTCTTTTTCAAAATTCTCAAATTCTCAGGACCATTTCTTCTGGATATGAAGTCATCCACACTCCAACCCCATTTACTGTCTGATGGTTTATTATGACAAATGGTGATTGTCATAACCTTTACGCATGAGCATAAACTGCACCAAATGATCAGGCATCTGGACTAATAGACTCGAATACTACGAAGCCTTACCAAACTGAATGATAAATTATAATTGACGAAAAATGATTAATATAAAAAAAAAGTTATTCCTTAATTATATAACAGTATCAGTAATGTGTATATAAACAAAAATGCATTACTGGGCTATTTATCAAAAATAATGTATTATTTATCTTGCCCTAAAGTACGAAAATACTAGTTCTAAATATGGTGTGGTATAAATCGTAAATGTGGTATAAATCGTAAATGTAAAAAGATATTAATCTGGTGAGAGGAATCCCTGCAGTGTAATGGCTAAATACTATACTATGGTCTTGAAGTAAGGGAATTTGACTTCCAGTCGTGCCATTACATTCCCTTTCGAAATAAAACTCTTAAGAAAGGCATGAACCCTCTAATCCCCTCAGCTATGTGTTACATAGTATCCCTGCTGCTGTTCAACAAATGTGGATTTGGCATTAAATAATCGATAAAATTTGATATATGACTAAAGAAACAAAACAGAAGTTAATAATTCTATCCAATAAATCTACATATATATATATATATATATATATATATATATATATATATATATATATATATATATATATATATATATAAAATTAAGTTTAAGTTTTATGCATATTAATGTAATATTAGTTTTTTTGTTACAGGGGTCTTGCAATTATATATATATATATATATATATATATATATATATATATATATGTGTGTGTGTGTGTGTGTGTGTGTGTGTGTGTGTGTGTGTGTGTGTAACATCTCTGTAAGAAAAACTGATATTGTATGAATATTTATTGGTACCAAAAAGTCTGAAAATGTGTAGAAGTAAAATAAATTTCACCAAAATAAAAATATTTCTTTCGCATCAGAACTCTCCGAAATACTTACCCAAGATTTAAATGTAAAGATATATCGAAATAACTCCACTTGTAACTGATGAAGATAAGATTGGATATTTGGACTTAAATCTTAAGGAAAACCAAGAGTGTTTTTTTTTCTTTCTCTCACCTCCATATAAAGTTAGATATCCTGTTCTAGTTTATCAGTGGAGTAGAGTCTCTGAAGGAGGAAAGTGTTTTGCAAGTCACATAAATATAACAATGGAAACTAGAGTTGCAACAAGTAAATGTGAAGCAAGTCGAATGAATCCAAAATTGTGTGAACGATGATTTTCACTAGATGCTGGGTGAAATATTACTTAGCTCAGGAAACTACGACTACTCAACTTCAACGGTTGCGATGAAAAAATAAGAACAGTTAACGAAAAAATTACCATGTCTCTAATTCAAACCGTTCTTACGAGCCGGGTAACTATTCACGCTGGTTAAAAGAATATGAATTTTGCTGAGGTTGGAGCTTTGACCCCAGTGTTTTGGACTATAAGAAGAAAAACGGGGTCAGATTACAGACGAATACCTAGACGCAGTATAGAAAAAAAAAACACCAAAGAGGTGCAGGCTTCACAGAATTATCTCCTGGAATTTAGAAGACAAGAAACATTGACGACATTAACACTCCTATTATGCAACAGAGGTTATAAAGAAATCAAAAGACGAATAAACAAAAGGTTTGGTCATTCTCTTCCCAAAGAATGGTGACCCCAGAAAAACTACGAACTACAAAGGTATACCTTTTAATTCTCGACCGTATCCGACAAGAAATAAGAAAAAATTCTTTGGAAAAATCAGAACGGCTTTTGAAAAAATAATTCTACAGTCTCACAACGTCGAATCAACGAAGGATTATGAGCAAAGAATCTAGAATCAACACTACTGTTCGTAGATTTCTCTAAGGAATTCGATTCCATATATTGAGGAAAGATAGGGCAAATGCTACTTGCATATGATCTTGCCAAAGTGACTGTTGCCGCTAAAATTATGCTTTACAAGAACATAAAAGGAATAGTTTGCTCACCTGATGCAGGCACCGACTTCTTTAACTTTGTTACAGTAGTTTATATTGAGATACATTAGCAGCGTATTTGTTTTTACTCTGCCTAGTGATCGTATTTAGAACATCTATTCATAGTTTTACTAACAAAAAATGATTTCTCATAGAGAAAGGTAAGAAGCATATGGTATTCCGCTGAAACTATGAAAGATGCAATCTATATAGTTGAACAAGAGATTCTCCATAATATACCAACCCAAGCAGAATGCTTACTAATAGGATTTATGTGCGTTAAACAAGCAGAAGCCATTTCTACTTGAATTGGCAAGTATCTGAAATTAGTAAACTAAATCACAAACCTTGGTAGCATTATCTCATTTACTGATAGTGATGTCAACATAGCCTTAGCGAAGACGAGGAATGCTGTTGCTTTATTCCACATAAAATTAAACAGAACTTCTTCCAATCTGTAGCTGTCGGCATACTACTATAAAGGCGTCTCTAAAAACATGCATAGAAAAAGCAAGATTTGAACTAGATAAGAACCCCTTGAACATCGAACAGCAAATTGAAAAGTCGGGTATGGCGGACCATATATAAAAGGAAAAGGAAACAATCTGCCCTTATGGAAGGAAGTCATACAAATTGATGGAGAAGAATACTGGAGAATAAGACGCCTTAAGGAATCAGCACATATATTGGGCTACAGTGACCTGTTGAGTAGACCAATCATAGAAATGAATACAATATGGGAACCAATAATCAAAAAGGTAAGATAAAAATCGTTATATGAGCTGAGGTTAAAAAATATACATAATAGTAGTAATTCAAGATGATGTAAGAACATTAAGTTTTCGAGTCCCAAAATCTCATTCTGAATTGTCCAGCAGAACACATAGCGTAACGCTCATAGCCGTTGGTTCCCTATTCTTCTAAAGAGGTAATCATTAGAAGGTTATAGTTTCAATCCTGACTGCTGGGGAATAACAATACAGGAATACTTAGCACTTATGCCCGGTTATGTTTAACGGGATCAGAACAAGCGGTTCCCGTGGATTAAATAAAGGACTTAGAGTTCCCGTGTTGACTTCCGAGAAGGCCAGAGGATATATTGGCCGAAACGTTGTGATTATAACAATAAAGATGAAGAACATAGTCCGAAATCCCTGAATGATAAAAATCATCAAGCTTCTTCTCAAAAATTCAGACAACTAGATAAGAATGATTCGTGCTGTTCTGAAAAAAATCGGCGAAATAACACACCACAAAAAAGGAGCATTACGATATCCTGCCTCTCATCTCACAAAACATGCTAGACCCAGCCGGAGAAACAAGGATGAACTTATCATCGACGTTCTCTCATGGACTCCTGCAAATGGACGTACCAGCGTTGGCTGACCAGGTAACGGCGTGTGCTCGAAAAGGACGATTCTAAATCCAGAGAAGAACTGAAGCTACACAATCTATAACACTATTGATATTGGCTAGAATACGATGAGGAGCTGAGGAAACATGCTCTTACTCAGAATTTAGTGAACAAAAATAATAATAGTTACAACAGTTGAGGAAATCTTTGATATTGCACTATAAAAACGATGCAATCGGGCTCCATGTATGTAGTATAAGTAGTTTGTGTGTGTGTGTGTGTGTGTGTGTGTGTGTGTGTGTGTGTGTGTGTGTGTGTGTGTGTGTGGAAAGATTATGAAATCGGTAGCTTACTTTTTCTTTTTATCCCCATTCACTTATAATCTTCTTTTGTTGGTTGTCCAGGCTGAAAAGGAATGAATAATGAAACATTTATTCCCAGATTTACAACTATTTCGTGGAGGAGAATGTTTATCCTGAGCCAGTAAAACAGCTTTCTTCCGAGTTAAAAGTGTATATCGGGATCTGAGGAAGAGTTTATTTTTAACACCAGGAAGCCTGGGTTTTAGGCATGCACAAATTGCCCTTCCTGTCAGAGGCTTAGGGGAAGATTGTCATTTCTTGTATTTATTAAAGCCCTATCAGTGTTGTATAATTATAAAGTGTGAATGTACATCAATAATAATAATAATAGTCGAAATACAAATACAAGCGGACTCTATCATTTCGGATACGAACGGGTTTATTAATTTCTGGCTTCAGTCCTTAGAGACATGAGGAGAGAGACACAATTCTTAAAGCCTTTGCTAACCATTCTATGCTGACCCCAACCCACGTGCGTCGCAGCTTGTGTTTAAGATCTCAATTCATCTCTGACGATCGAGAAGCAAAAATATGATTTGATCTGATCATAACCGAAAAACTCAACCGCTACCTCCAATGGTCGACTTTTCAGAACCCTCAAATTCTCAGTACAATCTCTTCTGGGCATGACGTCATCCACACTACAGCCCCATTTCCAGTCTGAGTGTTTATCATGACCGATGATGATTGTCTTATTCTTTCCGCGTGGGCGTTAGACTGCACCATCTGACTGTTTCCTGAACGAAGAGACCCGAGCAGTTCAAGCTTTACTAAACTAAATAAGATATAATTAACGAAACAGAATTAATTTAAAGATCATTGCATTAATGATATTACAGCAGGAGTGATAGATGATGGGGATTGATGGTGAGAGAATCAGAGAACACCGTTTTGTCTGCACGAATATATATATATATATATATATATATATATATATATCAGTGGTGAAGAGTAAGTTTTGAACCATGACATATAGTTTATTATGCTGGTTTATCGTTACGGTGGAAAAGGGAAAAGGATAGCTTTAACAAGGAAAATTATATCCCCATTTGATGTGAAAAACTTTTAATATGACAGTATACACTTCTACCAACAGACGTCTGTGTTATTTTGATTTTCGTGTAATCTAAACAAAAACATTCGCATGATAGATGATAGTCTATATATATATATATATATATATATATATATATATATATACTCGGTTCTTACAAAAATATCGTAGAAGGTTTGAAGTTGAGAAAATGCGCAGTATTAGATCTAATTGAATCAATGCCTGAGATGGCATACGCATTGAAATAATTAAATTATCCTTCATGTAAGAATGTTTCCGTTGTTTATTACTTTTAATAAGTGCATTTTATAAAAATGTTCAGAACTTTGGTGTTCCCCACCAAAATTTAAAGGTAACATTAACAACTTTGTATGAAAGTACAGTTCTCAATTTTTTTTTATCAATATTGATATCAAGGAAATATAGAGATACCCAGTTACTGATCGAAACATTGAAACCAATTGATTAAAGCTTTTATTTTATTACATATAACACTTTGTTAATGCTAGTTATGTCTTTAAAAGAATTGTAAAACTGTCATTAAAGTTTTCTTTTTAAATAATCAAGAGACAGTCCTGCGTTTGTGTATTTGTAAAATAAAACTTAATTAGAACATTTCCATTAACAAATAAGCAATCATTTTTAAAATCTACGACAAAATCATGTAACCGATAAATTTTAATAAGATATTAGCGTAGATTTCTCAAATCATCTTCTCTTTAGATCCATGCATTTTATGAGAATTGATAGATCGGTTCTTATTAAATTAATCAATTTAATCAATGGCTGTAAATTTTTAATAAGTTCCTTGACATTACAAAATAAAAAAAAAACAAAGAAGTTATTTTATCTCTTCATGTTTTTGTGAATACACAAAACATCCGAGCGTATTTCTAGTGTTAGGAAGATATAATGCATCAAATCCTGTTCTCATATGTCTTTCAACATTAAAATCCAACTGTATTTAAAGATGTCAACCACAGGGCAACGGAAATACATTATATCACGAGTGATATAATGCATCAAATCCTCTTCTCATATGTCTTTCAACATTAAAATCCAACTGTATTTAAAGATGTCAACCACAGGGCAACGGAAATACAAGGACCAGGAGGCAAGCAGAGGCACAGTGTCTGGATGTGTGCAAGAGGCATGAAGTACATTCGGCAATTAACACCAAGTTTCTGTCATCTGTTATGGTCCTAGGGCTCATGAACAATTGTTGTATATTCAATACAATAATAGACGAGCGACACAGTTCTTATGAAAAATATACCTCTCACTTTATTTGAAAGGGTTGTGTGTGAGAGGGAGTTGGTGACCGAACAGAAATGCAACATATTGACCCACACTCTTGTTGCCATCAGCGTTCCTTTCCCGTTCTCCAGGGTTGCTCAACCGGTGGCCGAGGGACGCAGCTCTCTGCTGGGTGCTGTTTTCTCTACAGCATCATTTCCCCAACTCTCTGATCTCCAAAACTCATTAATCGTCGGGGAGCTGAGGGCTCCCTATGTTGGGTGCTGGCTTTCTCTACCGCATCTTGTCTCCAACAGGTCTGGTCTCCAAATTCTCCGTCAGGGGCCTGAGGGCTCCCTCTGCTGGGCACTGGCTTTCTTTACCGCATCTTGTCTCCAACTGATTGAATTTCCTGTGCACTCAGTTATATAATTGTTCACGCCCACTCAATATCTCCCCATAACTGGCCATCGCAATATGAACTTCCGCCTTCTTTGGAATGGCATGTTTGGTCGGGTTGAAGGTCAATATACGACACAGTTGTCCCGCTTCTTGCCACAGGTCCTCATGCTCGATACGACCATCTATTTTTATTTTCTGGATAAGGTCCTCAATTCCTGGATAAAGACCTTAGCCCCCAAAAAGCAGTTGTGCGTGTGCCATTGGACCCTGCTCCATCTCACGTGACTTTTCGAATAGATCCTTCGAAACATTTGGTCTCATTATTCTCTTTCTTATTACCCAATCGATGACTACATTTTGGATGATTTTTTTTTAGACGTAGACCTACGAGTGGCCTCACAATTGCAAGGATTCTTTGAAGGCCTTCATGACGAATATTATTAAAAATATGAACAAAAACCTATTGACTCGAGCATGATGCAGTTTTTGTTTTAGCATAATAAGGCATTTTGATGGATTTTATTTCAAGAAAAAAACTGTACACCCACACACGGACACAAATTCACACATACACCCACACACTTATATTTACTGAATGGTATTTGTTTTAAAAGATAAAAATATTTGCATTTTTTCTTGTTGGCTCTTGTAAGTTCAAGCTGCGTCCAAATTGAATTTTTTGTTTTTTGAACCCCACTTCCAACAGTTAAATGAATGACCTCTTGATCCTAAATCAGCTAAAGGCTACCAAAAGGAAAAGAGAACAAAGAAACAGAAAACGACGTTGCATACCCTTTTCTTGAATGTGGTGTTATTGTCTAGAAGAATCTAGAGAATTCTACAGCCCGGCGATGGATATAACGGCCTGTCCAATCCAAGAAGAAGAGCCTCGCTTCCAGCCGGCAGAGTAGAGCAATTCCAGACCAAAAGGTCACAGTCGGGATTTTTATCCTCTATTCGATAAGAGTCAACGGTAGGGAATACAAGAAACATCTTGACGCACCGACATTTTTCCAGTACATTTTTCTTTCGCTAGTAACGTTACATTTGCGAGTGCATCGATATTTTCCTCGTTTCTTTTAAAGTTTTCCTCTGTTTAGTTTATGCACGATATTTCTATTTGAATATAATGCATTATTCTTTGTCTTTGTTTTTTTGTATCGAATATAAGTATCTTTCTTTCTGTTGGAATTTTCTCAATCAATTGGCGCACCCAGTAGATAAATGAAAGACGAAATAATTTTAGTTTTTAAATCAATATATTTATGTCTATAAATGTCTGGCTTTACTGTGTGTATTTGAAGAAGACTTTCTTTGGTCAGTAAAATTGTTTATGTCTTTACCTGGTAGTATGATGTTGAATTTTGGGTGGGGTTAGATATTTCAGGAACAGTTTGATTTCGTTAAATAGATAATAAACGAAATCATTAAATTTTATATCTGCACAAATTTCTTTTTCCTATATAACAATAAAAGAAAAGAAAAAAAAACACGGTACGATAGCGATAACTGTGATTACATTATATATATTTCACGGGAGAAATGTTCTTTCATGAAATAACTGGATATCGGACATTCACATTGGAAAGTATAAGTCAAAAAGAAAGCATGCATTATTAATCTTAAACCGACAAAGTTTGAATCACTCTGGCGAAGGAATTGTCGGCCGCTACTTGCGTAATGCAAAGCTCTTCGAAAGAATTGAGCACTCTGGTAGCCGATAGGGTATAAAAAATGTAAACAAAGGCTGCTGCTGCTGTTGCTAAAATAAATACCTTAAAATTCCTTTAGCCAACGTGGTCCGCTTGGTGGCCGAGAGGTCTGAAACTTAGGACGGGTTTCGATCCCGGCTTCGAGTGTCCTGCGTGTTTAGCCACACTGAAGAGTTCTGATAGAACGAAACAGTCTGTCTGTGGATGACTATATATATATATATATATATATGTGTGTGTGTGTGTGTGTGGTTTGCTTGTTTGGTTGATCAGTTGTTCGGTTTTTATACAGTATGTCAACCCTTGTTTGGTTATTTTATGCCAAAGTCAGTTTATCAATGATGATCTTCATAGAGTATATATATATATATATATATATTTACAAAACCCTGCGATCGGGCAAGATATGACACAAGGTCAATTTTACGTGGAGTTTAACAGGTTTCAAATGAGAGTTTTTCTTCTCCTAGACTAGTTGCCCCACCAAGGCTAAAGAGCTTAGTCTGCCCTACTATTTACCCATAGCTGCAGGGAGAATAATTGGATTCATACCTTTCCCAAGGGTATTAGTGCTATGTGAAATGCAATCAATCTCGTCAAGAATTTGAACTCGTATCGCCGTGTCCATTTCATACGATGATAACCATTACAACACGGGCACCTCCATATATATACATATATATACATATAAAATATATATTCACCATCATTTGGAAGAGGCAGCTTTTCATTATCACAAACTTGTCCTAATACTCCGGGAGAGAATGGACCAAAGTAGAGGTGGCCCCACACTTCAAAGAGTTTCTCAACAGGAGCCAAACTATTGGATCCTAGGCATCCTTATACTGTAAACGCCTTTCTTTGATTTTATCCTTCTGCAAAGGATGGAATCCGTGTATGTTAAACCTTGCTTATAGTGTAATAGAGACAGAGAGAGGGAGGGAGAGAAAGAGAGAGAGAAAGAGAGAGAGAGAGCAATGAGAGTTGTTGTGTGATTAAATATGACCAAAATATATCGAGATTAAATATTTGTTTATTTTATGAATGATGGAATAACATTGCGATTTATGTGTGCAGAAACCTTCAATGAATATATATCAAGCCCTTGGTATAAAAATTATTTATTATGGATGGATCCATACCTTTCTCTGTAGCATTAGCTCTAACATTGTCTGTGATGTAAATTCGGGTCACCGTTTCAAGTTCCAACAATGATTGGCTCGGCGTTATTGAGCGAAGCGAGGAGGTTCGATTCTTGGTGGTAATGCAAGTTGTTTTTAAAGCCTGTCCAGCATGCTAAAATAACTGCTGGGATGTAGTAACCACTTTCTACCAGATGTAAACCTATTGCTCAGCAGTGTGACGTAAATGAAAGGCAATTAGGAAAAATCTTGTGGTAGAATCGAGAATCGGTCGATTTGGAGATTTTTGAGAAGTAGTCAGTAGGTTACTCGGAGAGTGACAAGTAATGATCACAATTTTGAGGTTAGTAACTCCCCCCCATGGGAATGGGCAAAGACTTTCGACATAGTTTATCTTTCCTAGATCATCTTTAAAATAAGATTTCTCGTTTTGCTTTTCTTTTTGAGACCAGTCTAAAGTGAAGTTGTAAAATCGGCAATAAACAGAGTGGGATATTTCTGGTACCAGAAATCAAATAATTCCATTACAACCATATATCATCTTCATCTCCTCGTCTCATCCTTGTGTTTTAAACTCCCTCAGTTTTATTCGAGACCCTGCAATGCAATAGCACCACTTCGGCTGTTATAGGATTTTTCCCCGTGTGTGCTTGTTCAAACAGAATGAGCTACTACAAAATTAATTACAATTATATTCATCAACTTCTTGTTTATGAATATAATTTAGACTGTGAAACATAGTCCACTTTTTAAAGGAGTATATATTTATCAAACTATCCGCACGGGCAGTATGTGGCACAAGTTGAATTTTTAAGTGGAGTTTAACAGGTTTGAATACAGAGTTTTCTCTCCCTTTGGTTGCCTAACAAAGGCTTAATAGCCCAGGCTACGCTTCTATTTACCCATAGGCAGAGGGATAATATTTGGATTTATACATTTCCCAATGGTATTTGGGCTATTCGAAATGGCTTAGTCACGTCCCGGACTTGAACACGTGTCGCCTTGTCCATTTCCTACGATGATAACTATTATACCACTGGCACCTCGATGTGCGAGAGAAGATCTTTCGCCCTCGATAAAGTCACTGATAAACTTAATTCCAAAATTATTATTTCTTAATTCGACACCAAGCAAGGACAATTTAAGGAGAAAGAACTTGACGTAGTAAAGAGAAGATTTAAAAGAAAAAAGCTCAAGGACTTGACGAAATACCTACAGATGTATGGAAAACAAAGACATTTGTTGAAATACTTCTTTGATTATTCAATGATGTGTATAAGAAAAACACTGTAGAGATATAGACAATAAGCTACATTCTCTCCTGTCCCAAGAAACATGACTTTGGAATCACCCTGACCTCTAAAAGCACAACGCTTACTGCTTGAGATTCTATGGTTTATAATGCTCAAATTATTAACCGTGTCCAATCTGAAATCGAGAAAATCTTTAGGAATGGTTTCCAAAAAAATCTCTCTATAACCTCACTGATCCGACGATCCACCGAATCATCGAAGGAGTACATGCAAAACTTCAAGAGGCAACACTGTTGTATGTAGATTTCTCCGAGGCATTTAATCCCATACGCAGAGGGAAAATGGAGCAAATGCTAACCGCATATGGCCTTCCAAAAAGAAATTGGTGAGATGCTTTACACAAACATGAAAGTAACAGTGCGTTCACCCGAAGGTCACACCGACTTCTTCGACATTGTCACTGGCGTTTTGGAAATATGTACATTAGCACCATATGTTTTTTTATAAACACACTTCGAACGTCGATAGATCTAATAAAAGGAAATGGCTTTACACAAAAAAGTCAAGAAACAGAGGATATACCAAACAGAAACTACGCAAATGATCTAGCGCTCCTTTTCCCTTCCAACCCAACTAAATAGCATGCACCAAACAGCATGAGGTGTTCGCCACCTTATGAATGTAAATAAAACACGTTTTCTCAGTTTTACACGAGTAGGAGCCATTACCACATTCAGTGGTAGGTCTCTAAAATTAGAGGAGCAGTTCAGATACCTCGCTAGTAATCAAAGCAAAGGCGGGAAAAGCAGTTGAACATTTATTGATCAGAGAATAAGAGACTTATCTGATAAAATAAAGCAGGAATTCTTCCAAGCTGTTACTGTAGAAATTCTACAGAAAACATTCACCAATTAGACGCAAACAAAATCCATGGAGAAAAAAGCAAAGTGGGAATCACACAAGAAAGATGCATGCTGTTTTGAGCAATACCTGGAAGCAAACTGACCTCAAAATAGCAGTTTTACAGCCAGTTTACTCCCATTTTACAAACTACTCAAGTAAGACGAACAAGATGGACGGGCCAAAGCTGGAGACGCAAGGACGCACGCAAAAGTGATGTTCTTTCATGGAAAAGGACGCACGCAAAAGTGACGTTCTTTCATGGAAAATAACGATTGCAAAAGTGACGTTCTTCCATGGAAAAGGATGAATGCAAAAGTGACGTTCTTTCATGGAAAATGACGATTGCAAAAGTGACGTTCTTTCATGGAAAATGACGATTGCAAAAGTGACGTTCTTCCATGGAAAAGGACGAATGTAAAAGTGACGTTCTTTCATAGAAAATGACGATTGCAAAAGTGGCGTTCTTTCATGGAAAATGACGATTGCAAATGTGACGTTCTTCCATGGAAAAGGACGAATGCAAAAGTGACGTTCTTTCATGGAAAATGACGATTGCAAAAGTGACGTTCTTCCATGGAAAAGGACGAATGCAAAAGTGACGTTCTTTCATGGAAAATGACGATTGCAAAAGTGACGTTCTTCCATGGAAAAGGACGAATGCAAAAGTGACGATCTTCCATGGAAAAGGACGAATGCAAAAGTGACGTTCTTTCATGGAAAAGGATGAATGCAAAAGTGAAGTTATTTCATGGAAAAGGACGAATGCAAAAGTGACGTTCTTTCATGGAAAAGGACGAATGCAAAAGTGACGTTCTTTCATGGAACCCTACAAATGAACGCAACAGATTTACGTGACCTGCAAGAACTTATATCAGCGCTCTGAAGAAACTGAATATTGCCCGGAGTACCTACTGTGAGCGAAGTATAATTGGGATGGATGATGATAGAGAGTCATTGAAACCCGTGCAGTCAGTGCGACAAGATATAGTTGATGATGATGGCCATGGTTATGTAACAAATTAATGTAGGACTTGAAGTTCTGTGAAATTAAACTTTCTGATAAGAGTTTATTTTTGTTGCAAGTGGTGTGTGTGTTTGTGCGTGTTTATTTGTGTGTGTATTCGTGTGCGTGATATCGTTGCGTGTTGTTTTTTTTTCGCATTCCGTAACGTTGTTTTTCATTAGGTTTGGGCTGTTTGTTTTTGCCTCTGTTTTCTGTTAGTGTATGCTTAAGTCTATCAATTACAGTTGTATAACTTTTTTCCAGAATTATCACCGATAAATACTTTGCATAATCTCTGGCAGGTAGGATACCATAGATTTTATATGACAAAACGCATTTGCTGTCAAGAGATTCTTGTGGATATATTAGTGTCTCTAGCCCACTGTACAGGTTGGAATTGTATATTTCAAACCCCATTCATATTTTCAAAGGACATTAACGCGATGCGAAATGCAAATAGCTTCGTCCAGGATTTGAACTCGGATCACCGATTCCGTTTCGTACGACGATAACATTAACGCCATAAAAGTTTATTCACGTTTCTTATATAAAAAGTTTTACAATTCTTGGTAGTTTGAAGACTGACACATGTCAAACAAAACATAGTTATATTTATAACTATATTTATTTATCTATCTATCTGTATGTATATCACATTTAGTTCCCCGACATGAAATTATACGAACTGGATAGAGTTAATTTTGTCACGCACTAAAAAAGAAGCCTTGAAGTTTATGACGACAGATATTAATAAAAAGTGTGGAAAATCTCATTCGAAAGTAATAGTGAAATGAAAAGAAAAAGTTGTTTTTTTAATACAATAAAGAAAGAAAAACTAAAATAACTGATAAGCCCAGAATATTCTGATCTGTTCAGTTGAGAAGGGTTGTTGGTGTACAATTTCGAAGGCACTGAAGCCATTTGGGAAACAAGCCGCCGCTGGCCATAATAATATTTGGTCCTCTATGGGAAAAAAGGCATTTACATTTGATGAAATTGCAGAAATGGGCAAATTATTGGAAATTTCGTCGGTACCCCGCAGCGAAGGTCCCATTGGTAAAGAAGGGTTCCGCATATTCGGCTCAGGTCACGTACGGATACTTAGATAGTTTTTCGAAAGATGTGATGTTTCCGAAAATGCATTTCCTCAAATTTCCCGCAGATAGGAATGAAAATAACTATTTCCATCTATTAATAAAAATCATCATAACGAATTAACTTATTCTTATTTTCCAATCTTTTTTCCGAAAAGAGAAAAATGAAAACAGACCTGAAGCAATAAACATAATAATAGGGTTAAATATATCTATTATGACTATTTTAATACCTCGAGTATAATACTACTAATATTGTTCTGTATGTTGCTACTGCTGCTGATGATATTTATCTTTTGACATTTTGCGTCATCTTTTGATGGTTATCAATCAGTTTGACGTCAGCATCATAAATATCTTCTAACACAGTTCGGATCACTCCTCTCTCTCTCTCTCTCTCTCTCTCTCTCTCTCTCTCTCTCTCTCTCTCTCTCTACGTCTGACTGTCACTCTCTTTCTCTCTCGCTCTTTCTGTCTTCGTCTGTCTTGCCCCCTTTCTCTCTCTCTCTCTCTCTCTCTCTCTCTCTCTCTGTTTTTCTCTTTCTATTTTTCTTGCTATCTGTCTCTCTGCCTGTCTATTTGTTTCTCTTTCTCTCTCTGGCAAGCTCTCTAGCTCTCTCTCTCTCTCTCTCTCTCTCTCTCTGTCTCTCTCTCTTTCTGCCTCTGTCTGTGTCTCTGTGTCTGTCTCTAATCTTTTTCTCTTTCTTTGTCTGTCTGCCTCAGTCTGTCTGTCTGTCTGCCTCCCTCTCCCCCCTCTATCTCTCTCTCTCTCTCTATCTATCTATCACTTTGTGTCTGTCACTCTGTCTGCCTCTCTCTCTCTCTCTCTCTCTCTCTCTCTCTCTCTCTCTCACTTTCTTTTGTTCTGATATAAACTCTTTGAGCGACTGATGATAGCGATTCGATTTCTTTCTTCCATGTCGCCGTGCTTTATTACTAGCAGATCAAAAACGTTGCCATTTGAATTGTCCGTTGATTAATTTTTCTAT
The DNA here is from genome assembly GCA_963585895.1 of Sepioteuthis lessoniana. Lineage (NCBI taxonomy): Eukaryota > Metazoa > Mollusca > Cephalopoda > Myopsida > Loliginidae > Sepioteuthis > Sepioteuthis lessoniana. Next base: position 81,674,649 of record OY757919.1, read on the forward strand.
AGTAACTAATCCGTCCCTGTTATCTATAACAGTTGGTAAGTTCTCTACGTGGCATCCAGTGTCCGCACTGAGCTGATGGGTGTAAATCCTCAGCTAACACCAAATATACTAATTATTATTTTATTTACGTACTTCCCAACTGCAAAATAGTTGTAGGTGGGGGGCACCACAGATGCAAAGCATCTCATTTATTTCCAAGGAAAATAAAAATAAAAATAAAATAATCACAAAATAAAATGAAAAAATATTTAAAAAAAAAAAAAGAACATTCTTCCCGGAGGCATCTGACAGGAAGGGCAATCTATGCATGCCTGAAAAAGAAAAAAAAGCTTCCCGGTGTTAAAGATAAACTCTTACTCAGATCCCAATAGACGCTGTTAATTGTGAAGTAGGCTATTTTACTGGTTCAGGACAAACATTCTTCCTAGTTGTGAATCCGAGAATAAAAGTTTAGTCATTCATTCCTTTTCAGCCTGAACAACTAACAAAAGAAGATTTTAAGTTAATGGGAATAAAAAGAAAAAGTAAGCAACCGATTTTATAATCTTTCCACACACACAAACACACACACAAACAAATTATCTATACGACATACATGCAACCCGATTGCAACGTTTTTATAGGGCTATATCAAAGTTTTCCTCATCCGCTGTAACGATTTTTATTTTTGTTTTTTAAGTTCTGAGAAAGAGCATGTCTCCCCAGCTCCTAATCGTATTCTAGCCAATATCAATAATCTTATGACCTGGGTAGCTTCAGTTCTTCTTTGGATATAGAATCGTCCATTTCATGAACACTTATATACCTGATCTGAGGCAAGGTCTCTGAGTTTTTTCTGATACATTCTCTTTCATAGATTCTTGATTATTTGTACACGAAATAGGATACATCCACTGAGACATGGTTCTGATTTTAATGACTATATTTGGTTTATTTGGAATAACGGTGATTTGTTTGAAATTGAAGTTACATTATAATTTTTTAACTTTTTTTACAAAGTAGAATGATTATGGATTTTTATTTACTCTCTTGTTTAGAGAATCCTATTTACCAACCCCTCCGCTCGGGCAGGATATGATACAAGGTCAGTTTTTAAGCGGAGTTTAACAGGTTTGATTTCAGAGTTTTCCTTCTTCTAGACTAGTTGCCTCAACAAGGCTAAAGAACCCAGTCTGTCCTACTATTTACCCATAGCTGCAGGGAGAATAATTGGATTCATACCTTTCCCAAGGGTATTAGTGCTATGTGAAAATGCAATCATTCCCGTCCAGGATTTGAACTAGTGTTTAGAGAATAATATTCTTGTCATTTGCACATTTCCCGTTAACTCACTTTTCTCGCCTGCCCGATAATCTCTCTCTATCTTAACTAGTTCATTGTATCTAAAACAAAGAAAAACATCAGATGGTTCTCTTTGTGTAACATATTGACCTTCAACCGAGCCGTCAATCAAGAAACAGGTACATCCGGTTTAAGATATCGGAATATCACCTTGACCTGTGGACGGGTTGAATTCGGTGCAGATGCGACGTCCACAGGAAGCAGGTGCTCGTCAAACAATTATATAACCAGGTGCCACAGACGGTTTGAGTTAGTTGGAGTTCGAGGCAGGCAGAGTTCAGTTCGAGTTGCAGTCACAATTCGAGTTCCAGTCACAGTTTGGGACAAGATGCCGTAGTGAGAATCAGCACCAGACAGAGGGCTTGGGCCCTCAGGACCCCGGTTGAGCAGCCCAGCAGAATGAGGAAGAAGTGCTGCTATAGTCAGAGGAACTTGGGGTCAATATGTGGCAGTCTGTTCCGTCTCCAACTCACCTCTCACACATAACCAACATCAACCCTTTCGCAACCCTTTCGACAATAAAGTGTGAGAGGTATATTTTTTTATAAAGAAGTGTGTTCGTTGTTCTTTGAAGCTCGTCATTATGTTTCTGCTTACATCTACATGTATATGAGTATAAAACATTTGTTAGAAGATTTATTTTTAAGTAATTCCTCATAGATTTATAGTTATAGATGTAAAACGACTCATGGGAATATTGGAATCAATAAATATGGGGAAATCGATGAACAACATTACAGATTCCAATAATCCGTTGAATCAGGGAATCATGGCGCGAAACCAAACAAAGGCCTGAGCCTGCGATCTCGACGTGACCGGAAGTGGGTAAGGGAACGTGACACCAGTTGGACAAAGGAACTCGGAGAAGAGAGTTGGCGAAGGGTGACGCGAGTGGCCAGTCGACACCGGACAGCAGAGACACCAGTCGGCATGAGAGAGGGTCCAGACCAGTGAGGGAAGACCGGTCAAGATGGATTGGCATTCCTAGTAGCTTTGCAGAAATTTCGCTTGAAATCCACGCTAGTGTTAGTCTACATATGCACAAGGGAATGCAATGTTACATAACACCTCTCTTGCACCTTGAGTTAACCCAAGTATTTTGTTCGTTGTTTTCTTTCCTTCCACTCTATTGATTGTATTTCTTGTAGCTATGAAGAAATGTGCGATGCCCCTATCGGAACCATTAGTTAATCACCGACCAAGATGTGAAATGGTTCGACGAAGTTGATGAATTCGGGGGGCCCAGAGAGGGTATCCTCACAGTGAATACTAGTAGCAAATGATCTCTCCAAATAATGTGATACTGCAACAATGATTCTTTACAAAATTACGAAAGTAATGTTTCACTCACCGGGTGTAGATACCGAATCGATATTTTTACTGGAGTCAAAAATTATTAGGACCATATGCGTTAAAAATTTGGCTAGATAACGTAAAACGAACGTCAATAAGTCTTATTAAAGAAAATGGCTTCACATTAAAATATAGAAGAAAAAGACGATATCTCGCAGAAACTATTTCTGCCTAGACATTGCCGATGATCTAACGCTTCTCGAAAATGTACCAGCCCAATACAAATTCCTGCAACATAGCCTGGAGTAAAAAGCAGGAGGCATTAACTGATACGTTCTCGCAATAAGACTCTGTTCAGATCTTTGAAATAGGAAAGGAGCCATTTTTACTCTAAATAGCCTCTAAAATTAGTAGACCAGTTCACATTCCTCGGTAACATTATCTCATCTACTAAAAACGCCGTCAACATACGGATAGGGAAGGTATAAACTGAAATCAAAAGGTTATTGATTATATGGAAATCTGATCACTTTGACAAAATAAAATAAGATTTCATTCAATCTGTGGCAGTGTATGTACTACTATATAGAGGCTCCACTTGGACTCTAACGACACTCATTGAGAGAAGCTAAACGACACGAGAAGGCTACGTAGGGTCTTGATCAAATCTTGGAAGGAACCCTTCACGAAACTACAGCTGTATGTCCACTTACCTTCCATTTAACAAACCATCTAAATACGACGAACATGACATATAGGACACTGCTAGAACGTAAAAACGAACGCGCTAGAAACGTTTTCTCATGGACCCTTGCATACTGACGTGCCAGTGCAAGCCGATTAGAAAGACTAACATATATCAGTTTTGTTAGGGCGCTGGATCCAGTCTAGAGGACCTACCCAAAACGATGGATGATAGGGACGGACGGTGAGAGAGTCAGGTAACTCCGTTGTATTAGAATCACTTTATAATCATGAAATGAATCTGTGTGTGGTTAAAGTGAGAGAGCGAGAGAAAGTGAGAGGGAGAGAGGAAAAGAGAGAGTCAGAGAGAGACAGAGAGAGAGAGAGAGAGCAATGACACTTGGAATTATGTATACACTTGCTGTTAAATCGTAATTTTGTTGGGTAACTTTTTTTTACCAAAATATTAAATGTAAATTCCATTTCCTTATCTAAGTGATGTAATGTTTTTATGAAATAATTGAAATGTGGTAAAACATTTATTTTTAAACATTATGTTGTCATAAACATCATGTTACTTCGTTTACGGAGATCGCGCAAAATTAACCTTTTACACTTTATTTGTTCATCATTAGGTTAAATGGGTTATTTCAAATAGTTTTCTATTAGAGTATGGTGATGCTTTCAAAATTAGTGACGATGCTATTTATGACAAAATACTCTTTAAGAGAAATGCATTAAAATCTTTGAATTCTTTGCATTAAGATGTACATCGTTTAAAAGGGTTTAAACTTTGCTTTCGTTTTACATAGATAATAAAGTAATCGTGGTGTAATGGTTAAAGCAATGTGCTGCGGAATCGTTGTAAGCGAGTTCGTACACCAGTCGCGCTATTACGTTTACTTTCGGGCAAATACCCTTGTGAAAGTTATGAACCTCCTTATCCTCCCAGCTATGGGTTAAATAGTACCACTACTGTCCTTCGAGGAGAATGGCCTTGGCATTAGATAACCTACAAAGGTTGATATGCCATTTAACAAAGAAACCAAACCAAACCAAACATAAAAAGAAGTATTTCAGTGAATATTGTGAATTTTAATTCACTAAGTGTCGTTTATATATATACATATATATATAGGGATTGATAAAAAAAGGGATTTTGATGAATCGTTTGCAGTTTGAATATTTATATATATATATATATATATATATATAATGTGAAAGAATACAAGGATAAAAAAGAAAAGAAAAACTTATTTTATCTATGAAGTTGAAATGAAAAATGAAGGATATCAAAACAGAATTAAAAATGATGTTCAAAATTGTAAATGAATGAATAAATAAGAGTGAATACTTTCATAATTCACATTTAATTGTTTGTACTCATGAAAAATTTTAACGTACTCAGACTTTATACACATACTTTCCTCAGGCGAAAATTGGAGGGGAACAATAGCGTAATGGCTAACGTGCGGCTCTGTGACATCATAGTAAGTGGGTTCAATCTTTAGTTGCTCTATTCTCTAAACTTTGTGACTGGTACTCTTAGGAAAGGTTTGAACTCTCTTATACCTCCAGCTTTGGGTCACGTAATATCACAATTTCTTTTCTACAAGGATGATTTTGGTTTTAAATAAACAGCGAAGTTTTATATATCATTAAACAAATAAACCAAATCAAATGATTTTTGCCGTCTCTCTTGAGAGTGCTCAAATATATGTGGAGGTGCCCGTGGTGTAATGGTCGTCGTCGTAGGAAACAGACACGGTGACACGAGTTCAAATCCTGGACGATACTGATTGCATTTCACATACCACTAATATCCTTGGGAAAGGTATGAATCCAATTATTCTCCCTCCAGCTATGGGTAAATAGTAGGGCAGACTAGACTCTTCAGCCTTGGTGAGTCAACAAGTCTAGGAAAAGGAAAACTCTGAATTCAAACCTGTTAAAGTCCGCTTAAAATTTGACCTTGTGTCATATCCTGCCCGAGCGAAGGGGCTGTTAAATATATCGTTTGCTCAAATATGTATATACGAGGGCGAATCAAAAAGTAATCCCTTTTTTTTTTCTTTAGTACAGGGATAATTGCCTACACTGTAACATGCACCATACATCAAAATGAAACTAGCTCTCTGTGGATGACTTCCCTACTTCTAAACATAGTCATCGTTTCTCTCAATAGCAATGTTCAATGAGAGCATGTTTTCCTGCCTCGTAAAATTCTGTTGGCTGTTCTTTTTGGTTGATTTCTTATCAAAAATAGAAACAATAAACCCAGAGACATACATAGAAACCCTGACGAGGCTCAAAGAAAGAATCAGATGATGGGATAAAGTGATACCTTACTTTTTTTTGCTTCTTTCTTTGGAATCGTTGGGTTTATATAAATTTTATATCATTGATTTTCAACTCATAATTAAGGTAGCCTTCTTATACTCCTATATTATCAAGAGTCGTTGAGGCTAAGAATAAGGAAACCGCATTTTTTGTTCAGAGGTAACCCCCAACAAAAATGGCGTACTGATTATGACAGTCTTCTGCATCTGATAGTGAGGCTCCAGTTCTGGATATCTGGGATATACTTATTATTACTCCCAGGTCTACTCTGACCTCGAGTATTAGAGTCAGTCAAGGTCCAATCAATAGACTAAATATACTTGTTTGTAAATTATTCGTATTCGATCGGAATATTTGATAATATGTAATTTTAAATTATTTGTATTAAAAATAGTTTCTTAATAGTTTTTCTTTACCACTATGGTTCAAGCTATGAGCAGGCATTTAGGCTTGCCTTAAATTGCACTTATTGAGTCTATGTCCAGCCGGGTAACCTTGCTCACACTGCACCCATTGAGCCTAGATCAAGCGAAGCCCTGCAGGGCATTCTCGACTCGTACCCAACGTCCCCCTTCAAAACCCCAACAGTAAAAAGAAGTCCTTGTGACAAATCCTGTCTAGTGGCGGGGGGTTCAGCAATAAATATCTATATAATCATTAGTATTAGAAAGGAATACTTTTAACCATACAACTGTGTGCAAAATATTTGTAATATATGAACGTACAATGAACGCGATTCCCTAATCTCTGAGTATAAACTAATCCTAGACAAGTTGATATACCGTTAAAACCAATCAATCAAGTATCAATCGATTGACGTTGTAAGTGAATGCTTTTGGTTAATAATAAAATTCAATGATAGAAAAGAAAAGAATAAACGAAAGAAATATGACGACTTGTAAGTGTGATTGTGAAAATGGTCTACACGGATAAATTCTGAAAATTATCGTCTAATTTCTTTTAATTTCTGCTAGATGACGCAAATGTAATCAATATGTTTGTTCATTTTTATTCCTTTGCTTTAACAAATAATTAATCACTCGGTGAGCTTAGATCAATTATAGTGATAGCTATTTTCATTAATATATTGATTAAGTCTATTTCAAATTATTTACTTTTATATGGGAATCATTGAGCTGATATATATATCTATCTATATATATATATATATATATATATATGTGTGTGTGTGTGTGTGTGTGTTTTAAGCCAGAAACCGATAGTTGCTAAGCAATATTGATTCTGTGTGTACATTATTATATTTAGACATATACATTTTATTAATGACATTGGGCATCAGCAAATTTAGCAAAAATCATTGATAATACACACACAGACGCAGAGAGAGAGAGAGAGAGAGAGAGAGAGACATATGTATATATATATATATATGTATATTGAAAGAGAGACGAGGAGAGACATATAAATTTAAATATATATATATATATATATATATATATCTCATGTCATACTACTAGCACAGATTTCTCTGTCTCTCTCTCGCTCGTCGTCTCTATCGTCCATAACATTCACCAGGCACTCTAAACTACATCATCTGTCCATACAGAGTTCTTGTAGATAAGTTCTAGAAGGTCGTCCAACACCTGCTCTTTCGTGTGATGGGGTTCATACGAGAACGTAATGAGTTCGTCCTCACTCATCCAGCAATGTCCCCCATGTCTTGATTGTCTGGTTTTGATGGTTTTAGAGATGGAAGGTAGGTGGCCGTACAGCCACTTATTTGTGGGGACTTGGTTCCAGGATTTGTCCAATGTAACTCGTAGCATTCTTGAACGATTGACGTCAAACTTTTACTCACTACGGTTAGTCAGCGTCCATGTAATGCATCCTTATAGTTGAATGAACAGGAGATTATATAGATCAGTGTATTTCAGAGAGGTATAGATTCCTTTCTCCGAATCGGTTACGGCAAAGAAATAGATTATTCCTTCCTGATAACTTTAGTCTAAATATAAACTGGAACTAGTTACTTAAATTGTATTGTAGAAACTGATATAAAGCGTCAATTACTGTAGTGTAATGTACACTTAACAACTTAGAATAACTCACCAATCATCATCTTGGTCATTAAATAATTTTATCGTAATCTATCTATCAAGAGTATGATCCTGCAACCTTGTATTTTTATTTCACGATTTCACATTCATTCTTGTTGATTATTTTACTAAAATTTCTTTGTGGATTCACAACACTGACTTGAGAAGATGTAGCCCCGGAGGTGACCGTGTCCTCTGTGAGGAATTCGTACCTTCAAGGCACATTAGGTTAAAGGGTCACGCATTGTCACTATAACTAGTTAATTGAGCTTCGCTTATGTGTAATATGAACTGGTCGCTCAGTGGTAGAGTTTTGGTTTCTGCATTCTGTGGTTGTTGGCTCGATCTCCAGTGTTGGTGATCACGGTATGCACTGCTGATGAGACCCAATAAGGTCGAAACAGCTTTTCCGTATGTCACATGTAGGTGGTTGTCGGATTTTCTAGTCGTGATAATTCATATATATATATATATACACGCAGTATTTTCTTTTGGAACAATTTTGATACGTCATGTTAGAATATTTTGTCTTTGATTCGTTCATGTCTCCGAATGAATCCTTTCACTTTTGAATGTAATGAAGTTAGGAAGTCACCGTATGTTTGCTAAATTAACAGTACAGCTTCTCCGTAGAAATTTTATGCCAATATTTTAAAAATGGGACTTTCTCAATATCAAACTGCATCACAAATAACTTCTTTTTGCAACAGTCCACGGAGGAAAAAATAAGGAAAAGGCTAATTTAAAAAAATACTCAGTGAATATTTTGTTATTTCAGTAACTTCACATTTAAAAGTAAATTTTTAACTAGCAATAACCATGCCTCGGAAAATCCTCATTAGCTATTGTATCGTCTCTGCACAAAGCTGTGGTGATAACATAGCTAATGAGGATTTTAAAAAATTATTCATTGAATATTTCATTATTTCACTTATTTCACATTTAAAAGTTAATATGAAAAGAAAACGTTATTTAGAATCTTTTGGTTGGGTGTCCTTTCTTTGTTTAATGACGTATCAACCTTCAGTATCTTTTGGTGTTGAACAAATAGATTTGTCAAGGATTATATATACCGAACCTCTTATTTGTCATTTCTATTACATTCATTTCTTACATTTCTTTACTATCTTTGTGAGATGAGCATCATCATCATCATCATCATCATCCTGTCATGCCACAGGCACGGATATCCCTGACACTCTCTCGCCATTTCTCCCTGTCGTTCATTGCCTCTGGCAGGTCTTCAGGGCTACATCCTGTATCCTCACATAGCTGCTGTATGTATGTTCGAGCTGGTCATCCTGCTTTTGCCTGGCCATATGTGGGGGTCCATAGGAGTACATCACTTATGAGCTCGTCCCTACTTCTCCATCAGTGTCCTGCATGTCTGGTTCATCTGACTTGGATAGTTTTCGTGATGGTGGCCGTATAGTTGGTGCCTTGTGGGGAGTTGCTTCCAGGACTTGTTCAATATTGCTCGCAACATTCATGTGTAATTGCCGTCTAGCTTCTTCTCTCGCCGTTTTGTAAGCGTCCAAGCAGTGCATCCATACAGCAGCATCGATACGACCGCTGCCTTGAAGAAACTGCGTTTCATTTTATCGGTCAGGCTTGATTTCCATATGATCGATAGCCTATCGATAGCTATCCATGCCTTCGTTAGCCGTGTGTCGATGTCTTTTTCGATTGATGAGACACTGCTTCCTAGGTAGGAGAATGTGTCTACAAGTTTCAGAAAGGTTACGTATATCCATGGGATATTGTCATCTTGATGTATCTCCAAGGTATGGATTTAAGATTCCCACCGTGCAGTCACTTGAAGTGTTGATTGGATTATAATTATGTCTTTAAACAGGAAGAACATCAATAGCAGCATCCATGATATTTCAGGTAGATTGAGCCAACGCGAATAAGCTAAGACATTTATGGACGTTTAGAAAAAATCCCCTGGGTGACTTGCCTCAGTATATGGTGACATACCAGGACCTGTTCGCTAATCTATGATTACTTTCTCTGATAACATCAAAAGCCTCATGTCTTTAGAGGTGGACTGCAGACAAGGTAAATAATCTATTCGTTCTGATATCACAGGAATTTAAAAGGCAATGACCTGGCGAACTCTGCAGCATTTGTATGAGAATTCAGTAGTATATAAGGCAAGAATTTAGATCATATAATCTCTTAAACGATTTAATAACAAAAAAAAATTGCCAATAGTGTTCTTTCTTATAAAAGTAAAAGTTGACGACCGTTGTCGAGATTGACCCAAAGTCTCACTTTTCAAATGATACTACACCAAAATTCACTGGATTGCTCCACTTCAACCTTGATCCATACCTTACAATGCTGAGTGTTATGCAAGGAGGCATCAAGCACCTTTTTTTAATCTTTGGTATGACTCGACCTGGGACTAAACCCAGGTCACCGTGTCATTGGTGAACACTCTTACCATTATGCCAATGTCCGGTCTTCTTTCTTATACTAAGATTAAAATTTTAATCGTATCTACGTTGCTCAACTTTATGACCAAGACACAATTGAAAAGTTGACGAATGGCTGCATCTTCCTTTCGCAAAGAAACGTGACCTTGGAATTACTAACGATTACTCCTGTATATCTCACTGCTATTGCTGCAAAAATGCATAGTGTTCTGCTTTTCTATGCTATCCGACGTAAAGTTAAGACATTTCTGAAGAAAAATCAAAATGGTTTTCGAAGAAACTAATCCCAAACCTCAGAGATTCCAATTATTCATCGCTTTCTTAAAAGAATATGCATAAAAAACCTCTAGGCAAGACTCTCGGTCGTTTTTTTCTCCAAAGCTTTTGATTCCATACCAAGAGTAAAGTTAGAGTAAGTGTTATGTTTTGACCTTTTGACCCGGCCAAAAATGCCATTTAAGGTGGTGCACCGGAAGGAAGTGACACATTCTGATGGCAGTTATGAGAGGAAATCGCGGGGGCGGAAATTGGCTGATGAAATGGGGCGAGGTAAAAAAAAAAATCCCATTATACTCTCATAGACTGACGCACCGGAAGAGAGTGATCTCTGAACTGCATGACAGTTATTTTCGCCCGATGCCGATCACACAGGGCATTCCAAAGATAGCGGAAGTGACACATCCCGATCGCCTGATATCGGAAGAAATTGCGGAGGCGTGGAGGCGTGTCCATATCACCGCGTGGGAGTTTGAAGGTAATATAAGGCCGACGAATTGTACAGAAGGAGGACAGTTGAGTTCGAGTGCCAGTTGGAGTGGAGATGTGGTAGGGAAAGCCACACCCGGCCGAAGGGGCTCTCGGGAGCCCTGATTGAATTGGAGTCCAGAGTAGATCGAGAAAGACACAACGTGGCCGACCATAACTTTGGGGTCAAAATATTTCAGTTATGTTCGGTCTCCAGCTCCGTCTCTCACGCAAACATTGAACAACCCTTTCGAACCCTTGCAATAAAGGGAGAGGTGTATATTTTTATAAAGAAGTTTTCCTGCGTCTTTATCATTGCGTCTGTCTTTGTCACTGCGTCTTAATTATTGTGTCGTTGTGATGCTGTAGATGACTATATAACATAAATACCTTTAACAAAATATCTAGCCAAATAAACTGTTACCGCTATTATGATCACACGAATTCCATATTATTGTTTATAACACAAATTCCATTGTCCACTCACTTGAGACTGACACTATCTACTTTGATATTTTGTAGTCTAGCAAATAGATAAATTAGAATCATTTCTACTCATTATCTACCCAGATCACATGCTGCCAACATCGATAGATCTGATGGAAGAAAACAGACTCGCTCTAAAGAAAGTTAAGAATAAAATGATATCCCGCAGAAACTATTACTGCTGCAGACTACACAGATATCTAAGCGCTTTTTGCAAGTGAATCTGTTCGAGCCAAATCCCTGTTTCATCGTCTGGAACATTCAACAAGAAGCATTGTCCACAACTTAAAGCCAAATAAAACAGAGATAATGTGTTTTCAAGAAGATGTTGTCATGTCCATCTTAAATGAATAGCCTTTAAAATTAGTTGACCTGATCATATCCCATAGCAGCATTATCTCATCTATCTTAAGCAATGTCAACGTAAGATAGGCAAAGCATAGACTGCGATTAAAAGGTCATCGACCATATTTGAATCTGATCTCTGTTAAAATATAACTGAAATTCTCCCATGCAGTATCTCACTGCAGACGGGTAAGACTCCCCTTATTGAATGTCCTGGGTATGAAACTAAACACTCTGAGGGTGAGACTCCAGTAAGTCTGGAACTTTCGTTGCCATCGCTCCCAGGCCCACTCTGGCCCGGAGTGGTAGCACCTGATTGGGTCCTATCTTCGAGTCAAACAGACCTAAACTGTGTACTTATGCTAAGATTATTTGTTTGAAATAGAACTGTTTGTATGTATAAAAATGGATTTGGCATTAAATAACTTACATTGGTTGATATGCCATAAAACCAAACCAAACCATGCAGTAACTGTGTCAGTACTACTGTATGGTTCCGCCATTTTGAACCTGACAAAAGTTTTGAGAAAAATTGTTTGATAGAAATTACTTGAGGATACTAAGTGTTCTTTTGAATAAATTCTGGATGCTATACTTCACAAAACAGCAACTGAGCGGTTACTTACTTCCCGTCTCACAAACTATCCACATTATATGAACTAGACAAGAGAGGTACTGCTTAAGAAGTGAGAAAGAACTCATAAACGATGTTCTCGTATGGGCACGTGGACGAAACAGTATTTGTAAACAAAACCAAAACTTACATTCATCAGCTCTGTAGGGATGCTGGATGCCGTTTAAAGGAATAATCAAGAACAATGACTGATACGGACAGATAACGAGAAAGATTCTTGGAAATCCGTGCTATTTGCATGACTTAATGATGATGATGATGATGATGATGTTTTTTTTTCTCGATTTATGTTACAAACTTACGATAACATTCTGCCGGACCACTGATTTATAGTGTGTTTATAGAGCTATTTCGATAAAGACTATAATCGTTGCGTGCTGACAACATGGATTTCTTTGATTTTGTTGGTTGACTAACGCTGGTGTGTCCATGTGTAGTAGTCCAAAGGAGAGCATCGCTTATGTGTTCGTGATAACTTCTCTAGTTGTGCTCTGCGTGTATTCCTCAATTTCATTTGATGAGTTGTGAGATGGGAGTTAAATGGATATAATACTGCTTTTTTTTAAGTTGTTGCTTCCAGGATTTCATCCCATCTAACCTTTTTATCAAGCATTTAGCCAGAGTCCATGTTTCTGATATTACATAGTCGCCCAGAATATGTCGGTCCCATTAGTTATTGATTTAGATTCAAATTGTGCTGAAAACACTGACTTTCATCTGTTCATCGAAGTTAAGTACCGATAATCCAGTTCACTTTAAAGATGAGTGACTATTTAGTAACAATATATACCATAAGGAGTCAGTGGCCTAAGTTTCAGTCTTAGAAAATCTCAGTAAATAACAACATTATATTATAATTTACCCACATCAATCTTCATTGTCTTTAGTGGCCTTGCGGCTACTGTGTTCTTCAGGCTGCGTTGGAGCACACGTAAATAAGAGGAAATGAAAGCGAGATACCCATACATCTTGGAAGAATTTTACATAAACACTGGTTTATTCTATGTGAAAGTGACTTTTACACACACACACACACACACACACACACACACACACACACACACACACACACACACATATATATATATATATATGCGTGTGTGTTGGAGTAAAAAAATACATTGGTAATAAAAACAAATAAAAGAAAGAGCAAATATCTAAAGAGAAGGTTGACGAAGATTGTTAAAGAAATTAAGAAAGGAAGACAGAAAAAAAACGAAAATCAGATTTCTGAAGAAAATAAAAGAGAGAAAATTGTCGGATAAGATTGCGGCTAAAGTGGAAAGAATGTCTGGGGAATCACTGCATAATTCAAAGACGCTGAGCACGAAAAGGTAATCTATAGATTTATCTGTAGACAGCATGGCTTATGTAGCCAATTTTTAATGGTCTCTTGCCTGTCGGCCAAGCAAAGGTAATTCTAAGAGATCAATTTTAAAATTAATATTTCAGAATGACTTATATCAATAGATGTAATACATATATATATACATATATATATGGGGGTGTATTTATCAACCACTCTGCTCCAGCAGGATGCAACACAGGGTCAATTTTTAAGTGGAGATTAACGAGTTTAAATTTATAGTTTTCCTTCTCCTAGAACGGTCGCCATACTAAAGTTAAAGAACCCAGTCTGCCTTACTCTTTTTTAAGAGAGCAGTTGGATGTATACCTTTCGCAAGGAAATTTGTGCAATGTGAAATGCAAAGTGTGTTGTCCAGGATTTGAACTCTGTTCTTTGTGTCCATTTCATACCACGATAACCATTGCACCAGATGCACCACTATTGTATGGCTGTCGTAGGTCATCTAAACGGCTGAACGTTTAGATACCAAGTCTTGCGCAAAGTTAGGCGGATTTCAATCCCAGCTTGAAGCGTCCTGCGTGTCAAACTACCCTGAATAGTTGTGATACAACGAATCAGTCTATCCGTGGATGACAATATATATGTATATATATATATATGTGTGTGTGTGTGTGTGTGTGAAAAAATGATTTTTTTTTTCAAAAATAATCTTCCTACATAAATATATAGAGTAGACAAGAAAATTTGGAATATTTTTTGTATAACAATAAACGTCTCTGTAATAAAAACAACACAATTTTAATTTTAAAAGTTTAACAACAAAATAAGAACATAGACACAGGCAGTAAATTTACTCAACATGTCCGCCATCGTTTTCTCTTGATTATTGTATGAACACTCATTGAAAACGATTTGCATGCATTCAAAATAAATTATTCAGACATTCTATTTCATTCCCCCTCAATAGAAATCTTAAGCGAACCAATATTTAGATGGGAGGTTGTATTCGTTTTGTTTTCTAAAACACCCCATATAGCGTTATCAACGGGGTTAAGGTCTGGGCTTTTGATGGGTGCCGACAAAGTTAAAGAAGTTCTGTTCCTGGTCATTTGACGCAGTCTCTTCTTGTGGTTAATAAACCTATTTTTTGTTGTACACTCAGGAGTCCGTCATTTTCCACTTTAGTTTACATATTTTCTTTGTTCATAAAGATGTAACTCTTCTATTGTCCAAAATCTCCCACAACAGTATTTCATGTAATCTGGCCTGGTCCGTAAATTAAAACGTTTTTCGCTCCCCTGTGATCATATTTACCAACCCCTCCGCTCGGGCAGGATGTGACACAAGGTCAATTTTTAAGCGGAGTTTAACAGGTTTGAATTCAGAGTTTTCCTTCTCCTAGACTAGTTGCCTCACCAAAGCTGAAAAACCTAGTTTGCCCTACTATTAACCCATAGCTGGAGGGAGAATAATTGGATTCATACCTTTCCCAAGGGTATTAGTGCTATGTGAAATGCAATTAGTCTGGGCCAGGATTTGAACTCCTGTCGCCGTGTCCATTTCCTACTACGGTAACCATTACACCACGGGTACCTCACTCCCCATCGATACCTGCAATGGAAAAATAAGATCTTAAATTTCGATTTCGGGTTATCTTTAGTGCGCTTTTGAACTCGACTCTCTTTGAAGATTTGTGGTTTTTTTTCTTAGATTTAGTTAAATCTAATGTGGTAAAGTTAAACTGCTGTTTTCCACGGCATTAGTTCTTTTGAATAGTAAAGAATCTTTACTTTAACTGGGTCTCTGTTTAGTTAAACTGAATAAACCTTGAATAAAGCAATAAAGAGTAATTTTATAAAAAACATATCCCTTTTTTTCTCACAATGTTGTGTCTGCCATCAATTCTTTGAAAAAGAAAAATACTTTAAATTTCCCTGATCTGCATGTTACGAAAATCCCCAAACGAGGCATCTTCTGGATATTTATGTCTTTAATTTTCTGCTTGAATTCTCTTGGTAGTTTTCATTTTTTGCCCCTTTAGAATTCTTCGCCACTGAGGCATATATTGCACTGTACATAACTCTTTTGAGATTTGCATGTCATACTAGTGTTGCTGCATTTTTTGCTAAATTATGATCTTTGATAGATCCGACACTTAGGTATTTCTAAACAGGATATTCAATCTGTGTAAACAAGGCGACAGCGGAGGTGAATTACGTGTATTAGGAACCGGAAGGGAACGCGTGGGCGTTTAAAATATTATATAAGACACAGTTTCAATCCCTACAAGAGATGTAGGCAGTCAGGTTAGAAGTTGTTTGGGGCACGGCCCTGATGGATAAGTAATCTCGCGTTGACAAATGGACCTAATCAGCCCTGTCAAAGAAGACGGTTTCTTAAACACAACGTGTGTGAAGAAGATATGGTGAAAAATGGAAGCAGTTCTATATCCGAGTTCTTTGTCTCTTTGTCTCTTGCAACATTTCGATTCAATCGAGTAATAAACAAGATGTATAAATTCTTAAAAACCAGTATTGTTGCTTTTTCATTACGTTTGACAACATTTGGCTTTCACTGTTTTTAAGTCGATGTGGTTTTCTTCAATAAGTTGGGGGCATGAACCACATCTCTGTTCGTTACCTATTTTTGCTAGTTTTTTTCTTTCTTGGATACTCATAGAACTTTGGTAAGTAACATTTTAAAGTTTGAAGTAGGACGTCTACTTTTTATATGCTTGGCAAGGCTATCCATCCTTTGATTATTTTCAAAATTTAGAAGATTCTTTTGACAGTGTTCAAAATATTGTGATTTTTTGGGTTGGGTTTAACTCCGAACGGCATATTGTTTTTGTTTTTTTACTTACTTCGTGTGTATCGTTTTTGTTTAAAAGTTGTCTTTTTTCTATTCTCGATGCTGCTATTGATGAGTTTTTGTGGATATTTATTCACTCAAGAGGGACCTTAAGCTCTCTTTGTCGTTTTTTTTTCTCAATGTTTCTTATCGTTAACAATTGTGCACATACGTTGTGCTTTATAGATGGTCAGTTTTGTATGAGAGGGATGACATGATGAAAAATTCAGATATTGATGAGTATCTATATTCTCACAAAATCGGTTATAATTTTGATACCCTCTTTTATGATTACGATATCTAGGAAGGGGATTTGATCATCGAGTGAAGTTTATTCAAGTGTGTAGGTCGTTTACGAGTTCGCGGAATTTTTCGTGATCCATTTTATTTTTGCACAGAAAAATGTCATCGGAATATTTTTCCAGTTCTCTCTTATATATTTCTCAAAGTCTTTATTGAAGATTGTTGATAACAAAGTGTATAGTTTTATTCAAAAGAAGCCACAACTAGTGTTGCGTAAATTGGGACATATTTTCCCATCGGGACATCGAGGTTCCTTTCATTTATAGAATTATAATTATTATTATTATTATTATTTTTGAACTAAGAGTCACAAGAAAATGGCATGAGGTCTATATGTATCATCTGGTTGTTAACCAGCACTACCATTTTTGGTCCAGCAAAAACCTTTTCTAAACGCATTGTCTCTCAGATTATTGTTGGTAGGAGCAGCTTCTTGTGGATATATATATATATATATATATATACATTCAATAAATAAGATGGGTTAAAAAAAAGTAAACTTTTTCAGATTTAATTTTTACCATGAATATAAGGTCAGCATTGTTTTGAATTGGTTCATCAGAAAAATCAATTAACATTGGCAAAATAATTACATTTGAGGTTACTCAAAATAATCTCACAAAAAAGATTTCTCTCGGTTTAAACAGACGGCCAGCAACAAATTTGTTGTCGCTGTTATGTCCTAAACGTGTAAAATTTACAAAAGAATTTGTGATGTGGACAGAGAAGCATGTTTCAGTAAAAATATGTTCATAAATAGGCACATGTGTTTAAAACTCGGAGCACTAGTCAAAAAGACGTTTCCTGGAGAAGAAACTTATTGACACCAGAGTAAAGAAAATGTTACGAACAATAAAGAAGGTCATGCTGATCGTCCTCTCGGCCAGGAAATGACTCCTGCCGATTGATTTCCTTGAAAAAGATGCAATTTTAAACAGAGCTTTCTATTTCTAGATCCTCTGGCAAAATTCATCTTAACTATTGAATAAACCACACACACACACACACACACAACTGATAAATGTACATATATATATATATATATGTGTGTGTGTGTGTGTGTGTGTGTGTGTATGTGTGCTTGTGCGTATTATCAGCAATGTAGATATAAAAAGACAAAATAAAACTAATTACAGCGTAACTTTTGTCTTTTGTTGTTGTTTTTTTTTTTTTGTAATCAGTATCATAGATAATTAGAATAAGTTCTACCCATATTACGGTTAACATCTTTTTTTAAAGATTCCTTAAAATTAAAAAAATAATGGCTAACCTCAAAAACCAGTTTGTTTGCCCATGTTTATGCTTACGTACTGGTTACAGACTTTTTCTAGAAATAACTTTTTAAAGAATAATTTTGTCTCAGTCTCTATATGACTTTCAACTCTATCCATCTCTGTCGAACTGTCTGGCTTAATATCTATCTATCTATCCATCTATCTATCTATCTATCCCCACCACACATATATATATATATACATATATATATGTACATATATATATATATATATATATATATATATATATTGATAATTATGCAGTAGAGCGAATACTTACGTACTTGAACTACTTATATATATATATATATATATATATATATACATATATATATATATATATATATATATATGTATATATATATATATATATATATAGTCATACTATGTGTATCTTTGGTATAGGTACATGAATGTATATTATAAAATAGTATGTGTGTGAGTAAACATCGATTCATTGCCTAGATACAAATCAGTTATAAGATAAAAATGTATGTCCATGTAAGTAACTGAAAAAGAAAAAAAACTTGAGATGAATAGATACATGAATTTAATTGTGTGTATGGTTTATCAGTAAAGAATAACAAGTCATATTATATTTTGGTGAACGTTGAAGAGGAAAGAAAGTCTGATGCAAAAGATAAATAATCAAGTGATATATCAAAATTTGCTTTTCTGTCAATTGAAATGACACGCATCATCATTTATTGTATAATATAAGGCCATACACACACACACACACACACACACACACACACACACACACACACACACATAAACACACACACACACACACACACACACATATATATATATATACAAAGTATACTAAAATGTATTGACACTGAATCTGAAATGTTTAATTCTTTCAAAACATCAATGGAGACTTGTGAATGGTTTTAAATGGAGACTTATGTCATAAACTAATGGTTCTAAGATATCTACACCTTCTTAGCGGGAGTCCTTATCGAGAATGGGCACTTTTACGTCTGCAATTTCGTAACATTTTGAACGAAATGTTTGGACGAAATTTAGGATTGTACAAGGGCAGCATCTTCTACACTTTCTAGTTCGACCTCAGAGCGACTTTTTCATTCATCCCCAGCTGACACTCTATCCCAAGGATAAGATATTAAGAGATGAAGTGAATTAAGATAGATATTACGACGCAATATCGATCAGCGTTAAAATATAAATGTCGGTATTGTATTCATCTACGGAAAACTCACTGGTAGAAAAGTTTGTTTGATATACCTTGAGACACCACATAGTCACAGTCATGTATACGTCCAGGCTAATTTCCAGACCGGTGCTTTTAAACATATGCATTTAGTACTCGCAGGCAAGAACCCCTTTAAATATGTTGTACAGAATTTGGATTTAGATGTTGTACAGAATGCAGGATTTAGATCCCATGATTGAGCATATGGCATTGTTGAATGAAGGAACACAGATATCTACTTCAACTCTTGTAGATCACATCGACACAGATATCTACTTCAACTCTTGTAGATCACATCTACACAGATATCTACTTCAACTCTTGTAGATCACATCTACACAGATATCTACTTCAACTCTTGTAGATCACATCTACACAGATATATACTTCAACTCTTGTAGATCACATCTACACAGATATCTACTTCAACTCTTGTAGATCACATCTACACAGATATCTACTTCAACTCCTGTAGATCACATCTACACAGATATCTACTTCAACTCTTGTAGATCACATCTACACAGATATCTACTTCAACTCTTGTAGATCACCATTATTTTATTAACAGATTCATTTTATTGCTTCATAATTGGTTTGAGCAACTTGGTAGTGTTTGATGCCGATTCTAAATGAATAAAAACTTCCTCGTGTGAAAGACGGTCACAAGATCCACTAATACAATGCTCAATGATATCATATTTATTTTAGTATCTCGTACGATGCCTAGCAATAAAGAAATGGATACACAATCACTCGAAGAAAACGTCATTTGATCAATCTAGATGTTTCTCAACTTCGGTACCTTATATTAGAATGATAAGGGATAAAAAAATATCTTAAGCAAAACCCGATAATTCTTTATTGCTTAATAGATAAATCAATCACATTGCCGTGAAACAGTAATCGGAAACCTATTTTCAAAATTTTCACACTTGGAGATAATTCGATTTTCAGGAGATATCCAAAAATAAGTTCCAGATCCCGGTTGTTTCATAACATATGGGGGGATATCCTCGTAGTGTAATGGTTAAAGCGATGGACTTCGGAATCATAGAATGTGAGTTCGAAATCCAGTCGCGCTATTACGTTTACTTTCGGTCAAATCCCCTTGGGAAAGTTATGAACCTTCTTATCATCCTAGCGATGGGTTAAATAGTATCACTACTGTTCTTCTAGAAAGCTTGCTTTGACACTAGATAACCTACAAAGGTTGATATACCATTAAAACAAAGAAACCGAACCATCATAACATATTAGGTCGTTATATAATGTGACACTGTGAATTTTAAAGCCAATCTAATTCACATTTACGACTGTAGTAAGCTTAATCCAAACTGGATGCACCAATATATTTATCGTATCATAATAATTTACGTTTTTTTTTTTATATGGCATATATATGTCACCAGTTGATTAGCCGCTCAGTCAACCATTTCTATCAGTGATGAATTCGATACTCATTGGCTTACTCAATAACTCACTAGACTCAGATTATTGAATAACAGATCAACTCTCCGTAATTCAGTTTGTTATAGAGTATGAACTTAACTTTTACAGTTGGAGCGGTTTTAACACATATGCCATGCAAAAATGATCACCATCGATATAATTTTTTTGTTTCTCTCCTTCAGCTGGGTCTGCAGAATACATCGACTGCAAATCTGCAGAAGGGTAAAACCCTCCAAATGAGTGTCCTGGATATGAAACTAAACAATCTGATGGTGATGCTCCGCTAATGCTTGAGCTTTTGGGAACGCAGAGTGCCCTTTATTGCCATTGCCCTCAGGTCTACTCTTGCCCAGAGTGGTAGCGCTTCATAGGTTCCTATCTATGGGTCAATATATTACAAAACTGAGTACTTATGTTATACTGAGTTGTCTGAAATAGAACTGTTTTGACAATTAAACTGCGTACTTATGCTAAACTGAAATTTGAAATAGAACAGCCTTGACATTTAACTGTGTGCAAACTGAACTTATACTAAACTGAATTGTTTAAATAGAACAGTCTATATGTATGAAAAAAAGGATTTGGCATTGCATAACCCCTAATGGTTGATATGCCATAAAACCAAAACAAACCAAACCAGATCTATTGGCTAGGAACAAGTTCTGTAAAAATGAGTACATGGTATCGCCATTGGTTGTAAAGAAAATACATTTATGACGTGAAATTACTCGAATTTCTGTGGAAGCAGTTCACACTCCAACTTTGCAGACCCATGGCAACATAAGCTCTGACACACAGGATTCGTCTCTAACTTTGAAACTACACATAAGTACGTTTTAACTACTACTACTACTAGTACTACTACTGCTGCTACTACTTATATCTTCGTTTAACCCAAAGCAGAACATCCCCAAGAAAACATTGGAGGGGATAAGTTTGAATGTAAAAATCAGTTCAAGATCATCCCAGTTTTCAATATCACAAATAACACCTTAGAAAACTAGGTTTGTAAGACTCAACTACAGATTAATAAGTATGCACTATTTCGGGTGACTTGTTACTCGAAAAAAGAAAAATGAAGATTCCATATAATAAACAACGAAGTTTCAACAAGTTTTATGGAGAAAATCCTTATAGCATTTATCAAAAAGAAAGCTAAAAGAATCACGAAAAATCATTATATATATATATATATATATATATATATATATATTGGTTTGCTGAAAAGCTTGGTTTTGTTAAGTTACTTTGTGTAACAGTATATCAACTTTCTTGAGTTTGTGAATGCCAAATCTAGACTTTTAGATGAAGAAAGAGACTTCTTGCATTTCTGAAGAGTATTAGTCCAATAGTGAATGTAATAGCACAACGAAAGTTTGAACTCGCTTACTACGATATTTGAGTCCACCACATTAACCCTTACGCCACTAGGATCCCTTCATTTTAAGCTTGAAAGGATAGTAAGTAATACTGAAAAAAACATTATACGCATATGCGTGGGAACGTTGAATAATCAATTTAGCGTATTAACAAGTTAAGAATATTCTTTTACTCACTTGAACATATGAGTTTTCGTTGGAAAATTCTGTCAAATTGCAGTGAATTCAGGAATATTAGACACACACAAACACACACACACACATACACACACACACACACACACACACACACACATATATATATATATACAAAGTTAGCAATATATATTTCTAAAAATACTCAATATCGGTAACAGAGCAGAAGTTGATCTAATTTAGAATTGATAACGGCAGCTGGTGACTGTCACTTTCTTGTTCATCCATAGTTAGAAATCTCTCTCTCTCTTTTTTCTCTCTCTCTCTCTCTTTCTCTCTCTCTCTCCAAATATATATATATATATATATAGCGAGTGAGAGATAGGGGGAGAAAGAGAGAGAGAAAAAAACTGAGAGAAAATAAATAAATAGATTTGAATGTATAATATTGATTATAAAATCTGACAAAATTTTCCCAATACTCACATTTTATGAATATCCATCATCAAGTCGAAAGCAATTTAATTATTTTCCTATATAAATATTTTCCGTTTAAATATTTTACTGTTTGGTGTATGGCATGTATATGGTACACTTAAAACTCTTGTCCCATGTTACATTTGAAATATTTATACCTGATTTAAAGTACCCAAGTGACAACCAGGCATCTCTCTCTCTCTCTCTCTCTCTCTCTCTATCTATCTATCTATCTCTCACTCTGTATAAGTGTATGTGTGCGTGTGTGTGTGTATAAATATGTACACACATACACACACTCAAACATACACAAACACACACACACTAACAAACACACACACCTACACACACACACACACACCCATATATATACATATATATATATATATTTATTTATTTGTTTATATATATTCACAATAAGAAATATATAAAACAAATTTATGGATTTTTTAAAATTCTTATATACTCTTACGCAGACCAGTATAAATTTTAAAGATTTCCACATTTTTTTCTAATCCCTGCGACTAAAAGTTTTCGGGATTTTTAACACATCAACAGACAGAAGACAGATAACGTAAAGAATCAACCGTCTGATGATTCTGTAAACAGCACATGAAATGTTTAGTCACAGGCATGAGAAAAAATGAGGGCCGTGCGGGCGGCACGACATGATGATGATATATATTTACTTTCATATATATATATATATATATATATATATATATATATATATATATGTGTGTGTGTGTGTGTGTGTGTTTGTGTGAGAGAGAGAGAGATAGGAGAGAGAAATTAAAGCCACTTAGCATGTATGAATAATTTCATATCTGCTTTAAATTTCTTGTCCTCGAAAACTATTTATCTATAATTCTCAGTCACGAACAACAAGAAAGAAATAATTAATTTTCTTAAACGTCACAATATACAATAGACCAATTGGAGTGCTGTTGTCTATGATTGATTATCTTTTGACAAAATTTGACTCACAGACACGAAAAAAAAAAAAATCTAAGTAATGAGAAAATATTACTATGTTTTTCAATGTTACAAATATATGCTTGTCATAAACTATTTACTCATGATTTCAAATGCTTGAATGTTATAGAATTCCTATGATTTAAACAAGTTTTTTTATTTGGCTGATGGGAAAGCATCATCGTAAATATCAAAGATAGGAACCTTCATACATAGACATAAATTAGGTTAATTGATCAGAAGCTGTTTTTCTTCAGAGTAAAATCTCTCTTCAGTTATTTTGGTTTGGTTTGGTTTCGTTTCGTTTCGTTTCGTTTTATGGAATGTCGTTTTATGGTTGGTTATTCAATGCAAATCCTCTTTATACGTATATTTAAAATATACGATTTGTAAACACATTTTGTTCATAATATTTTTCATCGAGCCTATGCTCCTTTTTAGCACACAGTTAAATGGTGAAGTATTTCTATATCACATGGATGACTTTATTTACAATAAAACATTTGTTAAATGGTTTCACCTTAGTAGGTGTCCGTGGTGTAATGGTTATCGTCGTAGGAAATGGACACGGCAACACTAGTTCGAATCCTGGACAGGGCTGATTGCATTTCACATAGCACTGATACCCTTGGGAAAGGTATGAATCTAATTATTCTCCCTCCAGCTATGGGTAAATTGTAGGACAGACTTAGTTCTTTATCCTTGATGAGGCAACTAGTCTAGGAGAAGGAAAACTCTGAATTCAAGCCTGTTAAACGCCGCTTAAAAATTGACATTGTGTCATATCCTGCCCGAGCGGAGGGGTTGCAAAATATGGTTAAATGGTTTCATGCCTTGCTGTTTAACATCGTTCATTTTTGTACTCATTTAAATGGATATACATAAATTGTTTGAGAGTAATTTCATTTTTAAATGAGTTGAAACTCAATTGTTTGCACTCTAGTATTGCTATTTTTCTACACTGTTAAATGATTCCAGTCATTTACGTGTTACAATAATTCTTTGGTTTCATTGGGAGTCACGGTAATCCCAGCTGCACAGCCTAACTAATAATCATATAAACGAACACACACAAAAAATTATATGCGACACTAACATAAACATTCTTTTGACTGTATTTTTAGATTTTTTAGATTTTTCCAAAATCTTTCTTTCTTTGCCTGATGACTATCATATAAAGACAGCATGAAACCAGATAAGCATCCTTGCTATTCAATCTATATAGAAAAACTAATATATATATATATATAGCTACTACACCAAGGTGTAAGGGAGGGCGCTACTCCAATCTCT
Organism: Sepioteuthis lessoniana; assembly: GCA_963585895.1. NCBI lineage: Eukaryota > Metazoa > Mollusca > Cephalopoda > Myopsida > Loliginidae > Sepioteuthis > Sepioteuthis lessoniana. Next base: position 81,699,683 of record OY757919.1, read on the forward strand.
GGATTGCTCCACTTTACCCTTGATCTTTACCTTGTATCACCGAGTGTTAAGCAAGGCAGAAGCAAGTACCATTTTTGAGTCTTAGGTACGATTTGACCTGTGATTTAGTCCCGGTCTCTCAGACAACTGGCGAACACTTTACTCATTAAAGGCAGCTTGGTACTTATGCATCTATGTTACCGCCAAAAAGCTGAACTTTCCTGAGCGTTTCCAGAAAGAATCGGAATATGCCGAAACGCTGAGCTAATGAAATTTAAGATGAAATAATTCAATCAATTTGTTTACTAAGTTACAAACAAGTGTAAACAAGGATTTATCACTACTAAGTGAAAATCTACAATGTGCAGAAATGGTGATCCAATTCTGACAAGAAAAAAACCTTATTGGTAAAATTAAAAGTTGCCGGGCATGTGAGCATCCTTGCCATCTAAAAGAAAATGAGGATATTTTATACCTGGAGATGCCTTAACACCAAATGCAGGACCTGGATTATTATTAAATTGTTAGGTGGAAGTGCAGAATAGTTACAACCCCCACTCCACATGGTAAGAATGGATTTCTAAATTAACACGTTATTACTTCTGCACGGTACAATAAGTGCATAAATACGAAAAAAAATATTTAAAAAGACAAAAAAATTAAACAAAAAACCACCTCCAAAAATAGATAAAATAAAAATTCAAACTATTTTTTCGTATTGAAAATTACCATACATTGACTGTTGATTTATTCTTTTTCTCCTGAAAAGGTTGGTAACATTATCAATTAAAAATTGTCTTTTTCTCTTTTTTTTTTTTTGTCTTCATGCGTTTTGTCAAAAAATTGGTTGACTTATTTTATCGTCTGCTTGCTTAAATTTCGTTCCGGAATATTCCGATTCTTTCTGTTATCGGTCCGGAAATGTTCGGCTTTTTTGCTGTAACATAGATGAATAAGTACCGGGAGCTTTCGTGTCCCCCACAACTAGGGTCGCCAACTTTACTTATATATATATGTATATATGTGATTATATTTTGGCTTACAGTGATTTGGTTAGTTAGAATAGGGTATTGAATATAACATGATCATATGTTTTTTTTTTATTTTGAATGTACTTAGAAGAATAATCGTATCTTGCTATTTCTATAAGAAGAAAATTAATTTTTCATTGCCAAAAATTACTAATGGTTAAGTTATTCGTGTGTGATACATTTTAGGTATGAGGAGAGGCTAGTTTATGTGAATTGAATTTGGCAGCATCTAAAAAGTTCTCCTTTCTTTCTTTACTACTGTATAAAAATCACTGATGTAATAATTGAACACACATAATATTTTCTGTAGATGACGGAACAGCATAACGTACTTAAAAAGAGGTTAATTGAACACCTGGTTGTCTTCGTAGTTAATTAGACTAGGCAAAACCTGACAAACTATTCTCTTTCATTCCTTGTTGTTTAATTTTTTTTCCTCACTGTCATCTTTATGTAGTTAGCAAATACGACGTTTCCTACCACATCTAAGAAAGGCAACACTGTTAAGAAAAATGCGTGATAGATTTAATTAAGCTAACTAAACTAATGGCATTTCCTACACGTTGTGAATGTCATTATTGATGTCAGAATTACTGCGAAAACCGGTGAGAAACAAACTCATGGGTTGTCTTTAATTGTAATCATTTTGAGATGAGGCTTCTTAATCTTAGAATTATTTTTTTATTCATTGCGGACTTTTTGTCCTCATCTTGGTATTTTTTGTGTTGTTTCTTCTTTCACTACGTTTCGGCCAAATTTCACCTCTAGCCTTCTTCCAGGTGGGCATTGTCAGAAGATAGCGGTTTCAAATCCTACCCAAGCCGGCCAGAAGTTTACTTGGTCAAAAACGTGGTGCGATAGACAACAACTATGGAAGGCAGTAATTACAGGGGATACGATTACAAGACTCAGCATTCCTATCCGAGGTCGCGGTAAATCACATGATGTAGGCCAGAGGGGAAATTTGGCCGAAACGTAGTGAAAGAAGAAACAACACAAAAAACTACCAAGATGAGGACAAAAAGTCCGTAATATATTAATTCTCAAACTCATGGGTATTGGTCTGCTCAGTTCTCTCATCTCTCTCTCTTATTTTACATCTTACGAGACTTCTAAAAATAACAGAGTTTAGATTTATCACAAGACTGCAGTTATGGGTACCTTGAAAAATGTGTTTTCCTCGTCTCCTTCTGGTCTCACAGAAAATCTCGCGCCATTTGTGTGGTTTTCGCGCCAAAACGGACCAAGGAATCCTCTGACTGGCACTCACTCACTCACACCCACGGATATGAATGCACACATCGTTACACAATACGAATAAGTTTAAAATCGATCAATTTGATCCATATATGTGACCCACACCCGTTCTACCCCTCTGAGTCAAAGTGAACCTGGGTCGTAATAGGAATGAAGAGGTACATCACATTCAGCAGAACTCCAGAACTGCAGCCTGAACCATCTGTAAAGTGTCAAAGCAATAAACACACCGTTTTTAATTGGTAATTGTCATCTATTTATGGAATTGGCTCTCTGTAATTTACTTTTATTTACTTGCTTATTTGAGACACATTTACACAGATTGTTTTATTTTTTGTATTTACTCTCTCGCTCTCTGTGTTTCTGTCACTGTTTCTTTCTGTCTATGTCTTTCTTTTTTCTTTCTTTCTCTCTGTCTCTCTCTCTCTCTCTCTCTCTCTCTCTATATATATATATATATATATATATATATATATATATATTGTAACCGGCTAATTGGTCTAGTGGTTAGAGTGTTCGCCAATGGTCCGGGAGAACTGAGTTCAATCTGAGGTCGCGTCATACTTTAGAAATGGTACTTGATACCTCCTTCCTTAACACTCAGCATATAACGTACGTATCAAGGGTAAGGTGGAGCTGTTCAGGGAAAGGAAAATTGCCCTCCCTACACCTCGGTGTAGTAGCTATTGAAAAACTATATATATGTTGTTGCACTGAAACGCTATGTATATCATCATCATCATCATCATCATCATCATCATGTCGTGCCGCTAGCACGGATATCCCTGAACCTCTATCATCACTTCTCCCTATCGTTCATCGCCTCTAGCAGGTCTTTAGGGCTACATCCAGTATCGTCACATAGCTGCTGAATGTAGGTTCGAGCTGGTCGCCTTGCTTTTGCTCAGCCATATGTGGGGGTCCATAGGAGTACATCACTTATGAGCTAGTCCCTGCTTCTACAGCAATGTCTTGCAGTCTGGTTCGTCTAACTAGAATAGTTTTCGTGATGGGAAGCAGGTGGCCGTATAGTTGATGCCTCGTGGGGTGTTGCCGCTAGGACTTATTTAATATTGCTCGCAACATTCTTGTGTAATTGCCGTCTAGCTTCTTCTCCAGCCGTTTTGTTAGTGTCCAAGTAGTGCATCTATACAGCAGAATCGACACAACCGCTACCTGGAAGAATTTAGAGGTGTGCGAACAATATATATATATATATATATATATATATATATATATATATATATATATATATATATGTAGTCGAAAAGACAGTCCATGTATAGGAATCACACTGGTTCTCCGGTTAGGAAAAAGTTTCAGCCGTAGTAGTCAATAAAGAAGGACGTGAAAATATACATTACTATTGACTTCTTTAAAGATTTAATCGTAAACTGTGCGTCTTGTTGCCAATTCCTTGGGTATAATTTACCATATATATATATATATATAGTACCTATATTTATGCACACACACATGTATATGTACGTGTGGGTGTCTGTGTGTGTGCGTGTGTGTATGTGTGCACATCTTGAGAGTAAACAAAACTATTTTTAAGCTAATGATTTATATACTTAACTTTTTCAAATTATGTTCGATACACCTTTTGTATTTTCCCCTGTTATCTTCTAAAGAACGGGTTAACTTCAACTTATACTTTCTCCCATTGCT